>CM041794.1:1023065-1279155 GCA_023376895.1 Aspiorhynchus laticeps
CGTAGAGGCTGTGAGCCAGTGCGTCCGTGCTGAGGGGGGCCTCAGACAGGGAGTAGTACAGCTGGCAGTGGGAGGATTCGCAGGAAACGAACAGGTCTACCTGAAATTCCCCGAATCGACTCCAAATCAGCCGGATTGTCTTGAGATGGAGTCGTCACTCTCCGGGGAACGTGAACGCGTCGGCTGCATGATTGAGCTCCCCTGTAATGTGGATGGCTTGAGCTGTGTCTGACTCCAGAGGAGGAGATGTCAGGCGAGCTGTGACATGCGGCGTGATCGTAGACCTCCCTGCCGGTTGATGTACAAAACAGCCGCAGTGTTGTCCGTACGGACCAAGACGTGCTTGCCTAACAGCAGTGGCCGGAACTGCCGCAAGGCTAGGTGCACTGCCAGCCGCTCTAGGCAGTTGATGTGCCAAAGCAGTCGAGGCCTGTCTTGCGGGCCCCGGCCGCCGCGCGGTTTGTGTGTCTCTCTCATGAGCCACACCCATTTCAGGTCTTGCAGACTCTACTAATGAGCTGATGAGTTGGATTGGGTGTGTTGAATGGGGAGGCATGCGGTGTGTGCCGTGGCTGGGGGTCCCCGGGACGGGTTTAGGAACCACTGGTCTATATGCCACCGTGCAATCTAATCATCGTTCGGCTAAACATCCAATTCAAATGTCCACTTAAATTTTAACATTTGTCAATTTCTTTACGCCAGAAATGCTGCAACAATCGTAAATTATTGAATATGGACGTCAAAAGTTGCCATTTTTCTAAATTCTTCATTACGTCCAGCCGTTTCACTGAAATAATCTGTTCAGCTTTCCCCTGTAGGCAGCACAAATTAAATGAGGATTCATGATCAAATCTTTCGTCGACCGCCATCTCAGCATTAGCCCATTGGAGTGGCTGCTAGGAAATTCTGGGGGTAAGAAACACCTTCTAATCATTTTGTCAGCTCCGCATAACTACCCGTTTCAAGCATAAACACCTCGATTCCCCTCGACGAATTCTCTCTCAATAGTAGGACAATGATCATGCAATCCATATGATAAAATCATGAGTCTTAGCACCTGGCTAGCAAAAGTCGACATCACCTCAGCTTCCAAGCCATGCCTATCCATCCAGATTCATGGCACTTATTTAAGCACAGGGAATCCTATTTCATTGTAAACTAACCCTTGGATGCAAGCAGTATCAAGATTTTCGGACGCATTATCAGGAACCGCTATTGGATTTGTCTTACAATCACGCAAACAATCCTTATAGCATCTACCCTATTAGATGACTATAATTCTGAGTATTGAACTCCCTGTCAGATGCCGAAGGGCGCTCCCGGTGGAGCAAATACGTTTCCCAGTCGACTACCGGCGAGGCTCACCCATCTGACGCTGCGGGTAGTGAACTCACGTTGGATGCGTGAGAGCTTCCCGGTCGAGCTAACCTTGCGTTTCCGTCTGACTATTGGCGAAACTTACACATCCGATGCCGCAAGTGCGGAACCCCCGTCAGATGCTGCGCGAGCCTTCCCGGTTGAGTGGATATGTTTCCTTTCAACTACCGGCGAGGCTTACCCGTCTGATGCGATGAGTATCGAACTCCTGTCAGACGCCACAAAGCCTTCCAGCCCAGCAATCTTACCTTTTGTCCTACAGTCTTCCCATCCCGTACCTTTTCCATCCCACGTTCGGCGAGATTGGCCTGTCCGATGCCATGAGTTATTGATCTCCCGTCGGACGCCATATTCATTCTAGCTTTTCCGGGTTTCTGAGATGCTCAGGGCTCACCATCTCCTCACCAAACAGCAGATCCAAACCCTAGGAAGATAGTTTTCAAAAGCCTTCCAAAGCTACATCAGAATGAACCAATTCCACACAAAAACAGCCCACTAGACTCCCTCTCAAAAAAAATAATAATTGGTGCGAGCCTTCCAGCTATTATAAACTTACCTTTTCAAGTCCCACGCTTGGCGAGGCTCACCTGTCTGACACCATGAATCTTCACATCTTGTCGAACACCGGCCAGAGCCTCCCAGCCAGACAACTTACCTTTTCCACCCTGCGGCCGAAGAGTCTTATCCATCCAGGCTGCGAGCTTCCATCTCCAGTCAGATGACGGCGAGTGCCTCCCGGCCACCTAAATTTACCTTTCTGTCTTTACCTGTCCACACAGTGTGTCCCGATCTCCCGACGGAGACCGGCGAGAGCACTCCCGGCCAGACAACCTTACTTTTTCATGTCTCACGCTTGGCAGCGCTTACCCGTCTGACACAGCGAGTATTGTGCTCCCGTCGGGCAATCTTAGCTTTCAGTCCACCACCACGAGGCTTAACCATCCGACTCGCGAATATTGATCTCTCGTCGGATGTCGCAAGAGCCTCCTGGCCGGACAACCTCACATTTTCCTCCTATGTCAGCGTCGCTAGCCCATCAAACAGGTGAGCACGCCCACCAGTTGGATGACGGCTAAGCGTCCCGACCAAACTTTACCTTTCCGTCTTTACCTGTCCGACACAGTGAGTCTTGATCTCCCGTCGGGTGTCTGCGAGAGCCTCACAACCAGACAACTTACTGCTTCATCCTACGGTCGGCGGGACTGACCCGTTCAACTCAGTGAGTATTGGCCTCCCGTAGAGCGTCGGCATCGGTCTTGGCCACCCACCTAATTTTCCATCCGACGGGCGACGAGGCCTGGCCGTCAGTCGCTACGGGTCTCGACCCCCGAACACCGTCGAACTGTCTCTTCTATCCTCACACCTTTTCCTCATGCCTGGCGAGGCTTACCCGTTCGATGTTCTGAGTCTCAATCTACCATCGGATGCTGCGAGAGCCCTCCCAGTTTCGGGTTTTTTCTTCTCCGTACCCGCCGGCGAGGCTATCCGTTTGACATCGTAATCTTGATCTCGTGTCAGATGTCGATGCTGGTCTTTTGGTGGGCACTTGCTGCCCACAAGTGAGGCTCATCCATTCGATGCCGTGAGTCTTGATCTCCCGTCGGATGTCGCGAGAGCCTCCTTGTCGGACGTCCCAAACTCTTTTTATCTGCCAAGCCCATAGGACCCACTTGTCCGATGACGGAGTATTGTGCTCTAGTCGGAGGCTTCATGGGTCCTCTCGGCCAGATACCGCCCTCTGTCCTCTGATTAGCAGGGGCTGACGGCCAGTAGGGCCCGTACGCCGACTCTGTGAACTATCTCACTGCAGGCAACTCGGGTCCTCCTGGTCAGGGCCTTAAACACGCTGCTCCTCCATCGGCGGGTAGGGCTCACCTGTCCCAACGCGATCAGCACACCGTTGAGCTTCGGTTCAAGCCCCCCCCACGACCACGCAGTTCACACCAGCGGTCGGTGGGGCCTACCCATGCATGCCAAACCGCTCCCTCAGAGCAAGTAATGCTCCCCCGGCCCGTCATCCAGGCTACTCCTCGAAACCAGCTCCCGCCAGATCTCTAGTGCGCATTTTGGGGGGGATCTCAGTCTGGCGGCTGTCCAACACTCGATTGCTTTTGGGGGGGTACTCTGGGTTCGGGCAATTCCCGAACTCGAAGCCCTTCCCCAGGACAGCACGCCAACAACGTATTACCATACTCGCCAAATACACATTACGTTACTCGTGCTAGATATATGTAAGTGTGAACTCATGAAATGATGTTTCATTAACAAAGTTCGGGAGGAGCACGTCAGATACTTAGCCTAATTAGACACAAGTGGTAAGCAATCAAGTTAATCAATACACGGATATAAATACAGTTGACATACCTCCATTCATTTAAGGGTTAATCAGCATCCCTCCACCACCCCTTCTCCACCATCATCACTAAAGTTCTCAACACACTATGGGGGGTACTCTGGGTTCGGGCAATTGCCGAGCTCGGAGCCCTTCCCCAGGACAGCACGCCACCAACGTATTACCATACTCGCCAAATACGCATTACGTTACTCGTGCTAAATATATGTAAGTGTGAACTCGTGAAACACTGATCAGCGGACAATGATTACAGCATTCAGTTTTAATAAACAGAAAGTCAAGCCTGCTTGCTTGAAGCGTGAGAACCAATGAAGTTTGTTCTCAAGTAAGTACCATTGAACTTCTTTATACATTTACTGATCAATGTTTATATGTAAATAAAAGCTGAATATAAATCTGTTTACCATGTAATGTGATCATGTCTCTTCAGAAGACTTGTATTAAACCCCTCGATTCATATGGATTTATTTTACAATCTCTTTATGAATGTTTTGAAGCATCAGAGTTTTGGGGAAGTAAACTTTCAATAGAGCAACAGAAATCACTCGGATAAAAAAAAAAAAAAGATTTTCATTTGTGTTCTGAAAATTAATAAATTTCTTAAGGGTTTGGAGTGACATGACGAAATAATTTTCATTTATGGGTGAATTAAGCTTTTAACTGTTAACTGTCAATTTTTATATTATGTAAGATTAGTTACTTAAGGCCAGTTGTTGAGATGGTATGACCCTGTTGGTTTATCAAAATGTTAATGTTGATGTTCAACATTTTACAAAAACCTGAAAAGTATAAAACGTGTCAGAAAATGATAATAAAGTATTATATTGAACCTGTACAACATTTTAATGTATGATTTTTCAAATTGCACACTTTCATGTTTTGTGAGTTTGTAGATTAATAAACAGTGGAATGTTCATGCAGAAAACTGACATTTACCTAACTGAAATACTGATGTTGCTTTAATCAATATAGTAAATAATTATTTATAATAATACTGTCCAGGTGAGATGCCTCAAAAAACCCTAATCAAAACACTCATATACACTATGTGGGGCCAGTCCAGTACCCATACCGGGCCCTAGTATATCCCACATGTGCTTCATAAGTGGGACTAATATGGGTCTTGTATGTGTGACCAGGGAAAAGTGTGTATGATAGCACCTCCCTGCCGCTTGGGACGCCCGTGTGTGCTTTGTGCAGTGTCGTAGCGAGAGGAGAAGAAAAGCAGTGTTTTTCCCAAGAGTGTGGCCTTGCTGATCCGTTTTTGAGCAAGGAAATCCCCATTGCAGTTTCAGAGCGTCGCTGTTGGATTGGCTGGTGATTGGCTGGATTTCGCGTTTCTCAGAGTGCGGGAATGTTTTGCGTGGTGAGACTGTGTAGTCCACAGTGACGGAGATTGAGCGTGAGTGCTTATTTATTCTGTTCATTTACTGGTTGATTATCGTATATATTCGTTATGATATTGAGAAGAAAGAATATTGTACCTCTTTCTCTTTTAACGACATAATATCAGAGGGGAGAGCGAGTACACGTGAGGACACACGTGAGTGATGGCTCTGTGGATCTCTTAGTGTGGTTCAACGCTCAACAGTGAGTGACGTTTACATTTTACATTTACATTTATGCATTTAGCAGACGCTTTTATCCAAAGCGACTTACAGTGCATTCAGGCTATACATGTTTTATCACTATGTGTGTTCCCTGGGAATCGAACCCACAACCTTTTGCGCTGCTAACGCAATGCTCTACCACTGAGCCACGGGAAATGTTTATTTCTGTATTTAATCCAAATGTTTATTTTCACTTAGGGAAATGTTAATGAGCAGTGTACTGTTTCTTTCTGAGCCCAGTGTTAATCTGGGTACTCCAATAATCTGTGTTAAGACAGTAAAACATTGACACTGATGTTAAAAAGAACGTGAAAAGTGTAATATTGATTTAATTTGGACATAAATGTATGCTTGGCTATTGCTCATGTATATCTAAAATTGTTCATGTGTTTTTGTTCTCTGTTCAGAAAAGCATCATAAGCCACTACTGTTGTTTATCAGGGTATTGACCAGAAAACTTGTACTTGTGTATTTTGTTTACATTTATTTACTGTCGTTTGAATTGTACAGGGAGACTGTCCCAAAAGTGATCCTGATTAAATTCCCGTAACAGAGAGAGAGAGAGTTACTGGAAAGGGGAATATCATTGAGTGGCCTGTATTAATTATTTTGATTGGATATTGTATATATTGTTAACTCTGATCTCCCTACTGTACTGTAGAAGAGAGGGGAAAAACCCAAGCAAACTCCTTGTTGGAGAATTGGGTTTATTTTATTGTTTTCCTCAGTATATATTTCATTTCTTGATTTCGCCTACAAGTGGAAATCTCTGTTATTAATGCCACAGTCATTGCATACGTGGTCACAAATAAAGAACCCTTTTCTTTATAGATGTCTGATGATATTTGATTTACTCCTGGAGTAGGTACATTATCCCGGCCACATATGTGTTGCCCAGTTGGGCCCCACATTAGCCCCAGTCAGGTGCCATATGAGATTCATATGGGCTAATTCAGATGGGGCCCACATGTAACCCATGGACAAACCCATGTAGGGCCCATATTTACATGTTGGCTGGGACGTTAGCTGCCTTAACTGTTCCCTCAATAATGTGTTTAATTACCCACTATAATTCTAGCTAAAATTAACATTAGCACTGGACAAAATATTTAGTTTTGCCCTTTGTGCCTTAACCAATAATAAATGTGATAGAGAAAGCATTATATTTACCTTTCTCATACATGTTGATACATTGTTACAACAATAATTTTATGTTTTAAAACAAATTATAAAAAAACTTTGTATTTCTTGAAAATTGTTGCTTCAATTAATGTTTTTCAAGATAGAACCTTATAATTCCAAGCGGAAAATTACTTTTGAGAATTAGAAGGTTCTAGCTGCATTTGACCGGTTCCAAAAATCCCCATTTAAAAATTTGAGAGGATTTTGATATTGTGCATTTAGAATACCTTTAGGGTCTCTGTCATTTTCAGGTAGGAAAGAGACTTGTTCCCCATATAATTTTTGCTATATGGATTGCAAAAACTTTGAAGCTCAATATCTCAAAACCACTCAGAATGCAGATAGAACCTTATAATTCCAAGGCGACGAAATGCATCTTAATAAGTAAATAAACAGTCATTATGTGCATTTTTAACATTTACACTGTAAAAAAAATTTTTTTTTGAAGTTAAATAAAATCATTACATTTTACTAGAAAATGATAATTGGGGTATAGGTTTTACAAGAGAATACTATTTTAGTCTTTCAACTTTTCATGTGTAATGCAATGTGTTGCTTGCTCTTTCTTTGTATTTGTGAAACTTACTAACAATTTCTGAGTGAACTGTTTTAATAATTTTTTTCTTTTTCTATTTTCAGTGCACGGGTGTCACGGTGCACACACGAGGGAGGAACAGGAACACGCAGACGAGGACATAAACTCAAATAATAGTCTTTAATGAACACATCAAGGCAGGACAGGACAAGGCAGAGAGACAAGATACACCGGGGAGTCACAAGTAGACCAGACGAAATCAAACTCAAAAGATAGGACTAATATACACAGACTAATTAACACATAACGAGACAAACACAGCTGGAGCATACTTAACTCATAATGACATGAAACAAGGACAGGAAACAAACCAAATATGGACACATGAGGCCGGAACACATGACACACACGACAGAGGACTGACATTACTCACCCCTCCCGAAAGGCTCGTCCTGAGCCTTAACAGTTCCATCGGGGAGGGGGGGTGGTCGCTCTGGAGGCCCCTCAGGACAAATACGGACAAGAACACAGGACGGGGACCTCCAGAGTGGAACAGACAGACAGGGACCATGGCGGAGCTGGGAGCTCTGGAAGCCATGGCGGTGCAGGGAGCTCTGGAGGCCATGGCAGATGGTCTTCGGGGGCCTTGGCCTCGGTCCCCTCGGCCTGGCCCCTACAGCCGGAACTCTTACTACCCCCCCAAAAAAAATTTCCCATTTCCCTGGGGAAGTTAGGGGGTATCAGGAGCTCTCCGGGGCTAAACAGACAAGACAGTACAAAACAAGACGGGAACGCCCTCCAGGGCCAGACAGACATGACAGGACAGCCCACAGGAACCAGAAGCCCTCCTGGGCTGGCTTGGAAGCTGAGGCTTCCTCTGGGCATGACTAAGAGTCAGAGGCCCTCACAGGGTCCCTCAGCGACCACCTCCACGACAAGGGGGCAGGCAGCTAGAATGGCCTCCATGGCCACAACAAGAGGAGCCGCCTGCCCCAGACGAGTCTCCGTGGACAAGACCAGACATGATGATTAAAATGTTCCTGTGGGCACAACAAAACAGACACACGGCACTCCTGGCCGTGACATGTGGACTCTCCACGGGGCTAGGGTAAGCGGCGGCCAGCGGGCATGAGTCAGCACCGATCCGGTGGGCTTGAGTCAGAGGCGGGCCGGTGGGCATTGAGTTAGAGGCGGGCCGGCGGGCATAGTCAGCGGCGATCCGGTGGCGTGATCTCCCACGATCAGTGGGCATGAGGGCTCGCGGCCAGAGGACTCACGGCACTCGCGGCGATTCCGCCGAACTCCCACGCCGTCCTGCAGTGGGCTATGGTGGGAGGACGAGTGGCGACTTCCTTGCCACGGGACAAACAAACAGGAACAAAATAAAAACTTTAAAAAACGGAAAACAAAACGAGGTGAAGGGGCGCCGCTTACTGTTTAGGTCTGGTTTTCTGTCACGGTGCACACACGAGGGAGGAACAGGAACATGCAGACGAGGACATAAACTCAAATAATAGTCTTTAATGAACACATCAAGGCAGGACAGGACAAGGCAGCGAGACAAGATACACCGGGAAGTCACAAGTAGACCAGACGAAATCAAACTCAAAAGACAGGACTAATATACACAGACTAATTAACACATAACGAGACAAACACAGCTGGAACATACTTAACTCATAATGACATGAAACAAGGACAGGAAACAAACCAAATATGGACACATTAGGCGGGAACACATGACACACGACAGAGGACTGACAACGGGCCAGTTTTTAATATTATTTTTTATTTTTATATATATATATATTTATTTTCACCTGAATTTTACTTTTAGTTTTCTTTTCTTTTTTGGGGTAGTTTTATTAATTTGCATATTTAAAAAAAAATATATATATATATTTATATATCATTTATTTTTATTTTAGTTTTAATTATTTTTGTTTTAATGATTATCCTCCAAGTACTTCAGCTGACTTATTGAAAATTGAATAAAGATTCAAACTGAGATGTGAATGTACTACTTATTAAAACACATATATATAGATAACTAAAATATTTGTTATTTACATAATACTTTTAACATAATAAGTACTTTAATATAATTGAGATAAATGCAATTCATATATACGTATGTCTGTGATTGGCTACAAAGCTCAATGTTGCAAAACCACATTATAAATATAAACCTTTAATGCTCTATAAGTGCAAACACAAATATGCTTGGGAACTAAATATGAAAATTAAATTTAGTTCATGTGTGACTTTATTTCTATTTCAGTTCTATTTTTCTATTTTAGTTTTAAAGGCAAGAAATTCATCTAATTGTCATGTCTTATTTTAGTTAACGAAATGTTTTATTAGTTTTTTTATTAGAAAAAAAAGCCAGCACATGAAAAAGGCGGGAAAATCCAAATACAAGATGGATTTACTGAAAAGGTTTACTTAAAATTGCAAAAATAAATAAATAAAATTTGAAACAGGTGCTGAAGAAGGTCACTGTGACTATACACACCATACGAAACGGTTAATCCATTGTATTCATTTGTTCTTTCTTTTTTTACATATTATTCATTGTATATAATTATAATTAATATAATTAATATTAGAGACACTGTCCACTGTTTCTATTTTTGTTTAATTTATTTATTTTCTCTAATTTATTACTCATTTATTGTCTCCTTTATTACTTTGGTGATGTAATTATATTCTGTAGTTTACACATCTAAAATGCTTTGGCAATACTATAACACAAATGTCATGCCAATAAAGCAACTTGAACTTGAGCTTGAAAGCTGTAGAGAGAGAGAAAGAGAGAGAGAGAAATAGAGTGTGAAAGAGAGAGGCATCAGCAAAAGGCAGACAACTCACCCTGGAAGGAGACAATGACACAAAGCTGACCGTGAACCTTTATCACAATGGCACAGTCATGGTCCAGGAACCAGAAACCAGCCTTAATGAATTCCAGAGAAACTTTAGAAACCTTAAAGGGGAGGTTCAGGAAATTAAGAAAGATCCTGAAGTAAAGAGCCAGGCAGAAGATGAGCCCGGCACCACCTCAGTTACCATCATTGACCCCAGCTCAAGGACTCCTCTAACACAGAGACACACCAGCACTCCTGCGTCTCCCAAGATAAAGGCCTTGAGAGATAACATCGTTGAGCTGGAGCAGGACTTCTTCCTGTTTAAAGAGGAAACTAGCAACAACTTTCATCAGCTCCTGAACCTGACCAGCCACCACAGTATAGAACAACTTCCAACAGCTCTGCTCTGCCGTCAGACACCTGGAGGAGGCCAATCAGGATCTGTGACAGGAGCTGAGGAGGGTGAGAGAGGAACTGGTCAGAAGAGCATAACACGGTCACACACTGGAGAGACTGCTGGAGGAGACCAGAACCCAGCTACACACAATACAACAGCAGCAGTGTGTCAGCACACAAACACACAGCATCTCTACCCCTGAATGCTGCACAAACTCGACTCGGCACCAGCAGAGTGTCAGCACACAATCTCAGAGCCCCTTCACCCCTGTGATCCGTAAGTCTCCTCAAGCCCATCAGAACCTCGAAAGGAAGGACAGCAGCAGCAGCACTCAGATTCATCCACCTGCTACAACATCATCATCCACGAGCAACAGCAGAGAAAAGACAACATCGTCATCTTCTGCGACTCCAACGGCCACCATCTTTACCCCAGACGACTGTTTCCAGGGAGATCCATGAAGAAGTTCTGGTGTCCCACCTGACACTCTGCTTTAAAGGGGTCATCGGATGCCCATTTTCCACAATTTGGTATTGTTATGTGTATCTGTGTGACACTTATATTCTGAGTGGCGTTGCGGGGGATTCCCATTCCGCGAGAGTCGCGTGACATCATCAAGGATTCCGGATAAATAGGCTCCGTTGCTCCGCTTCCCATTGTTTTTGCAAGCATCTCTCATCGCCTCTTTGAGACTATTTTTGTTTTTCTTTACGCTTAGGTTTAACTTGTAAATTTGTGTTTTGATATGTGATATTTTTTCATATTTATCAGTAGCGGGTAGTGTATTTATTTATTATTCAGTATGACTCTTTTGGGTCTTCATGAAAAGTCTATAACATACTTTGGTTAAAATTTCTCAATGGTTGTGTAAAACAACACCCTTTTTACCTTGTCAAAAACAGCTCTGTTCACAGCGACCCATTTCTCAGGGTGGGTCTATGCAAAAATGGCCATGTTCATCAGTAATCATGGGAGGGGCCTGCCTGTGTGACATATATCAGGCCAGAATCTGTGAGCGGCTTGATCTGAGAAAGTGCTAATGATTTTTGTGGATTTAAAAAAAAAACTGAGTGGATTTTTATCATTATAGGATGGTGGTGTACACACACTGCCAACACACATTTCAGTTCAAACAATGTGTAAAAGTGAATTTTGCACGTGATATCCCCTTTTAGACTGCTGCAAGATGATGCATTGGGTGCCCCGTCACACATTGTTCACACAACGTAACAAACAACCTCAGCACCAGAAAAGTGAACGTCAATAAAGCCCTGTCCAACGTGGTGAGAACAGCTATCAGGATCTACCCCAGAGCCAAAGTCATCATGTGAAACCTTCTACCTCACAGAGACGTACCACAAAGGATCATCAATGCAATCAACGCGGAGATAGCTAACACCTGTGCTCCAATACCGAATGTTCACACAGCCAACCATCAGCAACCATATCCACATCCACCGAGAGGAAATAAGACTGTTTGCTAAAACCATCAAGGCATCAATCCTGAACAGCCCTCTGAAAACACGCGAGGAGAGGATTGGGCAGCTTCCTGGCAGTTATACCGATGTAGTGGCACGAAGAGGTAGATCAGACTCAGTGACCTTATTCAGATAAAAAAAAAACATGGTGAAAATTATGTGACAATCTACTAGCTTAAGTACACAGTGGGCCTCATTTACGAAACGAACGTACGACAGAAAAGTGGGCGTACGGTCGTTTCAACACAAAACTTGGAATTTATCAATATGGACGTGAGCGGTAGCTACGATCAAATCTCACGTCTGGTCTCAGCTCCTGTACGCAAGTTTTTCAGTTAGCGTTAAGGTATGCTTTACCCATTGGATGTCTGAAAGAGAATAATTAAGGTGGTTCGTGTTTTCTTGTAATTTGTTCTGAGTATAACAAATGAAAATTCAGATTTTGTTGCGATTTGTTATTTTTCATTACATTAATATTACATAATTACATTAACCTTTTAAATGTAACATTTGTAAAATGAATCCACTCACTGTATTCCTATATATTCTCTATTTTACCATTTTAACGGATTATTCTACATTTTTATTTTTTACATGATTGGGTCATGAACTCATGCATTATTCTGCTAATTATAATATCACTCAATGTCATCATTTAGAGTAACATGTCATAATATTCAAGGAGTGTTTTCTTCAGCTTTTGGGGAGAATGTTTCTAACCCTGATTTTGTTAATATTGTATAAAATTTAGATAGAAATAATATAAATAAATGTAATTATATCAGATATTCACAGTGAGCAGTAACCTCAGAAAACTATTCTGCTCTATTAATGACAGATTAGTTCAGTTCATTCAAAAACACAAGATTCTAATCAATAGTCAAATTGTATTTATGCCTAAACAGAGAACATCAGATCACATTTACACAATACACACACTTATACAAAAACACATTCAGCAGACAAAACAAGGAATAATATTTGTCTGCTTGACTGATTTCAAAAAGGCCTTCGATTCGATATGGCACTAAGGACTTTTTCTAAAGCTTATCCAAAGTGGAATAGGAGGACGGACATTAACATGAAAGATGGCACATACGTTTAAAAAGGTTATAAAGATATAAAGATGAAAATACTGCTTCAGAAGAAATTATATTTACACCACCAAATATACACTTTTCTGAAGGACAGTCAACGACAAGGCTTAATGTCAAGCCCTGATATTAAGCATGCATTTATTTTAAAATATATGCCTTTTTGGGTGTTAATTTTGGTCTCGTTTATGTAAATGCAATAATATAAAAAAAATTCACAAGATCATTATTTCTTGTAGGTGGAAAGAATAGCAGCTGATGTGGAGAAATGTTTGATGCTTCAAGACTCTCTGAAGCTGATTATATTAGGTAACGTATTAATTGTTATTAATTCTGTTGTAAATCATTTGATAAACATGTATTTTAGATTACATTTTATATTGAAATACTGTATTGTAGGTTACATTACTGCTTATATTAATTCATTTCAGGTGCACCCAGTGGCTTTTGACTATTCGAGGGTCAGGTGGTTGTGAATTCATACCTCAGCTTTGTGGCTGGATTTGCAGTCTTATTACACCTTCAGTCTGGCGTTCCAGGAGCAGGCATCTTTTGCACACTTGAATTTTTTCAAAGGGAACACGTTTTACTTGAGTAATTTCATTTGTGAAAAAGGCTACTTATTTAGTTTATGTATTGGTAAATGCTGATTTTATTGTATAAGTGGCATTTTTACATTTATTTTATTGAGCTAGTTTCATTCAATATTGAACTTTATTCAAGCTTTATAGCTTCTGCTTGTATTTATGTGCAGATATTTTGTTGGAATCACAACACTCACTAGATACAAGACGGCTATATAGAGGCAAAACAAGTGGAAAGGTCTCAGAGAAGAGGGACAGCCATCGTGTGTGCTCATCTTTTAGTTCATCAGTTAATTCTGGACTTTCATTTACATTTACATTTACATTTAATCATTTAGCAGACGCTTTTATCCAAAGCGACGTACAAATGAGGAGAACAATAGAAGCAATCAGACCATCGAGAGAGCAACAGTATACAAGTGTCATGACAAGTCTCAGTTAGTCTAGCACAGTACACGTAGCTAGGATTTTTTTTTTTTTTTTTTTTTTTTAAATAGAATAGGTAAGTTAGTATTAGTTAGTCAGGTGCTGGCGAAAAAGATGTGTCTTTAGATGTTTTTTGAAAATGGCTAAAGACTCAGCTGTTCGAATTGAGATCGGGAGGTCATTCCACCAGCTGGGCACAGTCCAGGAAAAGGTCCGTGAGAGTGATTTGGTACCTCTTTGGGATGGCACCACAAGACGTCGTTCACTTTCAGAACGCAAGCTTCTGGAGGGCACATAAGTTTGAACCAGCGAGTTTAGGTATATTGGTGCAGTGGCAGTTGTGGTCTTGTAGGCAAACATCAGTACCTTGAATTTGATGCGAGCGGCTATTGGTAGCCAGTGTAACCTGATGAAGAGAGGGGTAACGTGAGCTTTTTTTGGCTCATTAAAGACCACTCTGGCTGCTGCATTCTGGATCAGTTGCAGAGGCTTGATAGTACATGCGGGAAGGCCCGCCAAGAGAGCATTACAATAGTCCAGTCTGGAGAGAACAAGAGCTTGGACAAGGAGTTGTGCAGCTTGCTCTTGCAGGAAGGGCCTAATCTTCCTAATGTTGTATAAGGCAAATCTGCAGGACCGGGCCGTTGTAGCAATATGGTCTGTGAAGCTTAACTGATCATCGATCACAACTCCAAGGTTCCTGGCAGTCCTGGAAGGAGTTATGGTTGATGAACCCAGCTGTATAGAGAAGTTGTGGTGAAGTGATGGGTTGGCAGAGAACACGAGCAGTTCTGTCTTAGCAAGATTGAGCTGAAGGTGATGGTCCATCATCCAGCTAGAAATGTCACTCAGACAGGCTGCAATGCGATCTGTTACCGTCGGATCATCTGGTTGGAATGAGAAGTAGAGTTGAGTGTCATCAGCATAGCAGTGGTAGGAAAAGCCATGCTTCTGAATAACCAATCCTAATGACGACATGTAGATGGAGAAGAGAAGTGGTCCAAGCACTGAGCCTTGAGGAACTCCAGTAGCAAGAAGTTGTGACTTTGAAACCTCACCCCTCCAAGACACCCTGAAGGACCTATCTGAGAGGTAAGACTCGAACCACAGGAGGGCGGTTCCTGAGATGCCCATCTTTCTGAGGATGGACATGAGGATCTGGTGGTTAACTGTGTCAAAGGCAGCAGACAGATCCAGCAAGATGAGTACAGAGGATTTGGAAGCTGCTCTTGCCAGTCTCAGGGCCTCTGTAACCGAGAGTAGGGCAGTCTCAGTTGAGTGTCCACTTCTGAAGCCAGATTGGTTGTTGTCCAGAATGTTGTTCTGTGCAAGAAACAGAGAGAGTTGGTTGAACACAACTCGCTCAAGTGACTTTGCAATGAATGGAAGAAGGGATACCGGTCTGTAGTTTTCTAAAAGTGCTGGATTTAGAGCAGGTTTTTTAAGCAGTGGGCTTACCCGAGCCTGCTTAAATGCTGTGGGAAATGTACCAGTGTTAAGCGAGGTGTTGATAATGTGAGTAAGAGCAGGTACGACCGAAGAAGAAATGGCTTGAAGGAGGTGAGTGGGGATAGGATCTAGCGGACAAGTAGTGGGATGATTGGAAAGGATGAGTTTGGAAACCTCCGTCTCCGAGAGAGGAGAAAAGGAGGTGAGAGATTGTGTATTTGTCGTTATGAAGTTATTATTAGTTTGCGGTGTGAGGAATTGGTCACTGATGGTTTTTGTTTTATTTGTGAAGAAAGTTGCAAAGTCATCAGCTGTAAGAGTTGATGAAGGAGGAGGGGGAGGTGGACAGAGAAGAGAAGAGAACGTTTTGAAGAGTGCGCGAGAGTCGGAACAGTTGTTAATTTTGTTGTGGTAGTATGTCATTTTAGCAGTGGAGACATTTGCAGAGAAGGAAGAGAGGTGTGACTGATACACACTAAGGTCGGTAGAGTTTTTGGATTTGTGCCATTTCCTCTCTGCAGCCCTTAGTTTAACACGATGTTCACGGAGAACATCGGACAACCAGGGGGCAGAGGGGGTAGCGCGTGCTGATCTGGATGAAAGGGGGCAAAAGTTGTCTAAGCAAGATGTTAGAGTGAAGCAAAGAGCGTCAGTAGCACTGTTTGTGTCGAGTGCTGAAAACTGAGAGGGTGAAGGTAGTGCGGATGAAACCATTGAGGATAGGCGAGAGGGAGAGAGCGAGCGTAGGTTACGTCGAAAGGTGACCTGCGAAGGGGCGTGTGCTATGTCAGGAGTTAGTGTGAGGTTAGAAGTGATGAGGAAGTGGTCTGAGGTGTGCAGCGGAGTTACTAATGTGTTGTCAGTGGAGCAGTAGCGTGTGTAGATGAGGTCCAGTCGGTTACCTGATTTGTGAGTAGCCGTAGTAGACACTCGTTTGAGGTCAAATGAAGTGAGAAGAGTGTTGAAGTCAGTAGCCTGGGGTTTTTCTAGGTGGATGTTGAAGTCACCGAGCAGTACCAGAGGAGTACCATCTTCAGGAAAGTTTGAGAGTAACACATCCAACTCCTCCAAGAAGTCACCCAGTTGACCTGGGGGACGATACACAACTACAACGTGGATTTTAGCAGGGTGAGTAATAGTAATCGCATGAGATTCAAATGAACTGTTGCCTGTAGGAGATGGTAGAAGATCAAATTTCCATTCGTTTGAAATAAGGAGACCAGTGCCTCCACCCCTCCCAATCGTGCGAGGGGTGTGGGAAAACGTGAAATTAGTGGAGAGAGCTGCAGGAGTGGCAGTGTCCTCAGGTTTGATCCAAGTCTCAGTTAGGGCCATGAGGTTGAGACCGGAATGGGTAGCAATAGAAGGAATAAAATCTGCTTTGTTTACAGCAGACTGGCAGTTCCAAAGACCAATTGGAACAGAGAGTAAAGTAGTAGAGGACAGAGGGACCGTTCGTAGATTATTAGGATTGGCCTGCCTCCAACGTACAGCGCGTGCTCTCCGAGTGTTAGTAGTGATAGTACAGATTTGAAAGCACATAGTGAGTACAATTGATTAAAAATTAGATAAGTACAAGTTAGACAAAAAGTAAAGAAAGATGAGAAAGCAATACTCAAGTGCCTTGTCGGTGTCCTTGCTTGGTGGAGTCGTGCAAGGTAGAGTCGATCGTCTTTACACTCGTCGGTCTTCACACGAGGAGGGCTTCACATGAGGGCTGCCGCGACCGCTGCCGCGGTGTACAAACCAGTTTTATACTTGCCTAATTATTAGTCCCTGAAGTCAGCTGACCACGCCTTTCTACTTAGCAAACCGAAACTGGGAACTCCCGCGATAAGCACGAGAACAAACGCGACTTGCGAACGCGTTTACCAGGTAAAACACAGTATGCAAAAATAATGGTTCCTAGCAACGACAACTGAGCTGAAATCTAATGAGAAAACAAGACAAAACACTTACAGACTGCTGTTCTCTTCTGCTGATCGAATGCTCCTTCTAACAAATGTCACTGAATCAGGTAAATAAGTACTTTCTCTGGCTTAGACCACGCCTTTCTACTTAGCAAACCGAAACTGGGAACTCCCGCGATAAGCACGAGAACAAACGCGACTTGCGAACGCGTTTACCAGGTAAAACACAGTATGCAAAAATAATGGTTCCTAGCAACGACAACTGAGCTGAAATCTAATGAGAAAACAAGACAAAACACTTACAGACTGCTGTTCTCTTCTGCTGATCGAATGCTCCTTCTAACAAATGTCACTGAATCAGGTAAATAAGTACTTTCTCTGGCTTAGACCACGCCTTTCTACTTAGCAAACCGAAACTGGGAACTCCCGCGATAAGCACGAGAACAAACGCGACTTGCGAACGCGTTTACCAGGTAAAACACAGTATGCAAAAATAATGGTTCCTAGCAACGACAACTGAGCTGAAATCTAATGAGAAAACAAGACAAAACACTTACAGACTGCTGTTCTCTTCTGCTGATCGAATGCTCCTTCTAACAAATGTCACTGAATCAGGTAAATAAGTACTTTCTCTGGCTTAGACCACGCCTTTCTACTTAGCAAACCGAAACTGGGAACTCCCGCGATAAGCACGAGAACAAACGCGACTTGCGAACGCGTTTACCAGGTAAAACACAGTATGCAAAAATAATGGTTCCTAGCAACGACAACTGAGCTGAAATCTAATGAGAAAACAAGACAAAACACTTACAGACTGCTGTTCTCTTCTGCTGATCGAATGCTCCTTCTAACAAATGTCACTGAATCAGGTAAATAAGTACTTTCTCTGGCTTAGACCACGCCTTTCTACTTAGCAAACCGAAACTGGGAACTCCCGCGATAAGCACGAGAACAAACGCGACTTGCGAACGCGTTTACCAGGTAAAACACAGTATGCAAAAATAATGGTTCCTAGCAACGACAACTGAGCTGAAATCTAATGAGAAAACAAGACAAAACACTTACAGACTGCTGTTCTCTTCTGCTGATCGAATGCTCCTTCTAACAAATGTCACTGAATCAGGTAAATAAGTACTTTCTCTGGCTTAGACCACGCCTTTCTACTTAGCAAACCGAAACTGGGAACTCCCGCGATAAGCACGAGAACAAACGCGACTTGCGAACGCGTTTACCAGGTAAAACACAGTATGCAAAAATAATGGTTCCTAGCAACGACAACTGAGCTGAAATCTAATGGGAAAACAAGACAAAACACTTACAGACTGCTGTTCTCTTCTCTTTCAGTATGTATTTATTAAATTGTCTTTTGCAGGAATTCTTAATATAATGGAACATAAGCTCAAACAACTGAGTTTGTGCTGTAATGTTGATTTCCAGTATTTTATTGTAAAATACTTAAAAATCCTTTTTTAAAAAATTACCAAAATGATACTAATTCTGTTAATTGTCCTTATTTTTTTAATAGAAAGTATACTCAGAATATGGCTTAAAAAATGTTAACAGGTATTTGCAGTTATTTTGTGATGCTATGTGATTTTTATGATAAGATTTTAACCGTTGAAAGACTGAAATTTTAAGTTTACCAGTAAAAGCCTTGCAATGTCTTTCTGACAGTTTTAAGGGGTTAGTTCACCCAAAAATGAAAATTCTGTCATTAATTACTCACCCTCATGTCATTTCAAACCCGTGAGACCTCAGAACTGGAACACGAATTAAGATATTTTGATTAAATCTGAGATCTCTCAGACCCTCCCATAGAGAGCAAGGGTCCTTACATGATCTAGGTCCAGAAACGTAGCAAGGAGATCGTTAAAACGCTGTTTGCGTTCAGTGGATATTCTCCAAAATGGCGCTAGGTTGACACAGAGACAAATTTGAATAAAGTCATTATTTTTTTGTGCACAAAGTATTCTCGTAGCTTCGTAAAATTACGGTTGAACCCCTGATGTCACATGGATTATCTTACCGATCTCCTTGCTACGTTTCTGGACCTTGATCGTGGAGGGTCAGAGAGCTCTCAGATTCCATCAAAAATATCTTAATTTGTATTCCGAAGATGAACGGAGGTCTCACGGGTTTGGAACGAGGGTAAGTAATTAATGACAGAATTTTCATTTTTGGGTGAACTGTCCCTTTAATAAATATTTAGTTGCAACATCATTGACTTGGTTTTTTATTCATTTGTAAATGTATTAAGATAGTGCTAGGTAAATACTGTACTTTAGTGAAATGACAAAATATTGCTGTAAAGTAAACTACAAGTTTAATTCAATGCTACTGTAAAAATACTAAAAATTACTGTATTTCATATACAGCAATTAACTGCAATTTGCTTTGCAGTATTATACTGTAATCCATTTTACAGCAATTAACAACATTTTTACAGGATTTTACTGACAACTTTTTTGCCAGTAAAATCCTGTAAATTCTACGCTAAATTATTTACAGTGTAATGTTGCTGCTTTTTTATGAGGAATGCATGAATCAAGGACACTTTAGTGTTAAAGTATTTCACAAAACTGAATACACAAATGTTAGGAGTATTTTGTTTCTTTTCATGGGTTTGGTGTGTTTCTCCTGACACGTATTCAAGAGACATGCAATAATACATGACCTTTAAAACTATGTGAGTCTTCAACTTTTTAATCCTGTTCACCTTGACAATGGCTTACATAACAAATCACTGACACACAGTTGCACATAAACAAGAGTGAAGGATGAGAAATGAACGTCAGCGCCCAATAAAGGAATCATCTTATATAATTGAATAATTGATATCAAGCTGCTGTAAAGCTGCTTTGACACAATTTGCATTGTTAAAAGTGCTATACAAATAATAGTGACTTGACTTGAATATTTTGACTTAACTAACTACTACATTACATACACTCAGACTATTTCATAATGCTGACATTATTGTGCATGCATTCTTTCATTCATTCATATGCACTGTGCAAATTTAAGAACAAATGTCCTTACATACAGCGGACTTTTGTTAATGTGCAACAATTTGTGGAAACTAGCTGTGTAAATCTAGTATATTTATATTTACATTTATTCATTTAACAGACACTTTTATCCAGAGCGACTTGCAAATCAGGAATACATACAACAAAGGGATTCAGAAGACAGAAGACAGTTGTAAACATGACGGCTTTCATCTTTCATGAGGGGGTTTGGTGCCACGGCATTTTTGTTTCCAGGTGGAGCGTTAAAGATTGCGACACACACGTCTCCCAGAAATCCTGTATAATCTAACCAATCCGATGACGACTGCGAAACTCCTGAAGTGTTTCCACTTTTGTGTGCCGTATACATCAGACGTTTAGCCAACGTTCCGTGGGCATGACGTCTGAGGCTGAGACTACTCAGGATTAAGATAAATTGGTACCATTTTGCAAGCAAAAATTAGTGATTCAGTTTATATTTACATTTATATATATATATATAATTTTATTTTTTTACATCAAATTCTGTTGGGGGTGTTCGATTCACAAACAAATCATTTTTTGTTCCAATCGGTTCTTTTCAGAAACAGTTTGAAGCCCCTCAGTCAATGAACTGCTCTCCCAAACGTGTCCAACACTCTGACCTGAAAGGGAGTAATATTATTATTAACCTCTTAAACTCTTCATTGCTATAATCTTTTATAATTTGACACCATATCATATCTCTTGTGCAACACTGTCTGTATTAAATAAACATTTTACAAGTTTACATTTTACAAACACAAGTTTGAAGCCTTTGTTTGAACTGATTCACTGAAACAAATCTTTCCGGAAGATCATGCTTGTGGAAATAAATGGGACTTCAACATCAACATTCAGCATGCAAAACACAACAACTGAAAGAACAATGAATACAATGAAAGCATTTTAGACAATAAGAAAAGACTATACAGTAAAACTGATTGCTTTACTGAACTGCAGAGTAAGTAAAGAGTATTCGCAATAAAGAACAATTCTTTTGAGACTTCAAAGTGAAACTAAGACTAGCTGTGACTTTAAGTAGATTAATTTTACTGAAACATGTAAAAGAACTTAGGCACAATTTTTAAGATTTCAACAAACTACAATAAAAAATGTGAGTAGAGACAATTTTTACACAGAACCTGCAAGAAAATTACACAAGAAATTACAAATAAATGTTAACATATTGAATCAAACAGGGATTTTTGAAACAGAAAGACTGAGATAGTTATTGTAGTTCCCAGTAGTTATTGTTTTATTTACAACTTCACAAAAACATTTTTACAGTGTATATTTCTAGTCAATGTTCCAGGATTTATTCAGTTCATATACTAACCAAGCCTAACTCCGGTTAACTTCTGAGACAAGAGACATTATGTGCAAATTCATATTTCTGACTTATACATACAGCCAATGGGTGGCGTCCCAGATTTATTGAGGTGAGACAGTTTGGACACTTTCAGTTACTCTTATTCACTTCATACAGTAAGACAAAGACAGAGAGACTCAAAGCAAACAGCAGAACTGCAGGACAAAATGGCATCTGCGTATAAAGGTGAGTTTAAATTAATTAACCTCAAACTCACACACTACAGCTTTACAATATCAAGAGTTAAAGTCCATTCTGTGCTTTTTGTTTTTGCTAATTAACAGGGTTACTCATCAATGGTAAGTTAGGAAGTACTGGTCACTTTACACTTTGGTAACACTTTCCAATACTGTTCTGTCATTAAGGAATAACTACACAGGAACAAATGACTAATGCACTATTAACTCAGTGTTGGGGAAAGTTACTTTTAAAAGTAATGCATTACAATATTGCATTACTCCCTAAAAAAGTAACTACGTTAGCTACTTTTTATGGATAGTAATGTGTTGCGTTACTTTTGCGTTACTTTTTAAATATGAGCAGGGCTTTAATACAAGAAGTTCTAATTATAGCAAATTTAAAAGCCCTTTCACACCAAAAAGTGTAATGAATAAACCTCAGGCTGAAGGAAAAGTAAATTCACGTCTGTAAAGTAGAACACAGGAAAAGAAGGTTCAACACTCTTCGGCAATAAAAAAACAATGAAGCACAATTGTTAGTTTATCTAAAGTCATTTTTGCTTATTAGTATGGTTGAACTGGACCATCAAAGGTCAGCAGCAAAGACATTGGTTAATAAAATGAGATTAGATACATTTGTGTTGTTTAACATATTTAATTATTGCAGGTTTGCGTCATATTCTGAGTTTGCATTTCACTGTTTTAATTCATTTTGATGAATACTAAATCTGTTTTTTTGCGAGTGGGATGAATTAATGCACATTCACATTTAGTATAGGACTACAGTAACAGCATGTTCACACAGTGCACTGTCAGTCAATAAATGGGAAAAAAGTAACTGACGTTACTTTTTTGAAAAAGTAAAAAGTAATGCGTTACTTTACTAGTTACTTGAAAAAAGTAATATTATTACGTAACTCGCATTACTTGTAATGCTTTACCCCCAACACTGCTATTAACATTCTAACAAGAAACTCTGATTAACGAATCAGTAAGTTATAACACTCAGTTGAAAGTGGTAATTAACTATTAGCTAACAGTGTTGGGCAAGTTACTCTGAAAATGTAATTAAATTACTGATTATATCCTTTTAAAAGTAATCAAGTTACTTTTCTGATTACTTTATTTCAAAAGTAATTAGTTACATTACTAGTTAAGTTACTTTTTTTCTGTACATCCATTAAATTTACATGAAAAAAAGTAAGTTTTGTGTTTCCTAGCCAAAACATCCCAGCATAAACGCTCCCGATAAATATTTGTTATTAAAGCATCAACATTCACAAACCACTTTTATTTTTAACTAAATGCAAGCATAGGCTGCTGCGTACATGGTTTGGCATGGCAGAATGCCAGAAAAGGGCGCTCCCTTTATCTCAGTTTATCGCAGTTTCACTTCAGCACTGGACAGAAACTCCAGCGTTTTGTGAAACAAAAAAGTGAAAGTGACGTGACATACGCCAAGTATGGTAACCCATACTCGGAATTTGTGCTCTGCATTTAACCCATCCAAAGTGCACAAACACACCGTGCACACACACCCGGAGCAGTGGGCAGCCATTTATGCTGCGGCGCCCGGGGAGCAGTTGGGGGTTCGGTGCCTTGCTCAAGGGCACCTCAGTTGTGGTATTGAGGGTGGAGAGAGCGCTGTACATTCACTCCCCCCACCTACAATTCCTGCCGGCCTGAGACTCAAACTCGCAACCTTTGGGTTATGAGTCCGACTCTCTAACCATTAGGCCACGACTTCTCTAGCGGTGAGTGGATTTTAACACCTCTGATTGGCCATTGCATTCCAGAAATAAACATTACTCTACACTGAAAACACATATTATAAATAGAAACTCTGCCTATGTTTGCGCCTGTTAATCGTTTTTATGTTATATTAGTTGTTCTTGTTGCTTTTGTGCAGTAAATGAGTAACAATTTTTTTGTTTTTAGATATTTTATGTTTAGATATTTCTATTTGCGGGAGTCCCGTGAATCATTTTATTCAATGTGGACCAGCAACTGTTTGGTTACCCACATTCTTCAAAATATCTTCTTTTGTGTTCAGCACACGAAATAAATTAATACAGGTTTGAGACAACATGTGAGAGACTAAATAAGGACAGAAATAAAATTTAAGGGTGAACTATCCCATTAATTACAGTCGGCAGTATGTTTAGTACTGTCTCTTTAAGACCTGCTCCCATCAAATACAGGCACTCATCCATTTCTCTCAGCTGTTTACTTTCATTTTAGACATAACCAATATGTCTATACATAAACCTTGGCGCTGTTTGACGGGCTTTTTCATGCGCACGTTTTGGGCGTATGTGCTCAGAAAAAAGTGCATGTCTGACCAGCGCGTGAATGAAACGTTTAACCGGCAAGGCTTTAAAGCAGATGCAAATAATGTACTTTTGTGATTGTGAATAAGTGCAGTGTCCGGTGAGAGTAACTCTACTGCTGAGTTAACACTGATGTGAATGTATGTTGTGTTGTACAGTACATAGAGACGGCGACGCCAGAACTGCAGCTAATAGAATGTGCGCTGTAGCACGATACAACAATATTTCTTCAAAAGCAGATCTTGGAGACTTAAGAAAACTGCAAATATTGCATCTACTTCATCTACACTGAACAAAATTATAAACGCAACACTTTTGTTTTTGCCCCCATTTTTCATGAGCTGAACTCAAAGATTTAAGACTTTTTCTACGTACACAAAAGGCCTATTTCTCTCAAATATTGTTCACAAATCTGTCTAAATCTGTGTTAGTGAGCACTTCTAATTGCCGAGATAATCCATCCACCTCACAGGTGTGGCATATCAAGATGTCTACCATAAGCCATCTCCAAAGACGTTTCAGAGAATTTGGCAGTACATCCAACCGGCCTCACAACCGCAGACTATGTGTAACCACACCAGCCCAGGACCTCCACATCCAGCATCTTCGTCAAGATCGTCTGAGACCAGCCACCCGGACAGCTGCTGCAGCAATCAGTTTGCATAACCAAAGAATTTCTGCACAAACTGTCAGAAACCATCTCAGGGAAGCTCATCTGCATGCTCGTCGTCCTCATCAGGATCTCGACCTGACTGCAGTTCGTCATCATAACCGACTTGAGTGGGCAAATGCTCACATTCGATGGCGTCTGTCACTTTGGAGAGGTGTTCTCTTCACGGATGAATCCCGGTTTTCACTGTACAGGGCAGATGGCAGACAGCATGTATGGCGTCGTGTGGGTGAGCGGTTTGCTGATGTCAACTTTGTGGATCGAGTGGACCATGATGGCGGTGGGGTTATGGTATGGGCAGGCGTATGTTATGGACAACGAACACAGGTGCATTTTATTGATGGCATTTTGAATGCACAGAGATACCGTGACGAGATCCTGAGGCCCATTGTTGTGCCATTCATTCACGACCATCACCTCATGTTGCAGCATGATAATGCACGGCCCCATGTTGCAAGGATCTGTACACAATTTCTGCAAGCTGAAAACATCCAAGTTCTTGCATGGCCAGCATACTCACCGGACATGTCACCCATTGAGCCTGTTTGGGATGCTCTGGATCGGCGTATACGACAGCGTGTTCCAGTTCCTGCCAATATCCAGCAACTTCGCACAGCCATTGAAGAGGAGTGGACAACCTGATCAACTCTATGCGAAGGAGATGTGTTGCACTGCGTGAGGAAAATGGTGGTCGCACCAGATACTGACTGGTTTCCCCCCCCGGACCCTCCCAATACAGTAAAACTGCACATTTTAGAGTGGCCTTTTATTGTGGCCAGCCTAAGGCACACCTGTGCAATAATTATGCTGTCTAATCAGCATCTTGATATGCCACACCTGTGAGGTGGATGAATTATCTCAGCAAAGGAGAAGTGCTCACTAACACAGATTTAGACAGATTTGTGAACAATATTTGCGAGAAATAGGCCTTTTGTGTACATAGAAAAAGTCTTAAATATTTGAGTTCAGCTCATGAAAAATGGGGGCAAAAACAAAAGTGTTGCGTTTATAATTTTGTTCAGTGTAGATGAAGTAGATGCAATATTTGCATTATTTATTATTTATTATTTGCATTATTTATTATTATTTTAATAAATTTATTATTTATTTTGATAAACATGACACAATAGGATTACGATTTTTAAGACAGTTTTACTGTTATTAATGTCGATTTTTATAGCATTAAAAATGTCAAATAAAATAAAATAGCAAAAATTTCAAACAAGCATGCACTGCTTCAAGTCAGACGCTGATCAGTCTGAAGAGCCCCGCATGAAGTCAAACACAGCTAAATGGGTCATAGGAATGTGATGTGGTTGAACTGGAGATGGAGATGGACTAGTTAAGTTCCACCCAGTGGTTCTGCAGTGAGCAGCCGATCTCCTTCCACTTGGTTTTATCATATGGAAGCAGCAGGAGAGAAATTCACAGATGTTGCAAAATCACATTCAGTTCAGTGACACAGTGGTAACATGTGGCCACGGGTTTGACCATCACACACTGCCAAATAAATAGAAAATGTGGGCAATTAGGTTATGATTATTAATCATATGGATTATTATTTTGCACTGGTTGCACATTTTGAAAAAACGAAGGTGAAAATAAAGCATTACAAATCAACATCACATGAACTGTTTGACAGGTGATTCACAGGAGCTGAGGATTGTGCTGCTGGGAGTCTGTGGAGCTGGAAAGAGCCCAATGGGAAACATAATTCTGGGTCGAGAAACATTTAAAGAAAGCAGAACCAGAAAGAGTGAGATACAAAGAGGAAGAGTAAAAGACAGAGACATTTCCATCATCGACACTCCAGGATTCTTTAACACTCATCTGACTGATGAAGAGCTGCAGAATGAAATGATAAAGAGTCTTTATCTTGCTTATCCTTGCCCTCATGTGTTTCTTCTCATCATCAACTTGGAGAGCTTCAGAGATGATGAGAGGAAACTTCTGGAGCAAATTCAGGATAACTTTGGAGCTCAAGCTTTAAAATCCACCCTGGTTTTGTTTACTGGAAGAGAAAAAATATCAAACAAAGAATGGATGGGCTTAAAGCTTAGTAGTAAATTCCAGGAGCTAGTGAGTCAATGTAGAGATACATATCATGTGATCAACAGTAAGAGAGAGATTGATCCAACACAAATCACTGAACTTCTAGAGAAGATTGATGAAATCATCAAACAGAATAATCACCAGCATTATGACAATGATTCTTCCCTAAAGTCTTACTTAGTAAAGATCAGAAAAAAAAAGAAAAACCATGAGAAAGTAAAGGATTACAGAAAGAATGAGCAAGAGAAAGAGCTAATAAAAGAACAATTAAAAATAACAGAGACTTGTAAAATGCAAGTTGTAAAGGAAAAGAGCACAACAAATGTTGTGACTGAAAAGAAAAGTTTTATTACTCCTGAGACAAAAACTAAAACAAATCAAATACATGTATATGAAGACGTCTTTTCTAGAGTTCCAGAAGAAAATAATGAAGAGAAGATTGTAAAACAGACAGTAAAATCATTGAGATCCTCATTCGAAAAAATGGGAGTAAAAGATACAGTCCAAAAAACAGATAAAAGCTGGGAAATGAATGGAACAGGAGTATGGGACCAGAAGGAACAACATCCAACGCAATCAGGTGAGAACTTGTATTTTATTACACTTTTCCCAAATATCATGACACATTTCTTGAAAATTATTTATTTATTTCTCTGCTCTAAACACTGTCTCAGAGTCCATACAGAACAGACAAACAAAACCTGGCGAGTGCAGAGATCTCAGGATTGTTATAGTGGGGAAAACTGGAGCTGGAAAGAAGGCAACAGGAAACACTATAATGGGACAAAAAGTGTTTAAAGAAGTATTATCTCCTAAATCTGTGACTAGGAAATGCCAACACCATCAGCAAAAGTTGAAAGGTCGAAACATCTTAGTGATTGACACTCCAGGACTGTTTGCTACATCAGTCAGTGAAGAACAACTGAAAAAAGAGATTGAGAAGTGTGTGGAGATGTCTGCTCCTGGTCCTCATGCATTTCTGCTGGTTATCAGACTGGATGTGAGATTCACAGATGAAGAGAAAAACACAGTGAAATGGATTCAGAAGAACTTTGGAGAAGATGTTACATGTTACACTATCATTCTGTTCACTAGAGGAGATCAGTTAAAAACATCCATAGAGGAGTTTCTGACCAAAAACAAGCAGATTAGAGAACTAGTTATAGAGTGTAAAGGTAGGTATCATGTTTTTAATAACACAGATGAAAAAAATCAGTCACAGGTCACTGAACTGCTGGAGAAGATAGACAGAATGGTGATCGAGAACAGAGGAGAGCATTACACAAATAAGATGTTCGAGGAAGCACAACAAGTTGAGGAAGAAGAGAAGTGGAGGAGAGAGAAAGAGGAGACATGGGCAAAAGAAGAAAAGATGAGGCAGGAGGAAAGGAGTTGGCTGATGAACAATGCTAAAAATGTGGCCTTAGTGGGAGCAGGTGCAGGAGCAGCAGTTGCTGGAGGTGCAGTACTGGTTGCTGCTGGAGGAGTGTTTTTTCCTAATGCTTTAATGGCAGGAGCAAAAGCTGCTGTAACTGCAGCACTGAGCTCTGTTCATAGCAAAGATACACTATTTGAAGTGTTTAAGGCCGGGGGAGCAGCTGGTCTAGAAGCAACACTGTTATCTGCTACTGGTAGTCCGCCACTATCTAAAGATATAATGATGAGAGTAGCAGCTGCTCTAGATGCAGCAGTGACCACTGCTAGTGATACAGCGACACTACAGGAGGCTTTAATGACAGGAGTAGCAGCTGCTCTAGATGCAGCACTGAATGCTGCTCCTGATGCACCTCCTGCAGAAGAGGTCAGTGCTGCATCTACTTAATCATATTTGAATTATTGCTAATGTTATGCTCTCTAGACTTCATATCACTATCGCTAGGCGATGTCCCGGTAAAATCAATTCTGACGCACAGTACAGCCAGCGGATCAATCCATTTATATTATTTATATTATGTAAACAATAATTATATAGTTCATAAAGATCATTTTCATAATTTTTTCTGTTGCACTCTGTATATTTCTCACTCATTTTATGTGTAGTTTGTGAATCATTCGTTATTTGTTGCAGAAGAATTTGTGGAATTGTTTTTACTATTAACTGCACAGTTTGTGTTTGTTGTTGTTCATACTCAGATTGAAAATATATTTCTCTGAAAAAAAGTCACTTTTTTACTGTGTTTTGTTATTATATAACACTGATTCCATTTTCTTTACTCCCTAAATGTTTTGTATAAAGATTTTGACACATCTATATTGTTAGTAAACTATATAGACCTGTTTTTTCACTGAAAATCGCTTATAACAATATTGTAATAAATGGCTATAATTTGCTTGGGGAATGTTATTGTCAGTCCTCTGTCCTGTGTGTCATGTGTTCCCGCCTCTTGTGTCCATATTTGGTTTGTTTTCTGTCCTTGTTTAGTGTGATTATGTGTTTATTCTGTTCCAGCTGTGTTTGTGTGATTAGCCTGTGTATTTAAGTTCCTGCCTGTTCAGTTTTGTGTTGTCTGGTCTACTCGTTACTCCCTGGTATTCCTGTCTGTGTCAGCCTTGCCTTGTCTTGCCCTGCCTTGTTTGAAGTCATTAAAGACTGTTATTTGAGTTTACCTCCTAGTCTGCGTGTTCCTGTCTCATCCTTGCTGTGTGCGCTGTGACAGAAGACCAGACCATATCAGTAAGCGGCGCCAACTCACTTCGTTTTGTTTTCCGTTTTTGAAAGTTCTTTTGTTTTGTTCCTGTTTGTTGGTTTGTCAAGTTCACGGGTTGCAGCTCTCCCAAGCCCGCCGTTTGCGGGAGATCGATGCCGCCATCCGCGGCTCTCCCAAGCCCGCCGTTCGCGTGACAGTTATATGTAGACAACATTTTATTTGGTAGTGTAAAACACCCAGATACAACTTTCTAAAGTTAAAAAAAATAAAAACTTCAGGAGTTTCAGTTTCAGTTCACAGTAAAAAACAAAACAATCGTTGCTTGCGTTTTTCTTAAAATTCTGGAAATTCATTCATTCTTAGAGAAAACAAAAGGAAAATTGGGACTTTAAATTAGCTAGACTGAAACTTCAACCAAGTCTGTTACACAGCTACTTATGTAACCAAAAGATTGTTACATGTGTTGCAGACTTTATACAAGGTACAGTAATTATAAATGTAAGTACACATATATAAGCTACTTAAAATATAGTGTATCAAGATTGTACTTAAGTGTACTTCATGTGTATCTATACTGTACACCTTATCCAGCTGCACCTTAGTTTGATTTAACCCACCAGTACACAGCTTAAATACATGTAATACCTTTCTAATCACATTAAAATAACAGAATATTACACAGGCATAAGCTACTTAAAATAAAGTGTATCAAGATTGTACTTAAGTGTACTTCATGTGTATCTATACTGTACACCTTATCTAGCTGCACCTTAGTTTGATTTAACCCACCAGTACACAGCTTAAATACATGTAATACCTTTCTAATTACATTAAAATAACAGAACATTACACAGGCATAAGCTACTTAAAATAAAGTGTATCAAGATTGTACTTAAGTGTACAAGTAGCTGTGTAACAGACTCGGCCTGTTACATATGTGTAAATTTAGCTGCCTATTACATCTAAATAATTACAAACTGTAAGTACAGGATGTTCCATAACTTAGTTGCATGGTAAGTACATTTTTGCTTCATGTAAGTACAATGGCTACTACTAAGTACTTAGTTAGGTAATTACTCTGTATTATGACACTTTAAAATAAAGTGGTACCAAAACTTTCATATACATTGTCCATCATAACTGACATAATTTACACATAGAATCTGAAATTTGTACATTTGTAAACTGCACACTTTTAAATGACACTTGTAAATGACAAATGTACATTCATTTAAACAATTAAATTTTTTCCCCTATACTTATACTTCTGTATATAGTGCTATATTTAATTTTTCTGTTTTTCTTATATTAGTGTTATATTCCATCTCTACTGTGTTATTCCTATGTATAGCTGCACCATGTATGTTTGCACTATATATCCGTACTTTCTTCTGCACTAGAAGCTCCTGTCATCAAGTCAAATTCCTTGTGTGTGTAATGTAAACATACTTGTAAATAAAGCTCTTTCTGACTTCTGAAATGAGGGCAACAGAAGCAATCAAAACAACAAAAGAGTCCCATTTAGTCTAATGCAGTATAGCTAATAAAAAGTAGATAGAAAAGAGATAGAATAGATTTATGTTAAAACAAATATTTGCATGTTAAGAAATCTGCTGGAGGTAAAACAGGCCTTCTTCCTTAAATAAATGTAATTTAGTATAACTTGAGAGGTCCATAAATATCCATAAATATAACCGAGTTCTGATTTAGCATCCTTGCGAACATTCAAAGTTTTCCCTCAATAAACTCTTAATTTGCTGCTTATTAGTAGGTAGTTAAGTTTAGGTTTAGGTAGGGGTTAAGAGATCTAAAATATGGTCATGCAGAATAAGGCATTAATTTAGGCTTTTTAAGTAAATAATCAAACAATATGTTAGTAATATGCATGATAATAAGCAACTAGTTAATAGTGAGAATTGGTTCTTAAAATAAAGTGTTACTGAATAAACAGCCGGTATCACCTGATGCTGCTCTGTCTTGCCTGCCACAGTAAAAAAAATGTAGTTTTGCCATTCAAACCTGTGTGTTAAAATGCTAGGGATCAAAATGAGAAAGAAGGACTCTTCCGCAATTTAAAAGGTCAAATGTAATGGGAAAAAAAGAATTAAGACAGCATTATTTTTCTAGTTCTCAAAACACATGTAAACCATATGCAACCTCACACAGTAGCAGTTATTCATTGAATGATCAGACACTGGCTGTCCTGTATTGTGAACTAAGTTTGTTAAATCATTTATTAACATTCTTTAAAGAAGCTCAGCTCCACTATTTATTTATTTATTTGATAGGGACAATGCATGTTAATGAACATTTGTAGTAATACAAAATGTAAACAGGCCGGATTATAGCAGTATTGCTAATTTACATCCGCACTATAATCTCAAAGAGAAAAGACCACATACAGACACAGTGTACATTCTGAATTCACATCAGAATCAAAGGTTCTTTCACACTGCTGAAACACCAGGTGACATGAAGACAATACAGAACCAATTTAGAAAGAGGGTGGGTTAGTACTTGTTTGGATTGTAGAACATTTCTAAAGATTTTTCTGTGGCGTAGCTCAAATCCAGGTCTCATATGACTAATCTTCAGTTGCGTGGCCTGATGAACAGGCTGAGCAAGATTCCTGTTTTTGATTTTCAGCGAAGAAGGAGAACACTAAGGTTTAAGCTCAATATGCACTGTATAAAAAAAGAAAAGCATGGCTCAGATATTGCTCTTTAAGTAAAGCAACATTCAGCATATTATCAATGAATCTTGTTCTTTTCCTCGATCTAAACAGGCTCAACTCTTCAGCACAGTGGTAACCCACAAAACACAAAATATGTTTTATTGAAAATGATAGTTTGGTTTGATGTCATTGTAATGGCGGTTGGTATTTGCTTTAATTTGGAAGTTTTCTTCTTAAAAATCACAATGACATAATTTTTAATAGACATCTCAAGTTAACATTATATTTTTGCACATGAAATTCGTGTCAATTATCTTTATTCTAAGGAAAATGGCTGTTTTTTTCAGTAACTGGAAAATGTAAATTTTGTGTGAATGCATGCATTTTTATGGAATTTCGTTATTGTAAAAAAAAATGTGCAATTACGCTTTTTCTTTGTAAAAAAAATACTTATGGTTCACACTTAAAAAGACTGTATGAGTGAGTCATAATCAGTAATTATATCTCATTGGATGCAACAAATGCCTCATTTATAATGGGTTCTATTGTTTTAGTCTTGTCGTGCTGGGGCACGGCATCACAACATGGTAAGGGGCGTAACATTTCTGTCACACCCTTGAGGTATTCGGCCAATCACAACACTGGCCAATCAGAGCACACCTCGCTTCTCAGAACGATGAGCTTTGTAAAAATCGGCACATTTCAGAAAGGCGGAGCATAGAGGAGTAACAATAATGTACAGTATGTCGAAAATAATGTGTTTTTTGAAGCTCGAACTGCGTAAACACATTGCATAACACCAAATACACAAAATAATGTTCTTTTTAGCAACATCCTATGACCCCTTTAAATAATTAACAGATTTACAAAACGAAAGGAAAAGACAGAGTGACATTTTTGTGTGGCGCGCCACTCTACAAACAAGTTCACAGAAAGGAAACCGAGATGACAGAAATAAAAATTCACAATGCAGTTTCGAATGATCTATAAAACCAAAAATGATGGAGCATTATTTTTGTTGTGTTTTCTTCTGTTCGATTGCGCCGGTGCCTCACGCACACACATTCAGCATTGCAAAGGTTGCAGCCTGTTCATTATCAGAATAAAATACAATCAACCAAACAGCTACACTGGATAATTCAAATAGTCCGTAGCACAATCCGTGCCGTTCAGCCTGAGCTCGGGCCAAGCACGTATTTGCTCATGTGAAGAGGATGATTATTTCATGTGAGATGTTTTTTGTTTTTTTTGCAGAATGCGTGTTAAGTACAAAGCCTGGTTTACGTAATAGTTTAGCATTCAAATACATCGCGAATATGGAAATATTTAATTGAGTTCGTGCTGAATGAGAGAGGTAGGCTGCATGAGAACAACGGCATTTGCTTTCAGTTTTGCTTTAATTTAGCCTAATTAGTTTTGGCTTATTTAGCAACTTCATGTTTTTTTCTGAATACCGTTCAAAATAGCCTATAGGCTAGCTATTGTTTAATTGCTTGTACATTATAACATTCCGCTTTATTTACCGGTATTATTTCTGAATTTAATAATGTTGTTTGTGCTTATCTAAGTTTAACCTAAACTACAACGTAACATTAATGTAGACCTACATACTGGTATCTAAATATGATTTGATAATTGTATGCTATAGTAGACCTACCACATCACCCTCCACTGGATGTATAATAAGCTGCAATACACTCATTTTAGCATTTTAGAATGCCTATGCTTCTGTGGATATTTTGGTGAAAATAACTCAAAAGCACCTCAAACGTAGAGTAACATATTACAATTTAGAGACAGAAATATTGTAATGTAACTAATTACTTTCAAAAGACAGTAACGTACTCGGTTACTATCGTAACCTCGGTTCCCTAAGATACGGAACAAGTACTGCGTCTTGATAAAGACGCATATGGGAAAAATACTTTTTTCTCCTAAAGTGAAGCCTTATTCAATCACGCAGTGGAACTGCACCACGAACCAACGGGTCGGCAGCGGAGCTGCACGAGCCTATGGCGACGAAGCCCGCCAGAATGGGCGGAGCCATCTGGCTATATAAGCGGCCGTTTCACCATAGGATCCTCAGTTTACTTCGACTGAAGCGACGACTGAGTCGTGCAGCTACCTAGCACGGCAAAGTACGCAGTACTCGTTCCGTATCTCAGGGACCCGAGGTCTTTCAGTCTGTTTCTGTCTGTTGTGCTGCTGTGCGGTTTGTGATTGTAGCTCTGCTTTTTTATTGAATCTTTACCTTACTTTCACTTTCTGTTGTTTAAAGTGATAATATATAACTTAATTCCCACCATATTTCTGGTATTATCTATTCTAAGGAAAATGGCTGTTTTTTTCAGTAACTGGAAAATGTAAATTTTGTGTGAATGCATGCATTTTTATGGAATTTCGTTATTGTAAAAAAAAATGTGCAATTACGCTTTTTCTTTGTAAAAAAAATACTTATGGTTCACACTTAAAAAGACTGTATGAGTGAGTCATAATCAGTAATTATATCTCATTGGATGCAACAAATGCCTCATTTATAATGGGTTCTATTGTTTTAGTCTTGTCGTGCTGGGGCACGGCATCACAACATGGTAAGGGGCGTAACATTTCTGTGTTAACCATTTTTAATCAATTGTACTCACTATGTGCTTTCAAATCTGTACTATCACTACTAACACTCGGAGAGCACGCGCTGTACGTTGGAGGCAGGCCAATCCTAATAATCTACGAACGGTCCCTCTGTCCTCTACTACTTTACTCTCTGTTCCAATTGGTCTTTGGAACTGCCAGTCTGCTGTAAACAAAGCAGATTTTATTCCTTCTATTGCTACCCATTCCGGTCTCAACCTCATGGCCCTAACTGAGACTTGGATCAAACCTGAGGACACTGCCACTCCTGCAGCTCTCTCCACTAATTTCACGTTTTCCCACACCCCTCGCACGATTGGGAGGGGTGGAGGCACTGGTCTCCTTATTTCAAACGAATGGAAATTTGATCTTCTACCATCTCCTACAGGCAACAGTTCATTTGAATCTCATGCGATTACTATTACTCACCCTGCTAAAATCCACGTTGTAGTTGTGTATCGTCCCCCAGGTCAACTGGGTGACTTCTTGGAGGAGTTGGATGTGTTACTCTCAAACTTTCCTGAAGATGGTACTCCTCTGGTACTGCTCGGTGACTTCAACATCCACCTAGAAAAACCCCAGGCTACTGACTTCAACACTCTTCTCACTTCATTTGACCTCAAACGAGTGTCTACTACGGTTACTCACAAATCAGGTAACCGACTGGACCTCATCTACACACGCTACTGCTCCACTGACAACACATTAGTAACTCCGCTGCACACCTCAGACCACTTCCTCATCACTTCTAACCTCACACTAACTCCTGACATAGCACACGCCCCTTCGCAGGTCACCTTTCGACGTAACCTACGCTCGCTCTCTCCCTCTCGCCTATCCTCAATGGCTTCATCCGCACTACCTTCACCCTCTCAGTTTTCAGCACTCGACACAAACAGTGCTACTGACGCTCTTTGCTTCACTCTAACATCTTGCTTAGACAACTTTTGCCCCCTTTCATCCAGATCAGCACGCGCTACCCCCTCTGCCCCCTGGTTGTCCGATGTTCTCCGTGAACATCGTGTTAAACTAAGGGCTGCAGAGAGGAAATGGCACAAATCCAAAAACTCTACCGACCTTAGTGTGTATCAGTCACACCTCTCTTCCTTCTCTGCAAATGTCTCCACTGCTAAAATGACATACTACCACAACAAAAACTGTTCCGACTCTCGCGCACTCTTCAAAACGTTCTCTTCTCTTCTCTGTCCACCTCCCCCTCCTCCTTCATCAACTCTTACAGCTGATGACTTTGCAACTTTCTTCACAAATAAAACAAAAACCATCAGTGACCAATTCCTCACACCGCAAACTAATAATAACTTCATAACGACAAATACACAATCTCTCACCTCCTTTTCTCCTCTCTCGGAGACGGAGGTTTCCAAACTCATCCTTTCCAATCATCCCACTACTTGTCCGCTAGATCCTATCCCCACTCACCTCCTTCAAGCCATTTCTTCTTCGGTCGTACCTGCTCTTACTCACATTATCAACACCTCGCTTAACACTGGTACATTTCCCACAGCATTTAAGCAGGCTCGGGTAAGCCCACTGCTTAAAAAACCTGCTCTAAATACAGCACTTTTAGAAAACTACAGACCGGTATCCCTTCTTCCATTCATTGCAAAGTCACTTGAGCGAGTTGTGTTCAACCAACTCTCTCTGTTTCTTGCACAGAACAACATTCTGGACAACAACCAATCTGGCTTCAGAAGTGGACACTCAACTGAGACTGCCCTACTCTCGGTTACAGAGGCCCTGAGACTGGCAAGAGCAGCTTCCAAATCCTCTGTACTCATCTTGCTGGATCTGTCTGCTGCCTTTGACACAGTTAACCACCAGATCCTCATGTCCATCCTCAGAAAGATGGGCATCTCAGGAACCGCCCTCCTGTGGTTCGAGTCTTACCTCTCAGATAGGTCCTTCAGGGTGTCTTGGAGGGGTGAGGTTTCAAAGTCACAACTTCTTGCTACTGGAGTTCCTCAAGGCTCAGTGCTTGGACCACTTCTCTTCTCCATCTACATGTCGTCATTAGGATTGGTTATTCAGAAGCATGGCTTTTCCTACCACTGCTATGCTGATGACACTCAACTCTACTTCTCATTCCAACCAGATGATCCGACGGTAACAGATCGCATTGCAGCCTGTCTGAGTGACATTTCTAGCTGGATGATGGACCATCACCTTCAGCTCAATCTTGCTAAGACAGAACTGCTCGTGTTCTCTGCCAACCCATCACTTCACCACAACTTCTCTATACAGCTGGGTTCATCAACCATAACTCCTTCCAGGACTGCCAGGAACCTTGGAGTTGTGATCGATGATCAGTTAAGCTTCACGGACCATATTGCCACAACGGCCCGGTCCTGCAGATTTGCCTTATACAACATTAGGAAGATTAGGCCCTTCCTGCAAGAGCAAGCTGCACAACTCCTTGTCCAAGCTCTTGTTCTCTCCAGACTGGACTATTGTAATGCTCTCTTGGCGGGCCTTCCCGCATGTACTATCAAGCCTCTGCAACTGATCCAGAATGCTGCAGCCAGAGTGGTCTTTAATGAGCCAAAAAAAAGCTCACGTTACCCCTCTCTTCATCAGGTTACACTGGCTACCAATAGCCGCTCGCATCAAATTCAAGGTACTGATGTTTGCCTACAAGACCACAACTGCCACTGCACCAATATACCTAAACTCGCTGGTTCAAACTTATGTGCCCTCCAGAAGCTTGCGTTCTGAAAGTGAACGACGTCTTGTGGTGCCATCCCAAAGAGGTACCAAATCACTCTCACGGACCTTTTCCTGGACTGTGCCCAGCTGGTGGAATGACCTCCCGATCTCAATTCGAACAGCTGAGTCTTTAGCCATTTTCAAAAAACATCTAAAGACACATCTTTTTCGCCAGCACCTGACTAACTAATACTAACTTACCTATTCTATTTAAAAAAAAAAAAAAAAAAAAAAAAAAACAATCCTAGCTACGTGTACTGTGCTAGACTAACTGAGACTTGTCATGACACTTGTATACTGTTGCTCTATCGATGGTCTGATTGCTTCTATTGTTCTCATCATTTGTACGTCGCTTTGGATAAAAGCGTCTGCTAAATGATTAAATGTAAATGTAAATGTAAATCTATCAAACTAATTTGATCGCTCGCTTCTAAAACCGCGGGTGCAGCGCGTTAGCATTCGTTAGCCGGTTAGCTTGTCACTCGCGGTTCCTTTCGCGTTGCTATTCGCGCCTATTGTTATTTTCTTTTTTCTCGCTCCGTTTTCATTTCTCTCTCGCTCCGTTTTTCACGAGTTCATCAAACAGTGGTAAGTGGTACGTGGAGTGGTAAGTGGTAAGTTAAGTTGGTATCATTCATCAATCACGGTGAGTAATGGCTTCTTCTCCTGCTATTGTTATTTGCACAGTTTGCCACATGTACAGTTTATCTATCTCTGTCGGCTAGGATCAAACAGGTTCTCCCCACTCAGTGATGCACCCACTGAGAAACCTGGTGAAAGTGCTCTAGTTATTGGCGATTCTATTGTACGGAACGTGAAAATAGAGACACCAGCCACCATAGTCCATTGTTTACCGGGAGCCAGAGCGCCTGACATCTTGGCAAATTTAAAAGTGCTGGCTAATGCTAAACGTAAATTCAGTAAGATTGTTATCCACGCCGGCGCTAATGATGTTCGACTTCGCCAGTTGGAGATCACTAAAAATAATGTTAAAGAGGTGTGTGAACTTGCAAGTACGATGTCAGACACTGTAATATGCTCTGGTCCCCTCCCTGATTACCGGGGTGATGAGATTCATAGCAGACTGTCATCACTAAATGGCTGGATGTCTAAGTGGTGCCCGCAAAACAACATAGGTTTTATAGACAATTGGACGAGTTTTTGGGGCAGACCTGACCTGTTTAAAAGAGATGGTGTTCATCCCTCCTGGGGTGGTGCCGCTAGTCTCTCTAGAAATTTGGCACATAGTCTTAGAGTTCATACTTGACTAACTGGAGCCCAGGTCAGGAAGCAGACAGACTGGCTAAACCGACCGTCTGCTAGCCGCCTCACGTCACAGAAGTCAGTTAATTCTCAGCACATAGAGACTCCTTCACCTAGATATCACACTATAGAGACTGTGTCTGTTCCCCGAACTAGAAACTACAGAAAACTTCAAAACCAATTTATGAGTAACCATTTAATTGATGTTCAACAAATAAAAAATGTTTACAATACACAGAAACAATTGATAAATCTTGGCTTACTGAATATCAGGTCCCTTTCTACAAAAGCACTTTTTGTAAATGATTTGATTAATGATCATAACCTAGATTTGCTCTGTTTGACAGATGAATACATTATTTTAAACGAGTCTACCCCCCAAGATTACTGTTACAAAAATGAGCCGCGTCCAAAAGGCAAAGGGGGAGGTGTTGCTACAATTTATAACAATATTCTCAGTATTTCTCAGAAGACAGGCTTTAAGTATAACTCCTTTGAAGTAATGGTGCTTCATATAAAATTATCTAGAGAAAAAAGTATTAATGATAAATCCCCCGTGACGTTTGTACTGGCTACTGTATACAGGCCACCAGGGCACCATACAGACTTTATTAAAGAATTTGCTGATTTTCTATCAGAGTTAGTGCTTGCTGCAGATAGAGTCCTAATTGTGGGTGATTTTAATATCCATGTTGATAATGAAAAAGATGCATTAGGATCAGCATTCATAGACATTCTGAACTCTATTGGGGTTAGACAACAGGTTTCAGGACCTACTCATAGTCGAAATCATACTGATCCCGATCATCCTCTTTTTAGCGAATACCAGCCGCTGCCATCAGGAAAGAGACTGAGAATGCCTATGTGTAAAACTAATATACTGAAGCTATCATTTGTTCCTGCCTCGATAAAAATGTTGAATTCTAACAAGAACAATGCACCTATAGCACATTAGCACTTTACTGTGTTTTGTATTTATATTACACATTGTTGTATTTTAATGTATGCTCTTAATTGTTTTATTTAATGTTTTGTCTATTATTGTATGTAATTTGTCTAGAGCAACACTGTAGCACTTTGCCCGAGACAAATTTCTCTTCGGGGACAAATAAAGTTTATCAACAATCAACAATACTCTAGATTTAATACTGTCACATGGAATTGATGTTAATGGTGTTGAAATTCTGCAGCAAAGCGATGATATATCAGATCATTATCTTGTCTTGTGTAAACTCCATATAGTTAAAGCTGTAAATTCAACTCCTTCTTACAAATATGGTAGAACCATCACTTCTTCCACAAAAGACTGCTTTGTAAGTAATCTTCCTGATTTATCTCAATTCCTCAGCATATCCAAGAGCTCAGAACAACTTGATGATGTAACAGAAACTATGAACTCTCTCTTTTCTAGCACTTTAGATACAGTTGCTCCTTTACGCTTAAGGAAGATTAAGGAAAAGAGTCCAACACCGTGGTATAATGAGCACACTCGCACTCTAAAGAGAGCAGCCCGGAAAATGGAGCGCAGCTGGAGGAAAACAAAACTAGAGGTATTTTGTTTAGCTTGGCGGGAAAGTACCCTATCCTACAGAAAAGCTTTAAAAACTGCTAGATCTGATTACTTTTCATCTCTTTTAGAAGAAAACAAACATAACCCCAGGTATTTATTCAATACAGTGGCAAAATTAACAAAAAATAAAGCATCAACAGGTGTTGACATTTCCCAATAGTACAGCAGTAACGACTTTATGAACTATTTTACTTCCAAAATTGATACTAGTAGAGATCAAATTGTAACCATGCAGCCGTCAGCTATATTATCACATCAAATGGTGTACTATAGATCCCCTGAGGAACAATTCCACTCATTCTCTACTATAGGAGAGGAAGAATTGTATAAACTTGTTAAATCATCTAAACCAACAACATGTATGTTAGACCCTATTCCATCTAAACTACTAAAAGAGGTGCTTCCAGAAGTCATAGATCCTCATTTGGCTATTATTAATTCGTCATTGTCATTAGGATATGTCCCCAAAAACTTTAAATTGGCTGTTATTAAGCCTCTCATTAAAAAAACACAACTTGACCCCAAAGATCTAGTTAATTACAGACCGATCTCGAATCTCCCTTTTCTGTCAAAGATATTAGAAAAGGTTGTATACTCACAATTATATTCCTTCTTAGAGAAAAAATGATATCTGTGAGGATTTCCAGTCAGGATTTAGACCGTATCATAGTACTGAGACTGCTCTCATTAGAGTTACAAATGACCTGCTCTTATCATCTGATCGTGGTTGTATCTCTCTATTAGTTCTACTGGATCTTAGCGCTGCGTTCGACACTATCGATCACATCATTCTTTTGAATAGACTAGAAAACTTTGTTGGCATTAGTGGAAGTGCACTAGCATGGTTCAAATCGTTCTTATCTGACCGCCATCAATTCGTAGCAGTGAATGAAGAGGTATCATATCGATCACAAATGCAGTATGGAGTTCTTCAAGGCTCAGTACTAGGGCCGTTACTTTTCACGCTTTATATGTTACCCTTGGGAAATATCATTAGGAAACACGGGGTTAGCTTTCACTGTTATGCTGATGATACTCAGCTCTATATTTCTTCACGGCCTGGTGAAACACACCAAATTGAGAAACTTATGGAATGCATAGTCGATATAAAAAACTGGATGACGAGTAATTTCTTACTGCTAAATTCTGAAAAAACAGAGGTGTTAATTATCGGACCTAAAACCCTCAAAAGTAATAACCTAGAACACTGTATAACACTTGATGGCTGCTCTGTAAATTCTTCGTCATCAGTCAGGAACCTAGGTGTGCTATTTAATAGTAATCTCTCCTTTGACAGCCATGTTTCTAGCATTTGTAAAACTGCATTTTTTCATCTTAAAAATATATCTAAACTGAGACCTATGCTCTCAATGTCAAATGCAGAAATATTAATTCATGCGTTTATGACCTCAAGGTTAGATTATTGTAATGCTTTATTGGGTGGTTGTTCTGCATGCTTAATAAACAAATTACAGATGGTTCAAAATGCAGCAGCTAGAGTTCTTACTAGAAGGGAGGCAGACACACTCTGTCAGTTTAAATCTAGATTAAAGACCCATCTCTTTAACCTGGCGTACACATAACACACTAATACACTTCTATTATTCAAATCCGTTAAAGGATTGTTACGCTGCATTAATTAGATCAACCGGAACCGGGAACACTTCCCATAACACATGTTGTACTTGTTACATCGTAAAAAGATTGACATCTACGCTAATATTAGTCTGTTTCTTTCTTATTCCGAGGTCATTTCAGTCACCAGATCAGATGGTGGATCAGCACCTAGAGACGACCTCTACAGCCCTGAACGTCAGCGGAGACAGGACACCTAGATGAGCCCCAGAGACAGACCCCCAGTGAGGACCCCGTCACCTAGACAGCCATCAGGACAAGACCTCGGGAACCAGTTGAGCCCTCCAATCTGACTTTGCAGCAGTTGGAATTTAACTGCTGTGTCGTCTGGCCAGAGGAGAAATGGCCCCTTGACTGAGCCTGGTTTCTCCCAAGGTTTTTTTCTCCGTTCTGTCACCAATGGAGTTTTGGTTCCTTGCCGCTGTCGCCTCTGGCTTGCTTAGATGGGGACACTTCATTTCCAGCAATATCGTCGACTTGATTGAACAGAAACTTTTTGAACTGAACTGAGCTGGACGATGCCATCACTGAATTCAATAATGAAATGCCTTTAACTGAAAATTTAGTGTTTAATCTTATTATTTTACTTTCCTGACACTCTATCCTCCAACTTGATACTGTTAAGTGCTTTGACACAATCTGTATTGTTAAAAGCGCTATATAAATAAAGGTGACTTGACTTGACTTGACTTGACTTGACTTAAGATAGTAACCAAGTACATTCCCTGTCGATACTCCACTCGTACTGCGTCTTGATAAAGACGCATATGGGAACTCAATTCAGTCACGCCGTGCTATGGTAGAGGAACGACTGCATAATATATCTCTGTAAGCATCCAATTGCCCATAGGGAAGCACAATAGTATACATCAGACTAAAACGGTCTAAACTCATAGAGGTTACGCCCGACCTGGGTGATTGTTCCATATGACTCTTACATATTCTGTACTTCCAGGACCGAAAGTATGTAAGCAACCAACCAGAGAGCTTGAGGGTGTTGCGGTCAAGGATTCTCTGTCAGAATTGTTCCCAAAACTTAGTATTTGTGTGCCCATCTAAGCAGAGAGGACCCTGGCCTGTAAGGCCGGTACGTCCAGGTTATAAAACCTAGCAAATTTGGACGGCGAGGCCCAGCCGGCCGCCGCACAGATCTCTGGAATAGACACACCGCCAGACCATGCCCACGACGAGGCGATGCCTCTGGTGGAATGGGCTCGTACTCCAATGGGGCATTGCAGGCCCAAGGAAGAGTACGCCAGTGTAACAGCATCCACTATCCACTTAGAGAGTCTCTGCTTCGTGACCGGATGCCCTTTGGCGCGGTTACCATCCGTCTAAAAGAGGTGGAACGCTCAAAGCAGATCCTCAAAGCTCTGACAGGGCAGAGCAAGGATAACTCCCGGTCCTCTTTAGAAGGAGGAAGCGTGGAGAGCGTAATAACCTGAGCTCTGAATGGAGTGGAAAGTACCTTGGGTACATAACCATGCCTTGGTTTCAGTACGACCTTGGAGTCGTTGGGCCCAAATTCCAGGCAGGCAGGGCTAATGGAGAGCGCCTGTAGGTCTCCTACTCGCTTAACCGACGCTAGTGCTAGTAGCAGAGCAGTCTTTAGCGACAGTGACCAAAGGTTCGTAGACTGTAGCTGCTCAAAGGGAGGGCCCTTCAGGGCCCTCAACACAGTGGGCAAATCCCATGTAAGGACGGTAAGGGGCTGAGGCGGATTCAGCCTCTTGGCTCCCCTCAGAAAGCGGACAACTGAGTTGTTCCTGCCTACCGATTGGCCTGCTATAGGGTCATGGAAGGCCGCTATAGCTGCTACGAACACCTTGAGTGTGGAAGGGGAACGTCCCTTGTACAGCAGCTCCTGCAGGAAGGACAGAACCACCGATAACTCAGAGGTAGAGTTATCGGTCTAGGCACCAGGGGGAGAAAACAGACCACTTAAGGGAATAGAGGCGTCTTGTAGACAGGGCTCTGGCCTCAGAAATGGTGTTTAACACTCGTTATGGGAGGCTGGGAGGCTCCCGTCGAGCGGCCAAAGGTGAAGAGCCCACAGCTCGAGTCCATATTGTCCCGTTCGCTTGAGAGAGGAGATCCTGTCTCAGGGGCACGGGCCAGGGGGCTGCTGTCAGCAGTTGAGTCAGCTCTGACAACCATCGGGGGGAATGCATAAAGGAGGAGGTTGGGCCAATCGTGGGCCAACGCGTCCCTGACTTTCGAATAATATGTTGGGCAGAGAGAGCTGTCTTTGGAGGCGAAGAGATCTACTTCAGCCCTACCAAAGATCTTCCAAATCATCTGAACCGTCTGCGGATGGAGCATCCACTCCTCTGAGGAGACATTGCTTCGAGATAACATATCCGCTCTCTGGTTCAATTTGCCCGGTAAGTGTGCTGCTCTCAGCGAGCGCAGGTTGAGCTGAGCCCACTCCAGAAGGCGCTCTACCAGAATAAAGAGGCGCTTGGAGGAGAGGCCTCCTTGGTGATGTAATGTTAATATGTAATTTGAAGGAAATAGTTTAATTTAACTCAAAGGGAATCATTTATGATTTTATAGGGAATTTGAACAGAATCACTGTTTCATGGCTGATCACTGAGGTGGCAGCGATTCAGTGGATGAGCCGTATAACAACTCTGCACTGGATGTTAAAATCCAAAATATAGTGAAAACACTATTAAATAGCACAGTAACAAGATCGGCAGATTAAGACATTAACTTGTAAGCACAAAACACAAGATACTTCTCTTTTCAATATAAATACAATTTTATTTATATAAACCTAAGACATGTAAACTAATCTAACACATAAACACGCATTCACACGTTAGAGAAAGAAGAGAGAATGAAAGGATGAGTTTAAGAGAATGAAAAATGCGAAATCCCAAGTTTATAGCAATATGTGCAATTGCATAGACCTGAACAACCATCAATCACTTATTTAACCCTCGCATTGAGTTTCTCAGCGAGGCTAAAATTTATATTAAATGCACCAGCTCAGTTAGAATCTGGAGTTGTTTTACTTGCTTGCATTGCCTGTTATGTTAAGGGATTCCCTTGTGTCGTCATCGTTGCAGGAAGGGGGTTTCCCGTGGTTGATGATTGGTTGGGTGTTCAGTAGTCGGTGAAGGGATGTCTTGGGCGTTGGCTCTTGGCTGAAGTTGCGGAACTGTGGGCTGGTTGAAGTTTTAGACGGGTGCTCGAGGTCGGACTCGGAGACACGGCGTTGGCAAACTTAAATTAGCACACGAAACTCAACGGAAAGAAAAGAAATTAAAGTAAAAGAATAAAAGGATGTAACGAGACTAGGTGGTTTTTCTTCTCATCGCGGTAGCAGCTGGCATGTAGGCCAGAGCACGCTGGAATGGCGTTCAATTAGCACAGAAAGTGATGACAAAAAGCATGGCTAAAGTTAGAAGAGCAGAGTGCGTGTTTGATGGTGTCCTGAGTTTCTAAACACATCCCATCTGGGTGTCTTGACCAGTTAGATACTGTTCTGGCTCAGGGTGTTGCTTTGTTTCTCCACCCCATCAATAAATCAACATGTCGTGGTCAGTCACATTGCCCAAATTTTACACACTCTTGCAAAGATACTTTTGGATGTGATTTCTATAACCAGAATATGATACATTTGACAAAGAATCAATTGGAAGAAACGTTTCAAGCTAGAATTGTCAAACTCATACATACCAAACACAAATAACCCTTTAAGTCATTCAATAGTTATTAAAAAGACATACATAATGTGCTTAAAGCATGATAGTCTAATGTGTGGGTTACATACATAATATGGGGTTATGCATAGAAATGTCCTTTTAGTTGCTCATAAGTCCTTTTAAGATGATTTTTAGGTGCATCTACATATGGAAAAGACTGTCTCTGTCTTTGTCTTAGGTGGCTGGGGGAAGTCATTCTAAAGAAGCTCATGATTTCAATCTTGGATTTACATGTGACGTTCATGCGGTTCGTTTCTTTTGACCATCAGTCTTGATTACTTGCCCCAAATTTGACAGTCTCCTTCCTTAGTTGGAATAATCAATAAGTGTTCCTTTTGTTTTAATGTCGCAAGTTGCTCAGAGCTGCTAGTTGGTGGACTTGCTTCAGACTCATGGCACTAGGGATCTAATTTATTGCGTCCTGTTACAGCTTTGAGGCCCCTCTGTGGAATTTCAGCTTCTCATGTTTCGACGTTCTGATCGAATCTTAAATTTTTGTCTGATTCGGTCTCTGATATCCTACAGTGATTTATATAGGACACCACGGACATGTCAAGTCAAGTCACCTTTATTTATATAGCGCTTTTAACAATACAGATTGTGTCAAAGCACTTAAAATTCCAACTGCTGCAAAGTCAGATTGGAGGGCTCAACTGGTTCCCGAGGTCTTGTCCTGATGGCTGTCTAGGTGTTGGGGTCCTCACTGGGGGTCTGTCTCTGGGGCTCATCTAGGTGTCCTGGTCTCCGCTGACGTTCAGGGCTGTAGAGGTCGTCTCTAGGTGCTGATCCACCATCTGATCTGGTGACTGCAGTGACCTCGGAATAAGAAAGAACAGACTAATATTAGCGTAGATGTCAATCTTTTTACGATGTAACAAGTACATCATGTGTTATGGGAAGTGTTCCCGGTTCCGGTTGATCTAATTAATGCAGCCTAACAATCCTTTAACGGATTTGAATAATAGAAGTGTATTAGTGTGTTATGTGTACGCCAGGTTAAAGAGATGGGTCTTTAATCTAGATTTAAACTGACAGAGTGTGTCTGCCTCCCGAACAGTGTTTGGTAGATTGTTCCAGAGTTTGGGCGCTAAATAGGAAAAAGATCTGCCGCCCGCAGTTGATTTTGATATTCTAGGTATTATCAAATGGCCAGAGTTTTGAGAACGCAGCGGACGTGAAGGACTATAATGCGATAAGAGCTCGATCAAGTACTGAGGAGCTAAACCATTTAGGGCTTTATAAGTAATTAACAAGATTTTAAAATCTATACGATGTTTAGTAGGGAGCCAGTGTAGTGTTGACAGAACCGGGCTAATGTGGTCATACTTCCTGGTTCTAGTAAGAACTCTAGCTGCTGCATTTTGAACCATCTGTAATTTGTTTATTAAGCGTGCAGAACAACCACCCAATAAAGCATTACAATAATGTAACCTTGAGGTCATAAACGCATGAATTAATATTTCTGCATTTGACATTGAGAGCATAGGTCTCAGTTTAGATATATTTTTAAGATGAAAAAATGCAGTTTTACAAATGCTAGAAACGTGGCTGTCAAAGGAGAGATTACTATTAAATAGCACACCTAGGTTCCTGACTGATGACGAAGAATTTACAGAGCAGCCATCAAGTGTTAGACAATGTTCTAGGTTATTACTTGTGGGGGTTTTAGGTCCGATAATTAACACCTCTGTTTTTTCAAAATTTAGCAGTAAGAAATTACTCGTCATCCAGTTTTTTATATCGACTATGCATTCCATAAGTTTCTCAATTTGGTGTGTTTCATCAGCATAACAGTGAAAGATAACCCCGTGTTCCCTAATGATATTTCCCAAGGGTAACATATAAAGCGTGAAAAGTAACGGCCCTAGTACTGAGCCTTGAGGAACTCCATACTGCATTCTCAGTATTATGATACGGTCTAAATCCTGACTGGAAATCCTCACAGATATCATTTTTCTCTAAGAAGGAATATAATTGTGAGGATACAACCTTTTCTAATATCTTTGACAGAAAAGGGAGATTCGAGATCTGTTTGTAATTAACTAGATATTTGGGGTCAAGTTGTGGTTTTTTAATGAGAGGCTTAATAACAGCCAATTTAAAGTTTTTGGGGACATATCCTAATGACAATGACGAATTAATAATAGCCAAAAGAGGATCTATGACTTCTGGAAGCACCTCTTTTAGTAGTTTAGATGGAATAGGGTCTAACATACATGTTGTTGGTTTAGATGATTTAACAAGTTTATACAATTCTTCCTCTCCTATAGTAGAGAATGAGTGGAATTGTTCCTCAGGGGATCTATAGTACAGTATTTGATGTGATAATATAACAGACGGCTGCATGGTTACAATTTGATCTCTAATAGTATCAATTTTGGAAGTAAAATAGTTCATAAAGTCATTACTGCTGTGCTGTTGGGAAATGTCAACACCTGTTGATGCTTTATGTTTTGTTAATTTTGCCACTGTATTGAATAAGTACCTGGGGTTATGTTTGTTTTCTTCTAAAAGAGATGAAAACTAATCAGATCTAGCAGTTTTTAAAGCTTTTCTGTAGGATAGGGTACTCTCCCGCCAAGCTAAACGAAATACCTCTAGTTTTGTTTTCCTCCAGCTGCACTCCATTTTCCGGGCTGCTCTCTTTAGAGTGCGAGTGTGCTCATTATACCACGGTGTTGAACTCTTTTCCTTAATCTTCCTTAAGTGTAAAGGAGCAACTGTATCTAAAGTGCTAGAAAAGAGAGAGTTCATAGTTTCTGTTACATCATCAAGTTGTTCTGAGCTCTTGAATATGCTGAGGAATTGAGATAAATCAGGAAGATTACTTACAAAGCAGTCTTTTGTGGTAGAAGTGATGGTTCTACCATATTTGTAAGAAGGAGTTGAATTTACAGCTTTAACTATATGGAGTTTACACAAGACTAGATAATGATCTGATATATCATCGTTTTGCTGCAGAATATCAACACCATTAACATCAATTCCATGTGACAGTATTAAACCAAGAGTATGATTTCGACTATGAGTAGGTCCTGAAACGTGTTGTCTAACCCCAATAGAGTTCAGAATGTCTATGAATGCTGATCCTAATGCATCTTTTTCATTATCAACATGGATATTAAAATCACCCACAATTAGGACTCTATCTACAGCCAGCACTAACTCTGATAGAAAATCAGCAAATTCTTTAATAAAGTCTGTATGGTGCCCTGGTGGCCTGTATACAGTAGCCAGTACTGTCACGGTTCAGGGTGCCTTCCCGGCTCCTCTTGCTCTCTGTGTTGTCCTGTCAGGTTCGGCAGCTCGTGGTCTGGGCAATCAGCGCTGATGGGTCGGCGGGAGTGCGCGGATCACGAGCTGACTCTCCTCCACCTGTCGCCTATTTCCCCACTCCCTTATATGTCCCTACTTTCCTGTTCCGCGTTGTGAGTAGATTGTTTTGTCTTTGCTAGTGTTCTGTGTGAGACTCACGTTTCTTGATCTAACCTCTGTTCCCTTGTGCTGCACTCTCTACTCTGCATCTGAGTCCTCTCTCGCTCATACCCTGACAGAATCTACTCACCAAGCATGGATTCAGCAGAGGAGATAGAGCTGCGCCGAGCCCTCTCACAGCAGGGCATTCTACTGGGTCGGCAGCAGGAGGAAGTTGAGGCTTCTCGCCGCGCCTATGCGGAGCTTTCGCTCCAACTGAACCAGCTGGTGGAACGGCTGGACCAGCTACAGGTCAGCTCTTCGGCATCACCCTGTCCTGGCCCGGAGGGAGCAGTTCCTCGCCACGCAGAGCCATGGCTTAATCCGCCCGCTCCTTATGCGGGGGAGCCCAACTCATGTCGATCATTTCTGTCTCAGTGCTCGCTTATTTTCGCTCCCCAGCCTTCCTGTTTTCCCACGGAGCTATCCAAGGTAGTGTATGTCATCACGCTCTTGGTGGGTCAAGCGAGGGAGTGGGGAACGGCCATGTGAGATGGCGAGCAGGCTTGCTGTGCATCTTTTGAGGCGTTCTCAGAGGAGCTGTGCAAGGTGTTCGATCACTCGGCTCGGGGAATTGAGGCGGCACGAGCCTTGTCGGTGCTTCAGCAGGGCGAGCAGTCCGTGACTGTGTACTCTTTTGAGTTCCGCACGCTCGCCGCATCCTGCGGCTGGAATTAGAGGGCACTCTGGGATCATTTCCTCCACGGCCTGGCTGAGCACATGAAGGACGAGATCTATTCCTTGGAGCTGCCAGCTGGCATAGATGGATTGATCGATCTCGCCATTAGGGTCGATGACCGGATTGCTCTCCATTCCCGGCACCGAAGAGGGGGATTTCCCCACGAGCGCGTCACGGGCTCCGAGTCGGTCACCACTCGTGACACTCTGTCTCAATGCCTCGTCCTCCCGGAGGAGAAGCCTATGCAGGTCGGAGAAGCACGGCTGACTGTGGGGGAGCGACGCCGTCACCTGGTTAATCAGCTGTGTCTCTACTGCGGTAAGGCGGGTCACGTGGCAGCCGCGTGCCCTGTAGTGGGGCGACGCTCACCACGCAAGGGGGAGCATTTGGTGAGTGTTACTACGACTTGACTGCCATCTGGTGGTCATGCAGAGTTTTTAGCTTCATTACGATTCAGTGGAGTGGTGGGTTTCAGCATTAAACGATTCTGGAGCGAAGGGTGATTTTATGGATTCTGGATTGGCTACGCGCCTGGGGATTTCATCTGTTGCCCTGGCCGAACCCATTTCGGCTAGGACTCTTTGTGGCACCCTACTCACTAATATTACACATGTCACCAAGTTTGTTACTTTAACTCTGTTGGGCAATCATGCTGAGGAGATCCGTTTCCTCCATATTCACTCGCCCACCGCTCCAGTAGTGTTGGGCCACACCTAGTTGGTGAAACATAACCCTCACATTGATTGCGCTCGCAGCTCCGTGTTGGCTTGGAGCCCTTTCTGTTTAGCCCAATGTTTGGGTGCTGCATTTTCCCCAGTCATGTCTTGTTATGTGTTGCATGAGGAGCCGGTGGGCCTGGCGGATGTACCGGAGGCTTACCATGACTTGAGAGCGGTGTTCAGTAAGTCCCGAGCTTCATCTCTGCCTCCGCACCGCCCATACGACTGTGCGATTGACCTGTTGCCTGGCACTTCCCCACCCAAGGGGCACCTTTACTCTCTGTCCGGCCCGGAGAGGGAGGCCATGGAGAGGTATATTCATGATTCTCTGGTAGCAGGCATTATCCGTCCCTCTTCCTCTCCAGCTGGGGCGGGGTTCTTCTTCGTGGAGAAGAAGGATGGTTCGCTGCACCCCTGTATTGACTATCGGGGGTTGAATGATATCACGGTAAAGAATCGTTATCCTTTGCCGTTGATGTCATCGGCCTTTGAGCTCTTGCAGGGGGCAACCATCTTTATGAAGCTGGATCTCCGCAGTGCTTATCACTTGGGTCGGATTAGGGAGGGGGACGAATGGACGACCGCCTTTAACACCCATTCTGGGCATTTTGAATATTTGGTCATGCCCTTCGGCCTTTCTAACTCCCCGGCGGTCTTCCAGGCACTCGTCAACGACGTGCTCAGAGACATGGTTGATCAGTTTGTTTTTGTTTACATCGACGACATCCTGATCTTCTCCCAGAACGAGCGCGATCATGTCCAGCACGTTAGGGGGGTGCTCCAGCGGCTGCTGGAGAATCGTTTATTCGCTAAGGTGGAGAAGTGTCAGTTTCACGCACGGTCGGTTCCGTTCCTGGGGTTTATTCTCTCACCTGAAGGGATCCGAATGGATCTTGCCAAGGTAGAGGCTGTTGCTGATTGGCCCACCCCAGATAGTCGTAGAGCGGTCCAGCGTTTTTTGGGGTTTGCCAATTTTTACAGGCGGTTCATTCGGAACTTTAGTCAGGTCGCCCTTCCTCTGACGGATCTCACCTCCACTAAGAAGCGGTTCTGTTGGTCATCGCAGGCCCAGACTGCGTTCGAGAATTTGAAGAGTCGGTTTATTTCGGCTCCCATTTTAACGACCCCCGACCCGGCCCGGCAGTTCATTGTGGAGGTGGATGCGTCCGAGGTGGGGGTTGGGGCAGTTTTGTCTCAGAGATCACCTTCAGATGAGAAAATACATCCCTGCGCCTTTTTCTCCCATCGTTTAACCCCCACGGAACGGAACTACGATATCGGGAATAGGGAGTTACTAGCTGTCAAGTTGGCGTTGGAGGAGTGGCGTCACTGGTTAGAGGGCGCCGAGTTTCCATCCATCGTTTGGACCGACCATAAGAATCTGGAGTATATCCGCACTGCCAGAAGAATAAATTCCAGGCAGGCTCGCTGGGCATTGTTTTTTGGACGTTTCAGGTTTACCATTTCTTATCGCCCGGGCTCTAAGAACAGTAAGCCTGATGCGCTGTCGCGGATTTTTGAGGCTAAGGCTAGTCCCACCCCCCTTGTGGCTATTCTACACCCCGAACGGGTTGTGGCAGCAGTCACCTGGGGGGTGGAGTCCAGGGTCCGCACTGCGCTACGTGACGCCACTGTTCCCGCGGGATGCCCAGAGCGTCTACTGTTTGTGCCCGAGTCGGTCCGAACTTGCGTCCTACAGTGAGGCCACTCCTCTAGCCTAGCTTGCCACCCTGGATCGACTTGCACTCATAGATTAATCAAGCAGCGGTTTTGGTGGCCGTCCATGGTGCGGGATGCTCGACGGTTCGTGTCAGCCTGTCCGATTTGCGCTGTGGGTAAGGGATCCAATCGACCCCCAGCAGGGCTACTTCAGCCGCTGTCGGTCCCTTCGCGACCCTAGTCACACATAGCAATGGACTTTGTTATGGCCTTGCCCCCTTCTCGAAGGCGACCCACTTCATTCCCCTCCCCAAATTACCTTCAGCGAGGGAGACAGCGACTATTGTCTTGGATCACGTGTTCCGTATTCATGGCCTCCCGGTGGACGTGGTTTCTGACTGGGGTCCCCAGTTTGTGTATAAATTTTGGACAGAGTTCTGTCGACAGCTGGGGGCAACTGCGAGTCTATCCTCCAGATATCACCCGCAGACTAACGGTCAGGCTGAGCATGCCAACCAGGATTTGGAGAGGGTTCTGCACTGCGTGGCGTCTGCCGAACCCTCATCTTGGAGTTCCAGGTTAACTATGGTCGAGTACGCACATAACTCCCTCCCTGTCTCGTCTACGGGTTTATCTCCCTTCCAGTGCTGTTTAGGCTACCAGCCACCATTATTCCCCTCTCAAGAATCCGATGCCGCTGTTCCTTCCACGCAAGCGTTTATTCAGAGATGTCTCCGTACTTGGAGGATCGCCAGTGAAGCACTCACTCGGACTGGTGAGAGAAACAGGGCGTCGGCGGACCGTCACCGTACCAAGCCCCCACTTTACGTGTGTGGCCAGAAGGTCTGGTTGTCTTCTAGGGACATTAACTTCAGACTCCCCTCATGTAAACTGGGACCCACATTCGTTGGACCGTTTATTATTGCCAAGGTACTCAGTCCGGTGACGGTGCGGCTCAAATTAACCCCACAATTTAAGAAGATCCACCCGGTTTTCCATGTTTCTAAAATCAAACCCGTTTTTCGCTCCCCCCTCCAACCCCTGACCTTTGCCCCCCCCCCCCCCACCACCTCCTAGATTCATCGAGGGGTCGCCAGCCTATACGGTGTGGCGGCTCATTGATGTGAGGCGTAGGGGTAGAGGTTACCAATACCTGGTAGACTGGGAGGGTTATGGTCCGGAGGAGAGATGCTGGATTCCAGCTCGCGACATTCTGGACCGCGCTCTCATTGACCAGTTTCATCAGCGTCATGGTGAGTCCTCCGGGGATGCCAGGAGGCGTCCCTGAGGTGGGGGGTACTGTCATGGTTCAGGGTGCCTTCCCGGCTCCTCTTGCTGTCTGTGTTGTCCTGTCAGGTTCGGCAGCTCGTGGTCTGGGCAATCAGCGCTGATGGGTCGGCGGGAGCGCGCGGATCACGAGCTGACTCTCCTCCACCTGTCGCCTAGTTCCCCACTCCCTTATACAGTATGTCCCTACTTTCCTGTTCCGCGTTGTGAGTAGATTGTTGTGTCTTTGCTAGTGTTCTGTGTGAGACTCACGTTTCTTGATATAACCTCTGTTCCCTTGTGCTGCAGACCTCGTAGCACAGAGATCCAGCAGCTTGCGTGGTCCGCAGACGCTGCCGGCCAGCTCTGGAATCTCTGCTTCGCTAAACAGCTGATTATATATATTTTGTGTTATTTTGTGTTTTGTGGCAGAAGAATAAAGTTTCTCTGTTCTCTACTCTGCATCTTTCTCTAGATAATTTTATATGAAGCACCATTACTTCAAAGGAGTTATACTTAAAGCCTGTCTTCTGAGAAATACTGAGGATATTGTTATAAATTGTAGCAACACCTCCCCCTTTGCCTTTTGGACGCGGCTCATTTTTGTAACAGTAATCTTGGGGGGTAGACTCGTTTAAAATAATGTATTCATCTGGTTTTAGCCATGTTTCTGTCAAACAGAGCAAATCTAGTTTATGATCATTAATCAAATAATTTACAAAAAGTGCTTTTGTAGAAAGGGACCTGATATTCAGTAAGCCAAGTTTTATCAATTGTTTCTGTGTATTGTAAACATTTTTTATTTGTTGAACATCAATTAAATGGTTACTCATAAATTGGTTTTGAAGTTTTCTGTATTTTCTAGTTCGGGGAACAGACACAGTCTCTATAGTGTGATATCTAGGTGAAGGAGTCTCTATGTGCTGAGAATTAACTGATTTCTGTGACGTGAGGCGACTAGCAGACGGTCGGTTTAGCCAGTCTGTCTGCTTCCTGACCAGGGGTCCGTTCTTCGTACGTCGCTAACTCAGTTAGCTGGATTTGATTGTTGCCGATTTAGCTTGATCTTGGATCATTTGGTTCTTCGAAGCTCATCCTGGACTTCCTGTCATAGCAACAGGTCCGTAAATTTAAACCTGCTCGGGAGCAGGTTTATTTCATGTAAACAGGATTAGATTGCATCTGTTTACTTAAAATCTGTCACAGCCACTGCTACTTTATCATAAGGGTACCATGCTGGTCCAGGGACAATAATTTAAAATAAAAATAATTTAAAAATGATTTTGAAAATAAGATAGTAATGTTGTGTAGTGTATAACACTATGGACACAGCCAATTTTACTCACTGAAAGATTTCTTAGTGATGAAATAATTACGTTATAATTGTATTGGAGTCTTACACACATGCTATACAGTTAATCTGAGACGTGCATTAATTTGAGTAATGACAGACATTATGGGAGTGGCTTGATGGAGCGCAGGAGATGCAGATAACATGATCTTTAAGAAACTGTAATTAATGCTGTCACGTAACAAATCTGTTTCAAAGATAAAATTAAATTAATTGCTAATTACAACACTGAAGTAAAAATGTAAAGCCTACACAAATGCTAGAAACCGTGAATATAAATAATTGGGAACCATGTAAAAAAATACAAATAAATTAAAAACATTTCATTTATCTATTATAACATTTACAGTGCACAGCATAAATGAGTACACCCCTCTAATACTTAACAAATTCAGCAAATACTCTTTACTTAGATGACACGTTAGGGTTCTTTGGAGATATAATGTTCCAACAAGCCTGCTTGATCAATTACCAAAGAAGAATTTTAAAATTATTCACCAAAATAAGATTTTATTATCAAAGTGATAAACTGTTGTGTTGCAAAAAAAAGGCTATTTTTGATCAACAGGTGAGTATATTGAATCAAAACTTTTAAAGACCAGTAATTTCCTGGCAATTAAAAGTGTTACAAAAGTGTCCTCTGAATCATACTCAGACTTAATGCTGGCAGCAGTGGAACCAGTTGGGAGAGAACTACTAGATGACTTATTCCTTAGCATAAGAGGACAATGGTACAAGAGGAATACCAAATTATTGTTTTAAGTGTCAAAATTTAGCAGAAGTAGCACAGACATTCAAAAACAATGGACTTGTGACAAGGCTCCTGAAATAATCAGGTCTTTACTTTAAGCTTTCATTTAGTGATGAGGGAATTTTTGCTAGAAAAAGAGCAGGAGAAATAACATGCAAGTGTCTCAGAGCCGGCAAAAGCTATGAAAAGAGTGACACTTTATCTCACAGAGTATGACGCAGCCTGCAGAAGTGACATGCATGGTTGTTGTCACCACTAGAATTACCCTACTGTAGCCAAAGCAAAATAAACTAATTTAACCTCTTCCAAGGCCCATATCTACAAAATAGAGACTTCTGAGAATCCATACTCTGGTCTCAAGAGACCAAGTCAATCATTTCGGATCCAAAAGCATCCAAAATGTTCTGGTGTTGCTAGAGGAGGAGTACAGTGAGAAGTGTTTGGTACCCACAGTGACGTTCAGTGGTAGTAAAGCTCTTGTATAGGGATGAATGAGTGCTGAAGGTGTGAGGGAGTTGTGCTTTATCAACACTGTCATGAATTGGAATGCAAAAACTTGAAACAGAAGATGCTACCCTCCCCTCATTCCCTGCATTATTGGGCATTTTTTCAGCATGACAATGAAGATATTCATTCTCCCAAGGTGAAAATCCTTCAGTGGACATGTATTTCACTCAGTCTTAAAGCTCTTGAGCAGCTGTGGGGGATTCTGTAGAGACGAGCTGAGCAAAACTTGCCATTAAAGACCAGAGCATTTAAGGAGGTCGTCCTCCAGGAGTTAAACAGGACAGATGTGAAAATTTGTCATGAACTTGTACACTCAATGCCAAGAAGGGTCAGAGCAGTATACTTAAAGTTCTGGAGGACATACTAAGTACTAGAATATTATACATTTGCTGAATTAAATCTAGGGTGTACTCATTTCTGCAGTCCTTCATTTAAACTAAATTGGCTAATTTACTTATCTTACAGAAAATGTTGGCATATATTTTGTCGTTTTTATTAAGTATATGTTTAATACATTTCAATTTTGCCATCTTTCCATGAATTATATTTGTGATCATTAAGAAAATACATATTTTATATTTATTCAGAGGGGGTGTACTCATTTATGCTGTGCACTGTATGTAGTTTTATTCGCTTGGCTGTTTCCTTATAAAAGACCAGAAATTTGTCAACTTTTCCGTCAGGTGTCTTTTTTAATGATATGATGTCATTACGTTGCTGTCTTGCCGCTAGCCAATCGCTGCATTGTTGATCGTGGTTTCGAGTATCGATACATCTGCCCTTTTTGGGGAACACGAGAACGCGCAGTAATCTTAGACAACTTAATCCAGATATTTTAATCTAATACGCAAATTCGTTTGAAGAACCAAATTAGCCAGAGATCAGTTATCAGGATTAGAAGATCTGGCATCTTTCACATCATCTCAGATGTATTAAGCAAGGTACGAAGAACGGTCCCCTGGGCTCCAGTTAGTCAAGTATGAACTATGTGCCAAATTTCTATAGAGAATAGCGGCACCACCCCAGGAGGGACGAATACCATCTCTTTTCAACAGGTCAGGTCTGCCCCAAAAACTCGTCCAATTGTCTATAAAACCTATGTTGTTTTGCGGGCACCACTTAGACATCCAGCCATTTAGTGATGACAGTCTGCTATGAATCTCATCACCCCGGTAAGCAGGGAGGGGGCCAGAGCATATTACAGTGTCTGACATCGTACTTGCAAGTTCACACACCTCTTTAACATTATTTTTAGTGATCTCCGACTGGCGAAGTCGAACATCATTAGCGCCGGCGTGGATAACAATCTTACTGAATTTACGTTTAGCGTTAGCCAGCACTTTTAAATTTGCCAAGATGTCAGGCACTCTGGCTCCTGGTAAACAATGGACTATGGTGGCTGGTGTCTCTATCGTCACGTTCCGTACAATAGAATCGCCAATAACTAGAGCACTTTCACCAGGTTTCTCAGTGGGTGCGTCACTGAGTGGGGAGAACCTGTTTGATGTTCTGATCGGAACGGAAGAGCGGTGTTTTGACCCGCGACTATGCTGCCTCACAGTCACCCAGTTGCCCTGCTGCACAGGCGCTAATGCCGGAACCGAACAATGTACAGGAGTCCCTGAGCTAGTCACATCCAAAGCAGTATCTAGAGTCCTCGCATTCTTACTGTCCTCAACTAAAGTTTGGATGCGTGTCTCTAGTTCTAAAACCTTCTCTGTCAGCCTAACTATTTCCCTGCATTTATCACATGTGAATCCCTCATCGCCGACAGAGATAGATAAACTGTACATGTGGCAAACTGTGCAAATAACAATAGCAGGAGAAGAAGCCATTACTCACCGTGATTGATGAATGATACCAACTTAACTTACCACTTACCACTCCACGTACCACTTATCACTGTTTGATGAACTCGTGAAAAACGGAGCGAGAGAGAAATGAAAACGGAGCGAGAAAAAAGAAAACAATAATAGGAGCGAATAGCAACGCGAATGGAACTGCGAGTGACAAGCTAACCGGCTAACGAATGCTAACGCACTGCACTCGCGGTTTTAGAAGCGAGCGATCAAATTAGTTTGCTAGATAATACCAGAAATATGGTGGGAATTAAGTTATATATTATCACTTTAAACAACAGAGAGTGAAAGTAAGGTAAAGATTCAATAAAAAAGCGGAGCTACAATCACAAACCGCACAGCAGCACAACAGACAGAAACAGACTGAAGCAATCGAACTGTGACTCAGACTGAAGCAAAATGCAGAACATGTTGTCTGAGAGGATCAGCACATGGCATCCTATTAGGTCTGGCAGGAAGAACTGGCAGGCTTGACATACTGCTAGCATCTCCAAGCAGTTGATGTGGAAGCCTTTCTCCGCTTTCGACCAATGGCCGAAAATCGGTTTGCCTTCGCACAGCGCCCCCCCAACCTGTGTTGGAGGCATCTGTTGTGACAACCTTCCTGCTGCAGACCATTCCCATGGCCACGCCCTTCTCCATCCAGCGGGGGTTCTTCTAGGGGGCCAATGCTGTTACATAGGCCTGGCTCACCCTGATATGTAGGCATCCGTGACCCCATGCATGGGGTGGAACCCGTGGTTTCAACCAGCGTTGAAGGGGCCGCATGTAAAGCAGGCCCAGCTGTAGTACTGGCGATGCTGCGGCCATGAGGCCCAGCATCCTCTGAAACGCTTTGATGGGGCGAGCGGTGCCACTCTTGAAGGAGGCCGCGAGTCTCTGTATGGCCAGAGCGCGTTCTGGCACAAACACTGCTCTCATCAGAGCTGAGTCTAGAACTGTTTCCAGGAACGATACCTACTGGCTTGGGGACAGTGCGCTCTTGCCGAAATTGACCCTGAGCCCCAGGCGCTCTAGGTGGCTGAGGAGAAGGTTTCTGTGCGACAGTAGCTCCACCTCTGACTGGCCAAAATGAGCCAGTCGTTGAGGTAGTTGAGAATGCGGATTCCCATCTGTCTTAGAGGGGAAAGAGCCACGTCCATGCACTTCTTAAAAGTGCGGGGGGCCAGAGACAGTCCAAAGGGAAGTACCATGTACTGATAAGCCACTCCCTCGAAGGCGAATCTCAAGAATCGCCTGTGATGGGGGGCTATCTGGATGTGAAATTATGCGTCTTTCACATCCAGATTCTTGATTCTTGAGATGGGGGGCTATCTGGATGTGAAAGACGCATAATTTCACATCCAGATAGCCCCCCATCACAGGCGATTCTTGAGATTCGCCTTCGAGGGGGGCTATCTGGATGTGAAATTATGCGTCTTTCAGGTCCAGAGAAAAGAACCAGTCCCCTGTGCGAATCTGCAAAAGGATCTGCTTCAGCGTGATCATTCTAAACGACCTCCTCATGAGGGCGTGATTCAGGCGTCTGAGCTCGAGGATGGGCCGGAGGCCGCCATCTTTTTTGGGGACGAGGAAGTACTGGCTGTTACTGTAAGCCTGACTCGCTCTGAGCTGTAGGAACCTTTTCTATAGCTCCTTTTTCCAGCAGAGTCATCACCTCTGATCGTAGAACGTGGGTGTTCTCACTTTGCACCAAGGTGGAGACCACGCCACTGAAACACAGGGGTCTTTGAGCGAATTGGAGTGAATAACCTCGTTTTATAACCCCCTTTACTCACTCTGACACTCCGGGGATGGCCTGCCAGGCCTCGGCCCGCGTGGCAAGGGGTTGGATAAACTCGAGTGACCGACTGCACGGGGGCAGGGCACTCCTGAGGAATGGAAGAGGGAATTTGCTCTCTTTTTTAGAATGTTTATGTTTTATTGAAACTATTATTTCATCATAAGATTTTCCCCCCACATTCAATTGATTTACTTCAAAGCAAGATTAGAATTTTATGAACTTTTTAAATGAAAGATCAAGTCAAGTCAAGTCAAGTCACCTTTATTTATATAGCGCTTTTAACAATACAGATTGTGTCAAAGCACTTAACAGTATCAAGTTGGAGGATAGAGTGTCAGTAATGTATAATAATAAGATTAAACACTCAATTTTCAGTTAAGGGCATTTCATTATTGAATTCGGAGATGTCATTGTCTAGCTAAGTTTAGTTTAAATAGTATCTGTGAAATCAAATTTACGATAATCGCTAGAAATTAAGTATCCCCAACTGACCAAGCCAGAGGCGACAGCGGCAAGGAACCAAAACTCCCTCTGTGACAGAATGGAGAAAAAAACCATGGGAGAAACCAGGCTCAGTCGGGGGGGCAGTTCTCCTCTGGCCAGGATATTATTGTTTATTCATTGTTTACTTATTGTTTTAATTAAATTTTTAAATGTATAAATGTATTATATTTCTATTTTTATATTGTTGCAATTTCTAACAATAATAGTATTATGTAGTTAGGTATTTTATTATTATATTTTTAATTATTTGTTTTATTTTTAGTTTCATTGTAATTTAGTCGAGGTCTTCACTGGGTATATGTCTCTGGGGCTCATCGCTGACGATCAGGGCCGCAGACATCATCTCCCGGCGCCGATCCACCATCTGATCCAGACAAGGACTGAGAAACAGAATAAGAAAGAAACAACTATTAGCGTAGATGCCAATCTTCTTACGATGTAACGAGTACATCGTGTGTTATGGGAAGTGTTCCCGGTTCCGGTTGATCTAATTAATGCAGCCTAACAATCCTTTAACGGATTTGAATAATAGAAGTGTAGTAGTGTGTTAGGTGTATGTCAGGTTAAAGAGATGGGTCTTTAATCTAGATTTAAACTGACAGAGTGTGTCTGCCTCCCGAACAGCGTTTGGTAGATCAAAAGAATAAGCAATGCAGATTTATTTTCACAGCTGCCTATGCTCATATTTACCAAGGGTGCCAATATTAGTGGAGGGCACTGTACGTCTGCAAGATATCTGTTAAATGTCTGATGTCCCCCCCCCCCACAAGTAATAACCTAGAACACTGTCTAACACTTGATGGCTGCTCTATAAATTATTCGTCATCAGTCAGGAACCTAGGTGTGCTATTTAATAGTAATCTCTCCTTTGACAGCCACGTTTCTAGCATTTGTAAAACGGCATTGTTTCATCTTAAAAATATATCTAAACTGAGACCTATGCTCTCAATGTCAAATGCAGAAATATTAATTCATGCATTTATGACCTCAAGGTTAGATTATTGTAATACTTTATTGGGTGGTTGTTCTGCATGCTTAATATACAAATTACAGATGGTTCAAAATGCAGCAGCTAGAGTTCTTACTAGAACCAGGAAGTATGACCACATTAGACTGGTTCTGTCAACACTGCACTGGCTCCCTACTAAACATCGTATAGATTTTAAAATCTTGTTAATTACTTATAAAGCCCTAAATGGTTTAGCTCCTCAGTACTTGAGCGAGCTCTTAATCGCATTATAGTCCTTCACGTCCGCTGCGTTCTCAAAACTCTGGCCATTTGATAATACCTAGAATATCAAAATCAACTGCGGGCGGCAGATCTTTTTCCTATTTAGCGCCCAAACTCTGGAACAATCTACCAAACACTGTTCGGGAGGCAGACACACTCTGTCAGTTTAAATCTAGATTAAAGACCCATCTCTTTAACCTGGCGTACACATAACACACTAATACACTTCTATTATTCAAATCCGTTAAAGGATTGCTAGGCTGCATTAATTAGATCAACCGGAACCGGGAACACTTCCCATAACACATGATGTACTTGTTACATCGTAAAAAGATTGACATCTACGCTAATATTAGTCTGTTTCTTTCTTATTCCGAGGTCACTGCAGTCACCAGATCAGATGGTGGATCAGCACCTAGAGATGACCTCTACAGCCCTGAACGTCAGCGGAGACCAGGACACCTAGATGAGCCCCAGAGACAGACCCCCAGTGAGGACCCCATCACCTAGACAGCCATCAGGACAAGACCTCGGAAACCAATCTCCAATCTGACTTTGCAGCAGTTGGAATTGAACTGCTGTGTCGTCTGGCCAGAGGAGAAATGGGCCCCCAGACTGAGCCTGGTTTCTCCCAAGGTTTTTTTCTCCGTTCTGTCACCAATGGAGTTTTGGTTCCTTGCCGCTGTCGCCTCTGGCTTGCTTAGTTGGGGACACTTCACTTCATTTCCAGCAATATCGTCGACTTGATTGAACAGAAACTTTTTGAACTGAACTGAGCTGGACGATGCCATCACTGAATTCAATAATGAAATGCCTTTAACTAAAAATTGAGTGTTTAATCTTAGTATTTTACTTTCCTGACACTCTATCCTCCAACTTGATACTGTTAAATGCTTTAACACAATCTGTATTGTTAAAAGCACTATATAAATAAATAAAGTAAATAAAGGAGGAAAGTTCTGTTTTTATGGGCATCTCACATACTTTTGAGCAATAAAACAATTTTGAGCAATTAATATGTCTTATCAGATGGTTTCCCTGGTAACTGAGCCTTTTAGGGTGCTCTTTCAGGAGAAGGGTCCAAAGACCCTCACAGTTTGTTTGTGGAATGAGAGGGTTTCCTGGATTATTCATTAAATATAGTGACTAAATGTGTGTCTGATTGGCCCAAACGCTACACCTCCCTAAACTTCTCGACCACCATCTCGCAGAGGTACCGAAAAGCTCGGAAGGCGAGACTGGAGCATCGAGAAGAAAGCCCTTCTCTTTCTTCCCAATATCTGCCAGGTTCACCCACAGATGTCTCTCCGTCACCACCATGGCCGTCATAGACCTGCCCATAGCAGTGGCGGCCTGCTTAGTGGCACGGAGAGCCAAATCCGTGGTGCAGCGCAGGTCAGCTACCTCATCAGGTGACAAGCCCTGACCCTTATCCAGGTCTTTCAGCAGATCAGCCTGGTACGCCTGAAGCACCGCCATAGTGTGAAACGAAGCAACAGCCTGACCTGCTGCTACGTTTGCCCTGCCATTTAAGCGAGATGCTTCCTAAAGGGGCCTAGATGGCAAGGAGGAAGCCTTGAGAGAGGATGTCTCACCCACAGAGAGATAGTTGGCTAGCGTCTCTTCCACAGGGGGCATCCCCTCAATGTTGGCATAACTAGTATGCTGAAAACTATGAATGCGAGAGGAAAACGGCTTTTTCCAGTCCTTCTCAACCTCCGCATGGAGATCAGGAAGAAATGGGAGGCTCAATCGAGCTGGGGGGCTATGGCCAGAAAGATAACGCTCATCGAGACGACCCCGCGGCGCCATCATCTTGTCCCGCTTCCACGGCAAGTCAAGCCTCGCCGTGGTGCGTTCTATAACCTCCAACAACTCATCATGCGCAGGGCAGGAGGATTGAGAGGGCTCAGTCTCAACTTCTTCGCCCTCAGACATCTCCTGCTCTTCCTGGGCATAACCCAGCAGAGCACTAGCCGCTGGATCAGATGATGTCAGAGAGATCGCATCATCATCATCCAGCAGTTCACCCCTCGTTCACGGCCGATGAGCGCGAGAAGGAAAGCCCCCTCTCTAACTCATCAGCCAGATCCGCCTGCGAGCCCCACGAGCTCATTCTCCTCCGTGCCTCGGCAACAGTGGGTCCTGAACCGCGGGAAGCAGATGGCTGCCCCTCCTTCCTCGAAAAGAGAGACAAACGAGAGCGGAGCTTTCTCATAGAAAAAAGCTCACAGTGCACACAGATTGCCCCCTCGAGGACATCGCGTGCGTGCTCCTCGCCCAAACAAAAGACGCAAAGATTGTGTGTGTCATCAGGTGTCAAATAACGAGGACACGGATCCACACATCTCTTAAACGCCTTGCTAGTGCTCGCCATTGTAACAGTAGAAAATCGTTCTTACCAGTAGAATGCATGCTTCAAACAAAACAGTCACTGAAGACGAAAAAGAGGATGACGTATTTTCTCGGCACCGCTTTATACTGCGGTCGCGCCGGTAGGCTGTCGCTAGCCAACATGTGGTGTTTTTGTAAGTATGCTTCAGACACGGGTCACGCTGACGGCGTTCCCCATAGCGATCCCTAGAGGACGCAGTTCGAAGTTCCCTCGAAAGGGAACTACTATTTTTTTATATATCCTGGAGAAGTACTAAGAGCTACTGTATACAGGTTCATAATTAGTGTGAATTATGCATAATGTATAATTCATTCTAAAATGAAGATCATGGTAACCCACTAGTAATGACTAGAGAGCATGGGGCTGGTTTGGGTTGGTTATAGCTGATGGCCCCCAGTAGGGCAGCACTGTTTTTTATCTAGCACCCTAACCAAAGAATTATCAAATTCTTCTAAAGGACCTACTAACTACTTGGATCAGTATTCTAAAGTGAAAAGCATGATAACTCCCTAATATTGACTGACATCATTGTAAGCTTTGGAATGTATGTAAGGTTTTGGATAGTAATGACTCAAGTGTTACTACGTCCTTCTGAAGAAACTAATAATTATTTGGATCAGTATTCTAAAGTGATGATCACGGTAACCCACTAGTAATGATTTAAGTGTTACCAAATCTAGCAAAATTAATTACTAACCAAAGTCTTACAAAAACCTCTAAAGTTTACAATGTCTTCAGTAATTACTAGGGAGTTATCACGATCTTCACTTTAGAATACTGATCAAACATTTTTTTAATTCCTTTAGAAGGATGTAGTAACACCTAAATAATTACTATCCAATGCTTTACAAAACACTCAAAAGCTTACAATGATTTCAGTCATTACTAGGGAGTTATCATGATCTTCACTTTAGAATACTAATCCAAATAATTAGTAATTCCTTCAGAAGAATTTGGTAATTCTTGAGTCATTACTAGTGGGTTACCATGACCTTTACTTTAGAATTAATTATACATTATTATTCATATTAATTATGAACCTGTATACAGTAGTTCTTAGTAGTTCTTAGGGAGGTATGAAAAAATAATAGTTACTGATTAGCTAATAGTGAACTACCGCATTCGACTAAGCACTATCACTTACTAATTCATTAATCAGAGTTTCTTGTTAGTTACTAGTAGTTACTAGAGTGCTAATATTGTGTTACTCATGTGTTCTTGTGTAGTTATTCATTAATGTTGGAACAGTATTCTAAAGTGTTACCGAATTGTTATATAGTTAATTGTATTATGTACATATTTAAATAACTTTTCTGTATGCAGTTTGTATTGTTTCATTAAATATTCATACTATTTTTAATAAATGTCACACTGATGCAAAAAAAGAAAGAAAGAAATGTAAATGTTTATGACAAAGCAAAGACCTACACCATAACATTTTATGTACAAAGAGTCTTACAGGAATTTAAGTGCCTTAAAACTGGTTGTGCCAGTAAATGACAACTCAGTATGGCTATAAATAAGTATTACAAAATGAAAAGGGACCGCGTCTGTTCCATTGTTTACCACACCTAAAACTGTCAATACAGTATGCACTACTGAGTGATGTCTATGATATAACAGTTTCTCCTGTGTGTTGGAGTTTCTGTTTGAAAGTCTGTTGAGTAATGTGTATGTGTGTGTACATTTGTATAGTATAAGATGTCTGAAATATAATTACTTTATGATAGTGTATCTAATATGAAATGGATTATTAGAAAAAGTGTAAAAAAAAAATAAAGTAATTTTTAAATACATATATAATAAGCACAGATATGACAATGTTTTTCAATCACTCCCGCTGAGTACACTTCTATTAGATAAGAGAAGCTGATTGACAGCAAGGCAGCATCCAAAGCTTGGAAGGCTTTTGTCTTTGAAACAAATTAAAATGCACAAATTCACGTCTTCTCTTTAAATGTCATTGACCCAAGAAATTTATTTAAAGTACCTCTGAGATTAATATGCAGGTACATGACATGCAGGTAAGCAAAGAAAGCATAAATATTTTTTTTAGTGTTTCAGTTAGATTTATATAGATTTGTTTAGAGTTGTTTTCATTTTACAATTAAAATTAATTTAACATTTTTTATGATTTAATAAATTATCAGCTTTCATAACCTTATGAACCCCCTGCAGGTTTAGGAAACCCTGGTGTAATGTAATATGTAATGCACTTCATGTTGTTGATAAAGAATGGAATATATTGTCTTTCTCTTTGTATTTTTTAATCAGTATGGCACAAGAATGTCCTACTCAAATCAATGTGATAAACAAGTTAGGTCAAAAGTAATCTTTATGTAATTAGGCCTAAAATAACCAGATTATATTACTTGAAATGACAATTTACGAATTACAAATGAATTACGGTACTAACTACAATTTTGGTCATGTAGTTTTTAATCAGTAATGGACCACAATTTGCAAGTAATCTATAAAAAGTATAATATATTCTATTCTTATAGAACACGCATTTGATTAATGTAAGCTCAAAGGCTTCTGTTGTCATTGTACATAAACATATACAGTATAACAGAATAACATGAGATCAATAAATGGACTTCAGAAAAACTGCTAACAGTGTCAGTAACTGTCAGTAATAATGTTAACAGCAGGAAATATTAAACATACACACCAAAATCATTTTCAGAGCAATTAATTACAGTTCATATCAGTAATTTATTTCTGTTTGAATGATTGTTAATGATACCTTGTCCAAATCCTTTCACCCTAGTACTAACATAGAGTAAAGCTGAGAAAAGTAGTTTTGGAACAACAAAACTACTCTCCATTATCCTCTCCTACTCTATTAAGAGGGACCCTTGCAGTAATTGAAGCTATTTATGCATGCTTTGCTGATTTTCTGCTCCTTTTATTTTTGAGCTTTATCTACAATAGCTTTTACACCTGCTCCTCCTGCAAGTGCTGCTCCTCCTGCTATTAAAGCAGCAGGCAAAACCACTCCTCCAGCAGTAACCAGTACTGCACCTCCAGCAACTGCTGCTCCTGCACCTGCTCCTATCAAGGCCACATTTTTAGCAATGTTAATAATTCTCCTTTTATTATAATTCCTGTTCTTTTCTATCTCTCCCTGCTTCTTTCTCTCCTCTTCCTCTCTCCTCCTTTTCTCTTCTTCCTCAACTTTTCTCTGAGCCTCCTCGTACATCTTATTTGTGTAATGCTGTCCATCATTCTTCATCACCATTCTGTCTATCTTCTCCAGCAGTTCAGTGACCTGTGATTGATTTTCTTCCTCTGTGTTATTGAAAACATGATAACCACCTTTACACTGACTAACTAGATCTTTAATCTGACAGCTTTCTGTTAGAAACTCTACAATATTTTTTTTCCTCTTCTTTAACTCATCTCCTCTAGTGAACAGAACAATTGTGTGATGTGCAGCTTCTTCTCCAAAGTTCTTCTGAATCCATTTCACTGTGTTTTTCTCTTCATCTGTGAATCTCACGTCCAGTCTGATGATCAGCAGAAATGCATGAGGACCAGGAACAGACATCTCCACACACTTCTCAATCTCTTTCTTCAGATGTTCTTCACTGATTGATGTATCATACAGTCCTGGAGTGTCGATCACTGAGATCATTTGACCATCTACCTTCTGCTGATATTTTTCACATGTCTGTGTCACAGATTCAGTAGAAAATTTTTCTACAAACACCTTCTGTCCCAGGATGGTGTTTCCTGTTGCGCTCTTTCCAACTCCAGTTTTACCCACCATCACGATCCTGAGATCTGACATGATAAGAGAAGATGAAAGGACAGATGGAAAGTCATGTGAACATGTTAAATAAAGTTACATGCTTTATAAACAGTAAAAAAAAAAAAATAAACTCTTAATAATATAAGTTCTAATGCAGTGCTGTTCAAGGTGAACATATTTTGCTGGCCAAGTTTTCAAAGTTCAGATATTTCTTTCTCAATTAGTCATGTTCAGGAATGGCTTGTATCCATCGAGCTTTAAAATTAATCATTAAAACAATCAGATGTGAAGTCTCATCTACTCAAGCAAGACATTTTCAAGAAATGTACGGTGGCTGAGAGAGCTCAATGTGTTGCAAATGAAAAGAATAAAATACAGAAACGTGCTGCAAATATGCAGACCACATCGGAAATGTTTAAGGGAATGTCAACGTGATAAACCTGGCTGGGACATGATTATTAATGTCTACTCTTAAAGGTGAGATTTTTGTTTATTTTAACAACCTGATCATATGATTCCTTAGCTTTTTGGGATATTATTAGCCTAAACAACCTGACGAAATACGCAATTACTGTAACTCTGAAATGTTATGTAAGCCAACTTTTACAACTTTACTTATGAAAATTACAATAGTTAAACCATGGTAACCACAAATTAACCATGGTTTTACTACACTAACCATAGTTTAACCATGGTATTTTCACAACTATGGTTATACAAATGGTAATCAATACACCAAGAAAAATGGTTATTACACTTTTACTATAATAAAACCATGGTCTTTGTAAGGGTTGTTGGGGTACCCTTGAAACATTTCCATTGTGGTCGGTGCTACTTGCTGTGCTTTTGTGTATTTGGTCAAGTTGTGCATATTTGCAGCGCATTAATATGTGTTGTGTATTTCTACCACATGTGCTGTCAAACTGATGAGGATGTTTTCTTAATTAGCTGTTGCTTGCACGTGTTTTCTTAAGTTGCAGCGCGTTTTGTTCTCGGCCACCACATAAATGTGTTATGACATTTAAATACAGTTAAAAATATAAAATATTTTAAATAGTTTTCTAACTTTTCACCTGCTTGGGTCAGATTTTTGTCTGCTGTAATCTGATTTTTCTGCAGCTGTATTCCTTGTCTGCGGTATTTCCCGCATTGCTCTGGTGTCTGGTCTGCATTTTGTTCCCCCATTCTTTCTAATGCATTTCTTAATGAATTTTCCAACTTTTGTTTAAATAGCTTCATTTCATCACTCTTGTTCTCTTGTGAAATCCATTCTTCTACACGAGTTCCCCCTTTTTTTCTTGCATGAAAAATAACGTTTTCATGTTCTTTTTCAGTTACAACATTTGTGGTCTTCTTTTCCATAAATGACTCTTGCGCTGTTTTTATTTGATCTTGTTTAGAATTTTGCTCATTTTTTCTGCAATCCTTCTTCTCTTGGGTTTTCTTTTCTTTTCTGGTATTTACTAAGTAAGACTTTAGGGAATAATCATTGTCATAATGCTGGTGATTATTCTGTTTGATGAGTTCATCAATCTTCTCTAGAAGTTCAGTGATTTGTGTTGGATCAATCTCTCTCTTACTGTTGATCACATGATATTTACCTCTACATTGACTCATTAGCTCCTGAAATTTACTACTAAACTTTAAGTCCATCCATTCTTTGTTTGATATTTTTTCTCTTCCAGTAAACAAAACCAGGTTGAAGTTCAAAGCTTGAGCTCCAAAGTTATCCTGAATTTCCTCCACAATGTTCCTCTGCTCCTCTCTGAAGGTCTCTAGGTTGATGATGAGAAGAAACACATGAGGACCAGGTTGAGAGAGATACAGACTCTTTATCATTTGCTCTTGCAGCTCTTCATCTGTCAGATGTGTGTTGAAGAATCCTGGAGTGTCGATGATGGAGATGTTTCTGTCTTCTACTCTTCTTCTCTGTATCTCACTCTTTCTGGTTCTGCTCTCTTTAAATGCCTCTCGACCCAGTATTGCATTTGCTGTTGAACTCTTTCCAGATCCACAGACTCCCAGCAGCACAATCCTCAGCTCCTGTGAATCACCTGTCAAACAGTTTATGTCATTAGCTGAAGCTCTTGTTGATTTGTAATGCTCATGTGATTGTGCCTGTTTTCACCCTCATTTTTCTTTGCTATTTCACCAGCTATTTCACTCATGTGCTGAGATATAACTTGTGTGTTTGCACCTACCACATTTTATTAACATGTTGTGTTCTGCATCTCAAAAGAGCTTCACTGTGACGTTTGCCATCAAAATACAGCAAGAGCGATTTGAGAGCAGTGCTAATGCTACATTGTGTCATGATTATCAAAATACATTTTAAAAAACATTTTATCAAAAGAGAACTGCAAATATTGCATCTACTCCACTTCATCTGTGATAAAGAAAGCAAACAGCATTAGCGTCATTGTGGGAAGCAGAAAGTGTCAACATTATCGGCTCCGTTTTCACCTCCTCCCTGACTGCAAATGGAAAATCTATCAGTTATTATGAAGTCGAATGCATAGATTTGGCATTGTAGTGAGCAGCTGTTGACTGGAAGAAATGTCAAAATCGATGTGTTTACTATGTAAATATAAATCTGGTTTGCCTTTAGTTACATTTATTTATGCTTTGATTCTTATTTTGTTTACTTTAATTTAATTAAATACTTTAATTTTGGATTCTCTATTATGATCTCAGCTGAAATAACTCATCAGCTGATTATAGAGACTCCATTACCTGAGATTGGTGTGTCAATAATGGAAAGATCCAATACTCCAGGACAGCTTTGGGAAACATATGGTGTGTAATATGTATCCATTTCCTGCAGGAAGTGGTGCGACTTTTAATCTGACAACCAACACGTATTAAAAAAAGTAAATTCTAAATGTAGAAAAACATCTATTAAAAGAGCATCAAGTCAACTCAAGACTAGTTTATTTGAACAGCGCTTTTCACAAAACACATTTTTCATCTTTACAGAAAAACACGATGCAAATGTTTATAATATTGTCATGCTTCATAGTCAGATTTGTTTAGAGCTGGTGATAATTTACATGTTCCCGTGATATAAATCAGGCAGTTGAGATTTCTTATACAGTATCACTTCACGTTAGAATACAGTATGGACACAGTTGGTTATATATTCAACTTTATATGTAGAGTTGAGTTATGATAAAGTTTGCATTTTGTGAAGAATGCCCCCCCTCCCCTTTTGAACATAGACGTGAAAGTGCACTTAAATTGTTATAATTCATGAACGCTTTTGAAGACAATTAGCAGATTATTGCAGAAGTGAAATCATTTAAAAAATGAAAGTTTACAAAATGTTATAGAAATTTAAATGTACTGTAAAGGAAATGTAATGTACTATGTTATTTTATATAAAATAAATATTTTACAAAATAATTTTTTTTTTATCCAAAATTGATATAAAATCAAAGTCATATGTCTAAAGTTGTGGTTCCAAATTTTAAGTTGATATAAAAAAAATTGAGGTTCCCATGCAATTTTGTTTAGGTGTTATACCACAAATAGCCACCGGGTGCCATCCAAACTCCGTAGATTTTTTCTGCCACAAATGTATAAATTTCTCTCTCAATATTACTTCTATGACAAAATAAATCACCACCAAATATGGAATCGAGACTTAGACCTTTCCGATTATATGTATTTTGTCAAGATTCTAAAAAGCTTTGATTCTAAAAGACCGTAATACATTTTGTAATATGACACCACCCACTAAGGGGGAGGAGACCGCTAAAAGATTGAAGTACCAGTTCCATGGAAACGCAATATCCAATTTCAGAATAGTTTTTACAGGATGAATTTTGAGGTTTTTAAGATTTCAAAAGATATATAATTTGTACAGACGAAATACATTAAAGGCTTTTTATCTTACCACGTGAGTGCCTTGGATGTACTGGGCTTAAATCATTACAAAATAGTTAAAAGTTTTTTCTCTCCCTCGTATTTACTCTTTTTTTTTTGTACTATGAAGCGATAGTTTTAGCCACACCTACATATTAACCAGCTGTTTTTGATGATTAATTAATTAACACCAGTTTAACAATACCTGTTTGAGCAATTCATGTGCGTCCCGAAGAAGGCTGTTTTTGCCGGAACGCGTAGATCTACTTTTAACTATTTTGTAATGATTTAAGCCCGATACATTAAAGTCTTTTTATTAGTGCTGTCTATCGATTAAAAATGTTAATCGCATTATGGACTGTGATTAATCATGATTAATCGCAATTTAAAATACTAGGATTTACCTGTAAATCTGTTGAAATAAAGTAAAAGAAAATAAATGCATGACAAACTAGTTAAAGGAAACAGAATCTTTCACACCTCAGCCAGGTATGAGACAATTTTTTTTCAGCCATTATCAGCCTTTATACTGGCAATAAAATGTTTACCAAGCCACGATCGCTTCAATCCCAGTATACATTTACCCAACTATTATCAAAAGTATTTCTGAATAAATACAACAAAACATTTTCTTGCGACCTTACATGAAGTATTATGACAAAATGCATTATGAAGAAGAATTGGACCTGTTCTGCAGCTGCATTAGAGCTAACATTAGCATCATGCTACATAAGACAATTTATGAGATTAATAGTACACTTTTACTCAGAACTTCACCATCGAGTGTTTGTAATAACTTCTGTTTGCGATCACGTGTAGCCTACAATTTGGGCGGCTGCAGTACATTATAAAAGTAGCCCAAAAACCCACGGCTCTGTAATTTTTCCCGCAACTGTATTTTCAAAATAGCCCAATTGTGCGGGAAAACCGCGACCCTGGCAACACTGGTTCACTGTACCCTTATCACATATGAGTATACTACATATGTCTCGCGCACTGTCGCTCTCTATCTCCGCGTTCGCTTCACTATTGTCTAGCCAGGGTCGGCGCCTCATAATAATCACACAATCCCTGCATCCCAATGTGCATACTATCCACCCTATCTGCCCTAAATAGTATTGCAAATTACTAATATCACATAGAATTTAGGATGGATAGTGTGCACATTGGGATGCAGGCAATGATAGATTACCAATGATAGATACCTTCCGCGCTGCGATGACGGCAAAAAGTTGGGGTCAAACCTTATCAAACTATTAATTTGCGTTAAAAAAATATTAATGTGTTAAAATTTTAAGATTAATCACATGCGTTAACGTTGACAGCCCTAATTTTAACGCATTCAAAGCTCAAATCGGATCCGAATTTTCCACATACGCATATGATCGGAACGCCACGCAGCTCCCGCACAGCTCTCCATTGGAAATGAACGACTGTCACAAGTCGTTCGTCGGAGATAGTGGAAAGGCGGATTCAGACTCCTAATAGATATTTTACCTGTTTGTTGTTAAAAAAATATGTAGGAACAGTATGGCAAGAGTGCACCTCAAAACATACACATCATAACAGGAGTTCTGACCTTTTTCCCTATCACATGTTTTAGTAATCATCACAAATTATATTTCATACAAGAAACAGAAGCAGAGAGTGCTACACTGGTGTCTTTATAAAGCCACTGGTGCTCAATGGATGTGGTGGAGGTAAAAAATCTAATTATATAGATTAAATACTTACAAGACACTCACGTGGTAAGATAAAAAGTAGTGGTGTCAAAATTAGCGCGTTAATGCATGCGATTCATTTTTTTCAGATTAACGCGTTAAAAATATTTAACGCAATTAACGCAGGGGCGGGGCTAGGGTTGGCCACCCCATTCGCAACTGCTGCCTCTGTCTCTTTTTTCTTGAAAAGGATTGCGTTTATTTAGATGCAGAACATCTTTATGACCACATCAAACGGGAGAAGTTTCAGACACGCGCTCTAACGTCGCCTCCGCGCCAGGCGCGAGTCAAACGAGCGCGGAAAATATATTGTGCTCGTAGCGCGCGCTCTTCAAATACATGCACAAACGTGCCGGCGTGCGCTGTAGCCTGTCATATCAAACAGCGACAGGTTCATCGACCTCGTCACGTTCAGCAGCAGCAGCTTTTAAAGCAATAGCTGGCAAATAAGATAATAATCAGCTGCTGTGATGTCTATTAATCCAAGAACAAAAGACAAAATCAATAACTTTTATAGATTTAAGGGGTTAATCTATATTTAATTTAGAATTTAGTGTTTGGTAAGTATTCATTTTGTGAAGATTGTTTTAAGTTCACTTAAATTAGAAGTTAAGTCTAATAAATGTTAAAATTGATAGCTCTCAATTATACTGTAATGCTGAATGGCTACAGTCAATGGTTAAATATTAAGGGGAAACAACTATTTTATAGAGACATTAGTATTGATATCAGTGATGCTGGCCTAATCATAAAAAAGATGTCATTAAAGAAATATAAAAAATATACTGTTTGTTTGTACATTGTGAAGATTGAATGTGAAATTATTGCAATATAGAAGTATATTTAAAAACGTCTCGGTTACGTATGTAACCCTCGTTCCCTGAAGGAGGGAACGGAGACGTACGTCGGAACTGACCGACGAATCGGGGATCACTTTGGGAGACCAATCTACTTCGAGTGTAAGAAAATGAGCCAATGCACATTGGCATGCGATAATTGCAACAGCTGCTCTGCGCTACAGCGCGGGTATTTAATGAGCAGCAGGTGCGTCGCATATTTGCTTTTCCACTGAGGAGCCGAGCTAGTGACTCGGCCGTACAGCGGAGGTACAATGACTGTGGCGACGGGACGTACGTCTCCGTTCCCTCCTTCAGGGAACGAGGGTTACATACGTAACCAAGACGTTCCCTTTCAGTCGGTCACGTTCGACGTACGTCGGAACTGACCGACGAATTGGGGATATCTACAAACACGCCACTGTCGCTGGCCCTTCCAGCGCTCTGCCTGAGACTCCTGGACCGCCCCCAACTTGTCGGAGCGGGAGTCAGGGCTCTAAGCAGAGAAGGTCAGTCACTGCTGTTCCGCAAGACCCACTCAGTGTGACTATTGGATAACGCTGGGAAACGTGCCCTGGAGGAAAGGGGACGCTACGGAAGCCACATCCTGCCTGTCGGAAGGTAACTGTGGCGGTTACACATATGGACTAACCAAGAGGGTAGTACAACATATGGAAGTCTCCGGGGTGGTTCCAACCTAGTTCTAGGGGGGAAAGAACACCATCAGAGATGACAGAGCGTGCATTGTCGAGGGAAAGACATGGGCTAGCCGGACCGGGTAGCCTTCCGTGGATGAAATACGCATATGGGGTCGCTGCTGGGACCGCACATATGGACACCCAGCCTAACACAGGTTCCACAACACAACGAGTGAAGGCCTGGCGTCAGACGCTCCGCCACGTCTGACTGCCGGGGGATGACGGAGGAACTCACAGGGTTAGCCATACCTGGGGAACTCTACTGGAGCAAAAGACGCACGTATCCGGCCCAGCGGGCGGGAATGGAGTTGCAAGCCGACACTTAGAACGGGTCCTTCGCACTACTGGCCCCTGGGGGCGAGTACACGGGAAGACACCGGCTCTACACGAAGGCTATAGAATCTAGCGAACGTGTTAGGTGTCGCCCAGCCCGCAGCTCTACAAATATCTGTCAGCGAGGCGCCTTGAGCCAGCGCCCAGGAGGAAGCCACACCTCTAGTCGAGTGTGCTCGCAACCCGAACGGGCAAGGCATGTCTTGGGATTGGTATGCCAAGACAATAGCATCCACTATCCAGTGGGCTAACCTCTGCTTGGAGACAGCCTTTCCCTTCTGCTGGCCTCCATAACAGACAAAGAGCTGGTCTGAGGTCATGAAGCTTTGTGTTCTGTCCACGTACAACCGCAGAGCACGGACGGGACAGAGAAAAGCTAGGGCTGGGTCTGCCTCCTCCGAGGGCAGTGCTTGCAGGCTCACTACCTGGTCCCTGAAGGGAGTGGTAGGAACCTTGGGCACATAACCAGGCCGGGGTCTCAGGACAACGTGAGAGTTGGCCGGCCCGAATTCTAGGCACGATTCGTCGACCGAAAATGCCTGCAGGTCCCCCACCCTCTTGATGGAAGCCAATGCAGTCAGGAGAACTGTCTTTAATGACAGAATTTTCAACTCGGCTGACTGCAAAGGTTCAAAGGGAGGTCTCCGCAGTGCCATGAGCACCAGAGACAGGTCCCAAGAGGGTACCGAGGTAGGACGAGGAGGGTTCAACCTCCTCGCCCCTCTAAGGAACCTGACGACCAGGTCGTGCTTACCAAGAGACTTACCATCAACTGTGTCGTGATGTGCGGCAATTGCGGCAACATACACCTTCAGGGTGGAGGGAGACAGCCTACGCCCCAACCCTTCTTGCAGGAAGGAAAGCACAACTCTGACCGGACATCTTCGGGGGTCTTCCCGGTGAGAAGAACACCAATCAATGAACAGGTTCCACTTCAGAGCATAGAGGCGCCTTGTAGAGGGGGCTCTAGCAGAAGTGATGGTGTCTACCACTGATTGGGGTAGGCCACCTAGAACCTCCGCGTCCTGTCCAGGGACCAGATATGAAGTTTCCAGAGGTCTGGACGCGGGTGCCAAAGGGTGCCCCATCTCTGAGAAGGCAGGTCCTTCCTCAGAGGAATGGGCCAAGGAGGGGCTGTCGCGAGGAGCATGAGTTCCGAGAACCAAGTCCGGCTGGGCCAGTATGGCGCAACTAATAGGACCTGCTCCTCGTCCTCCCTGACTTTGCACAAGGTCTGTGCAAGAAGGCTCACTAGGGGAAACGCATATTTGCGAAGGCCCTGGGGCCAGCTGTGCGCCAGTGCATCCGTGCCGAGAGTGCCCTCGGTCAGGGAATAAAACAGCTGGCAATGGGTCGAGTCCGAAGAGGCAAACAGGTCTACCTGTGCGGCTCCGAAGAGACCCCAAATCAGCTGGACCACCTGGGGATGGAGTCGCCACTCTCCCGGAAGCGCAGGCTGTCGTGAGAGCTCGTCGACTGCACGATTGAGCACGCCAGGGATGTGAATGGCCCGAAGCGACCTCAGATGCTTCTGACTCCAGAGGAGGAGATGGCAGGCGAGTTGCCACATGCGGCGGGAGCGTAGACCACCCTGGCGGTTGATGTACGCAACGGTCGCAGTATTGTCCGTACGGAACAGCACGTGCTTGCCATGTAGCGGCCCTTTGAGGCGGCCCAGCGCAAGACGTACCGCTAGCAACTCGAGGCAGTTGATGTGCCAGTGCAGTTGAGGTCCCGTCCACAGACCTGACACTGCATGCCCGTTGTACGTGGCCCCCCAGCCCGTGGCAGAGGCATCCGTGAAAACCACAGCATGCCTGGACACTTGTTCTAGGGGGACTCCTGCCCGTAGAAACGAAGGGTCTGACCATGGGCTGAAGGTTTGGCGACAGTACGGGGTGATGGACACCCGGTGTGTGCCACTCTGCCACGCCCATCTCGGGACTCGGCCATGAAGCCAGTGCTGAAGCGGCCTCATATGAAGCAACCCGAGCGGCGTTACTGCGGCTGCGGATGCCATATGCCCCAGGAGCCTATGAAAGAGTTTCAGTGGGGCCGCTGTCCTGCCTCTGAACGAATTCAGGCAGTTCAACACTGACTGGACGCGCTCCTCTGTGAGTCGCGCTGTCTGGTTGACCGAGTCCAACTCCATACCAAGAAAAGAGATCCTCTGCACAGGGGAGAGTTTGCTCTTTTCCCAGTTGACCCGAAGTCCCAACCGGCTGAGGTGACAGAGCACCATGTCCCTGTGTTCGCACAACTGGTCCCGAGACTGTGCCAGGATCAGCCAGTCGTCGAGATAGTTGAGAATGCGAACGCCACATTCTCTGAGAGGAACAATGGCTGCCTCCGCGACTTTCGTAAAGACACGAGGCGACAGGGACAGCACGAAGGGTAGGACCTTGTACTGATACGCTCGACCCTCGAACGCAAACCGAAGGAATGGCCTGTGTCGGGAGAGAATCGAGACATGAAAGCACGCGTCCTTCAGGTCGATCGCTGCAAACCAATCTTGGGGACGGATGCACTCGAAAATGCGTTTTTGCGTTAACATCTTGAACGGGAGTTTGTGGAGAGCCCGATTCAAGGTTCGCAGGTCCAAGATTGGTCGCAACCCACCACCTTTCTTGGGCACAATGAAGTAGGGGCTGTAAAACCCTGCCTTCATATCGGCTGGAGGGACCGGCTCGATCGCGTCCTTCGCCAGGACTTCGATCTCTTTCCGTAAGACAGGGGCATCGCTGCTTCGCACAGAGGTGAAGTGGATGCCCCTGAACTTGGGCGGACGCCGGCGAACTGAATCGCATAGCCGAGTCTGATGGTGCGGATGAGCCAGCGAGACGGGCTGGGGAGCGCTAGCCAGGCTCCCAGACACTGTGTAAGCGGGACCAACGGAACCACAGACGTACCCGGAGTGGGGCAGCGAGGTGGAACACAGGGACTCAACTCGGGAGGCACTAAGGCGGCCCGAAGTGGAGTCTGCGTGAGCTGCGCAACACTTACCTGGTCCCAGGGAGGGGCAGCGGGATTGAGAGAAGGCCTGGTGACGTCCTCGAACCACACACCACTGACTGCTGGCAAAGAGAGAGGGGAAAGGGGGTGGCAAGGTGTTTGCAACACGTCGCACACCGCCAACCGCGCCCTCTTGTGACCCAGAGATATAGGAAATTGCTCTTTTATTGAAAATGTGGGTACCGCTGGACTCCGAGGAGCCAGCGGCGGAACAAAAACAAAAGGAAACAAAAGATTCTCCACCCGGCCCTCCTCCGGGGGAGGGAGTGATGCAGACACCATCTCCCGAAGAGCAGATCCTCCCACCTCTGGGTCGCCCGTCTCAGGGCCGCTTACTCTTACGCTTGCCACCTGGTTTGACGGGGGCCTGGACGGGCTGGACGTTCCCCTTGCGGCCGGCCACCTGCCACCTAGGTGGAGGCTGCTGCTTAGGCTGAGCAGGGGCGGAGGCGGCCGCAGGGGGGCGCCCTCGGCGACGAGCAGATGGAGGCGCTGCAGCCGACGACTGGGTGGAGGCAGCAGCTGGTCGTCGGGGCAGGATGTGTTTAATCGCCTCCGTCTGCTTCTGTGCTACTGAAAACTGCTGGGCAAAGTTTTCAACAGCGTCGCCGAAGAGGCCGGCCTGACAGACAGGGGCGTTGAGGAACCGAACTTTGTCGGGCTCACGCATATCTGCCAGGTTCAGCCACAGGTGGCGCTCCTGGACCACTAAGGTGGACATCGCCCGACCCAGGGAGCATGCAGTGACTTTCGTCCGTCGCTGTACGTAGTTCCTGCATAACCCCTGGGTCGGAACTACCCTCGTGCAGTTCCTTGAGCGCTTTGGCCTGGTAGACCTGCAGGAGCGCCATGGCATGCAGGGCGGAAGCGGCTTCTCCACAAGCTGTGTAAGCCTTGCCCGCCAGAGAGGACGAGAATTTACATGCTCGGGAGGGGAGACGCGGATTACCCTGCCAAGAGGTAGCGGTCCTGGGACACAGTTGCATCGCCACAGACCGCTCCACTGGGGGGAGCTCCACGTACCCCTTAGCCGCCCCGCCATCGAGGGTAGTGAGGGGGGAAGAAGAACCAGACCGGCTTCGGGCAGAAAAAGGTGCCGTCCACGATTTAGTCACTTCCTCATGCACTTCCGGAAAGAAAGGTACTGGGGCGGAGCGCTGAGAACCAGCACGGGCCACCCCAAGAAACCAATCGTCCAGCCGCGAGGGCTTGGGACACGGTGGAGGGTTCCACTCGAGCCCGACGCTCGCGGCGGCCCGGGAAAGCATAGCAGCCATCTCTGGGTCGGACTCGGGCAACGCTGCCACACCCGAAGGGGGCAGTGCAGCCGAATCTTCATCCCCGGAGGACATACGCTCACCCTCTGATGCAGCGATCGACATCTGGTCCTCCGGGGGAGCCCCAAAAGTGACTACTGGTACCGCACGAGACGGATCAGCACGCGCTCTTGGAAGCTCCACTGGTTGCAGTGTTGTGGAGGAGTGAGGAGTCCGAGGAGATTGACTCGGCGGGGTATTCCTCACTGTAACCCTCAGGTCACCTAGGTTATTAACCGAAGTAGGCTTCTTCTGAGCTGGCCCAGAAGAAAAACTAGATCGGGGAATATACGAAGGGGCTCCAGTCTCTTCAAGATACTGGAGTCTCGACCTTAACACTGAGATGGTCATGTTCCCGCAGTGAGAACATGTACCATCCATGAGTGCCACCTCAGCGTGTGCGAGGCCCAAACACGTGAGGCAGTAATCATGACCATCACCAGGGGCCAGGTAACGACCACATCCAGTAGCACACGGTCTGAATGACATCTTGAAAAAGACGCAGGGTCAAACCGTGTGTGCTCTTTTAGGAATTTGCTCTCTTACTGGTGCTGAAACGCACAGGGAAATGGCCGCGGCTGCACAGCAGTACAATAGTGCAAGCCTGTTGTGAGCACTCACTCTCGTTGAAGATGCAACTCTCAGCTGTATAAACAGCGATCTCATTGAAGGCGCCCTCTCCACGAGCTGTGAGAACAGCTGTTTTTGTTCTCTCGTGAGATCGCGACCAACACTGTCAGCGCCGTCACACCCGCACCAGACACACAGAGGCTCCTTCCCAAACGAGCAGCTCGTCTTCCACCACTTCCAAAGAAGAAATAAACACATATACAGGAACAGCACATGTGCTTGGCTCCGAAGCAAAAAGCAAATATGCAACGCACCTGCTGCTCATTAAATACCCGCGCTGTAGCGCAGAGCAGCTGTTACAATTATCGCATGCCAATGTGCATTGGCTCGTTTTCTTACACTCGAAGTAGATTGGTCTCCCAAAGTGATCCCCGATTCGTCGGTCAGTTCCGACGTATGTCGAACGTGACCGACTGAAAGGGAACTTTAATGCTAGGTGGGATTAATCGCGATTAATTTTAGAAAAATTTGTTAATTAATAAATTTTAGAAAATTAGTAAAAACTAGTTAATTTTTTATAAAATTAGTTATTTTTTTAATCGATTGACAGCACTAGTTTTTTTTGTGCATTCCAAGTAATTGATTAAGTAATAATAACAAAACAAAAAAATACAGATAACTTACAAAATTAAAGTTCATTGAAAGTATGTTTTTATATTAAAAGTTTGCTTTTTAGCAAAAGCAGATAACTCCAACAGTCGGTTTTTTGTTGGCGAAAGCAGGTAACTGCACATTTCATGTCTCAGTTAAACAAAAACACTCTGGTAATCTTTGTAATCTCTGACAAACTGACAAGCATTGTTGTTGTGATTACACGCAATACAGGGAGCTTTTCCCTCACCACTGGAACGTGCTGCTTTAGCAAGGTCCTGTTAAAGTTTTGACGCCCCAAAGAAGATATCACGGGTTCATCAAGCTAGTCAAAATGATCCATCCTCGATCACTTTCAGTCAGCTTTGACGAAACTCCTCTCAGCTAGATTAGCTAGACCTCTCATTTAATGTTTATTAAATGTAAACTCTATATGAACTCTTCATATAGAGTTTACATTTAATAAACATTACATAAAGAAAAGTGTAATATGACCATTACTCCCTAACTAATCATTGATTAACTGTGTTAATTAGCAAAAACAAAAAGCACAGAATGGAATTTAACTCTTGATATTGTAAAGCTGTAGTGTGTGTGTGTCACATAGGTTAATAAATTTAGACTGACCTTTATACGCAGATGCCATTTTGTCCTGCAGATCTGCTGTTTGCTTTGAGCCTCTCTGTCTTTGTCTTACTGTATGAAGTGAAAGTGTCTAAACTGTCTCACCTCAATAAATCAGGGAAGCCACCCATTGGTTGTATATAAGTCACTGGCAAATGCAGAACGTACAGAAGTATTGTGCACATCATGTGTCTTGTCTCAGAAGTTAATTAGAGTTAGGCTTGGTTAGTATTTTAACTGAATAAATCCTAGAACATAGACTAGAAAAAACAACAACAACAACCCAAGAATGAGCTATAAATAAAAGAATAACAGGAAAAATAATAAAAAGAAATGTAAATAAAAATTACAAGAGAATACTATTTCACTCAGTCTAATGTTTAATTCAATGCATTAACTTAACGTCTTGTGTAATTTATTAGCATTAGCATGTTGATGTTGAAGTCCCATTTATTACCACAAGTGTGTACTTGTACTTTACACTCGCTTGAGGTGGTTTTTGACTTGTATGAAAAAGGGTTAATACGAATAATGGGAGATGGAAACGCATTTGCCGAATAAACTCTGACATAGCGAACATTACACCCACGTGACTAATCAGCTGTTTCCACTGAAGGTGTCTTTCCAGTTCCTCCATAACAACATGGCTGCCAGCGGCAACAGGTGCGTCTGGACAGATGAGGAAACCAAAATATTCCTCAGCCTTATTTTCGAAAAAAATAGAACTGCCATTTTAGATGGTAATGGAATGCCACAATCTACCATCTATCTATCTAAAAGGTCATTAACAGTTCAGGTTGGTACTAAGTTATTCATTTTAATTACTGTTTAAGATTTAAAGGTAAATGTGGGGGATTTTTTAACCTTGTGTTGTCATTTTTGCATATAGTGACGAATGATGAGGACATCGAGAATGAGCATGAAAACACAGAGCACCGCTGATTCAGAAGGTACCATGAAGCCCTAATTCATAGCATTTTGCATCACATCTTGTTACAGCTGTTGTATCTACATTTTTAACTTAAACTTCTGAAGCCTCTGTTTACTTTGGAGCTACTATGCTATTATGACAATAGCCTGTCTAGTCTGACACAATATATTTCTGACTCTGTGGGTTCAGAAGCAGATGGTGACAGATCTTCACCAAATGAATCCCAGCTCGATGGTTCCACAACATCAAGACGCCAACATTTCTGGACCCTTTCATCTGCAAGGCCTACCCCTAGAAGTGGGGAGCTGACATACTTCTTTGAAGCCCTCTTGAGACAACAGCAGGAGCAAGCTGACAAGGATAAAGAGAGCATTCAGTCCATTTCCACTGTTCTTGGTTGTGCAGTTCAGTGCTTTGAGCACTGTGCACTAGCTGCAGAGAGACAAGCTAGTGCTTATGAGGCCCTGGCTTATTTGGGGCAACAAGGCCATTTCCCTACACCCTCACTTGTCCCACACAATGGGCAGTCTACCTCCTACTACCAACGACCATCAACATCTTACAACCAACAGTGGTCTACCTCCAACAGCCCCCACCAGTCTATCCCTCACAAACAACATCATCCAATCCCCTACAACCAACGTTCAAGTTGCCCTGGTGACACACATGATACCAATGCGTCATTCACATCATACTTAAACCTGTAATAGGTAGTGTTGTCAAAAGTACTGACTGCGATACCATTCGGTACTGAAATTTTAAAAACGTCCATTTCCCACTGAGATTTGAGCGCTGTTGAGCAAATTCTTAAACAGTGCTGTCAATCCCACCTAACATTAAAGTTTTTAACCCTCGTGTTGTGTTCGGATTCCGGTCACACTTGTGGTGTTCCGGGTCAAAAATGACCCAGCCTAAAAAAATTGCTTATAAATCACTCGTTTTGCTATATTATCACCAAAGATTGGATTCAAGTTTTCGTTCATTTAGGACTGGTTATGTGTTTCTATGTGCATCTGATTAATCATAGGCCTCATTTATCTGAGAGTAGATAACTTGCTTTTTGAATGAAAAAATCATTTATGAATAATTTTCACAATGTTAAACAAAAAAATTATAAAAATTTGCACTGTTTATCACACTAGTGTACTTTAATGTTTAATCATGAAGTTTGCTTTTAAATGCTTTTATTTTGTACAAAATTTCAAAAAGTCACACTTGTGGTGTTCAATTGCTTATAAATCACTCATTATGCTATATTATCTTTTTGTCAACTTATTTTCTTTCATTTAGGGCTGGTTTTGTGTTTCTATGTGCATCTGATTAATTGTAGGCCTCATTTATCTGAGAGTAGGTACCTCGTTTTTTTTGAGTGAAAAAAAAATTCTATGAATAATTTTCACAATATTGAACAAAAATTTCAAAAAATTTACACTGTTTATCACACTAGTGTACTTTAATGTTTAATCAGGAAGTTTGCTTTTAAATGCTTTAATTTTGTACAAAATTGCAAAAAGTCACACTTGTGGTGTTCCCGGTCAAAAATGACCTGGCCTCAAAAAATTGCTTATAAATTTCTCATAATGCTATATTATCACCAAATATTGGATTAAATCTTTTTGTCAACTTGTTTTCTTTCATTTAGGACAGGTTTTGTGTTTCTGTGTGCATCTGATTAATCGAAGGCCTCATTTATCCGAAAGTAGGCACCTCATATTTTGAGTGAATTTTTTTTTTTTTATGAATATTTTGAAAGGCTTTTATTTGTACAAAATTACACAAAGTCACACTTGTCAAAAATGGCTGGCTGAAACATTATTTATATAAACATTCTGAAACAGCCAATCAGAATGATCAGATGGCCCAACTGACCGACGAGCTCCAATGCCGATTCAACATGTTGAATTGGCCGGAAAAAAAAACTACGAGGACCAACTTCAGTCGGCTTAGTGTGTACCGTGCTTTAGATGAGGGAGACAGGGCTGGGTTGCTCCAGGACAGTTTTGAAAACCATTTTAGAGACATGTTCTTAACCGTGACTCATATAAAATACATTAGGCTACATGGATGCAGTTTGGGAGTGACACTTGTGTTGTTTGTGGTCAAAAGTGACCGGACACCTAACCGGAAATGTAACTTTTTTTATTTTCAGTAAAATCAATGTAAAATATTTTTTGTTCAATAATATTTTTTTATTTTGTATTTTGAGAGAATTTCATGGTACTAATAAATATTTTTGCAAAAATTGTAATTTTTTCCCATTGAAAATAATAATAATAAAAAATTCTAATATTTTCTATTACTTTTCAATTATGGCAGTATTTCATGTTAAAATAGAGACAATGGCTTTAAAATCCAATTTTTGAAGTCAGATTTATGCCATCTGGTTGGAGTAAAAAAATAAAAACTTATGCAATTCCATGGTTTAGCCACTAGATTATAGCTCTATATAAAAGGCTTATAAATTCTCCAGTTGTTTTTAGACATACATTTTTTTTTTAAGTTGTGGATTTGGATATGTTTTCAGACATTCTCAAAGACAACTTTTTGTAAAGGTTTAGATTGTTTTGTTTGAAATGTCAGTTTTCGCATTAATTTTACTACAGTCAAACCTGAACACAGAGAAAGACATTTAATTACACATAACATCAAAGTAAAAAAAAAAAAAAAAATACACAGGAATGCTTTATCAGAGATTAATCAATCTGATTTCAACCTCTTATTTGAGTCTTCTGGTTCAATTTTGCAATATTGTTACAGCCACACCAGTTCATTTGTGTGTGTGTATAACAGTGTGTTGTGAGTGTATGTAAGTGAGTGTGTGTTTGAGTGTGTTTTGTACTCTTGATGTTTTAGAGTGTGACCCCTTCCTTGGTGTCTGTGTTTTTATTGCATTGTGACTGGATTATTGGTTTTATTTCATGCAATTGCAAAAACATGCTTTGTGCTACAGTCACACTACCACTTTTGGGGTAGGGGCGTGTTTGTTTTGGTGATTTCAAATATCAACATTGGCTTCCAGAAATCGCTTACCCCACCTTTAAATTTGCACAGTGCATATGCATGAATGAAAGAATGCAGAGGCGTCATGCCCATTCAAACTAAGGAGGCATGTGCCCCCTCAGATTTTTGAGTCAAGTGGATTTTGAATGCAGTTTCTAAAAAGACAAAAAATAGCCGAATCATATTTTTATATTGAGTCACACTGGCATGATTTGACACACTGAACGTCAAATGTGTGTCAAATCACCAGCTGCTAAATTCTAATTTGAGTTCGCTGGCTGGCGCTGAGCCAGAGACAGACGTGTTTTTACAGCACTGCATTATAACCAATCACACATGATTCTGTTGAGCTTATTAATGCAATGGCCAATCAGAGACGTTCAGATGTGTCATCGCTGAGACGCGGTGTTTTGTTCAGGGCGTGCGCTTGCTGAGTGAATTTTATCAGAAACAACAAAGTGCAGAAGTGCAAATAAGAAAATCATGAAAATCATCTAAAAAAATTGAATATCATGAAAAAGGTCAATATTTTTTGTCACTCATTTCAGAAAGTGAAACCCATATATTATATAGATTCATTACACATAGAGTGAAATATTTCAAGCCTTTATTTCTTGAAATTTTGATGATGATGGCTTACAGATAATGAAAACCCAAAATTCAGTGTCTCAGAAAATTAGAATATTACATAAGATCAATAAAAAAATATTTTAAACAGAATTGTCAGGCTTCTGAAAAGTATATTCATTTTTATGCATTCAATACTTGGCTGGGCCTCCTTTTGCATGAATTACTGCATCAATGCGGCGTGGCATGGAGGCAGTCAGCCTGTGGCACTGCTCAGGTGTAATGGAAGCCCAGGTTGCTTTGATAGCGGCCTTCAGGTCATCTTCATTGTTGGGTCTGGTGTCTCTCATCTTCCTCTTGACAATACCCCATAGAGAATTCAGGTCAGGCGAGTTTGCTGGCCAATCAAGCACAGTAACACCATGGTCATTGAACCAGCTTTTGGTACCTTTGGCAGTGTGGGCAGGTGCCAAGTCCTGCTGGAAAATGAAATCAGCATCTCCATAAAGCATGTCAGCAGAAGGAAGCATGAAGTGCTCTAAAATTTCCTGGTAGATGGCTGGGTTGACTGTGGACTTCAGAAAACACAGTGGACCAACACCAGCAGATGACATGGCAGCCCAAATCATCACTGACTGTGGAAACTTCACACTGGACTTCAAGCAACATGGATTCTGTGCCTCTCCACTCTTCCTCCAGACTCTGGGACCTTGATTTCCAAATGAAATGCAAAATTTACTTTCATCTGAAAAGAGGACTTTGGACCACTGAGCAACAATACAGTTATTTTTCTCCACAGCCCAGGTAAGATGCTTTTGACGTTGTCTCTGGTCCAGAAGTGGCTTGGTAGCCCTTTTCCTGAAGACGTCTGAGCGTGGTGACTCTTGATGCAATGACTCCAGCTTCAGTCCACTCCTTGTGAAGCTCTCCCAAGTGTTTGAATCAGCTTTGCTTGACAGTATTCTCAAGCTTGCGGTCATCCCTGTTGCTTGTACACCTTTTCCTACCCAAATTCTTCCTTCCAGTCAACTTTGCATTTAATATGCTTTACAGCACTCTGTAAACAGCCACACCTTTCAGTAATGACCCTCTGTGACTTACCCTCTTTGTGGAGGGCGTCAATGTTCGTCTTCTGGATCATTGCCAAGTCAGCAGTCTTCCCCATTATTGTGGTTTCAAAGGACAAGAGATACCCGGAATTTATACTGAAGGGATGGTCATTAATTGAAACTCAAATGTAAATATTCTAATATTTTGAGATACTGATTTTTGACTTTCATGAGCTGTAAGATCTAATCATCAAAATTAAAACAAAAAAAAACATTGAAATGTTTTACTTTACATGTAATGAATCTAAAATATATGAAAGTTTCACTTTTTGACAGAAGTTCCAATTTTTTTAGATGTACCTGTAAGATTCATTTCACAGTGCAAAGAGCTTCAGTGATTATAATGGGAGTTTTTGAGACTGAAGTCTTGATAATGAGATGATAATGTTCTTTGATAATGTAAGTTTCCTTAGCTGTGTTCTGTACAATGAAAGTGATATAATTAGTAAATTACAACATTTTATTAAATTCATGTTAAATACAAAGGCAGTCATAAAACATTTTACCCATGTGGTACTTAAGTAAAAAGTTGGAATTTAATGCGTAGTTAATGGGTCATTCTACAGAAATGTCCACTTTTAGTATGGCAAGATGTCTTAAAATATATTTATTTTTCTAACATTTAAACTTAGACCACATTATTAGATTACCTTTTGACTTTAAGAATATACATAAATGACAGCTTTTTATTTAATTTTTAATTTTTTTAATCTTTAGTGCAGTAAAGTGAAGTAACACAATTTTCATAAAAAATGCATTTTACAAAATGTCTAATGCAAGGTATCAAACCACATGTTGTCAATCATGGTATACTCACTAAATTAAGTAGTTTAATCCATTTGTATTCTCATTTTTTACAATTCCCTAACAATAAAGTAACTTTCAACTAAAAGCAAAGTTCAACTAAAAGCTATGAAATCATGAGATAAATAAGAAAAATTCTGTTCTGAAAAGAGACAATAGACTTATCATGGGCCTTTCTTCATAGATCTTCAGGAAATAGGAAGAAGGAAGTTCTTATTTTAAGAAATAAACACATATACAGGAACAGCACATGTGCTTGGCTCCGAAGCAAAAAGCAAATATGCAACGCACCTGCTGCTCATTAAATACCCGCGCTGTAGCGCAGAGCAGCTGTTACAATTATCGCATGCCAATGTGCATTGGCTCGTTTTCTTACACTCGAAGTAGATTGGTCTCCCAAAGTGATCCCCGATTCGTCGGTCAGTTCCGACGTATGTCGAACGTGACCGACTGAAAGGGAACTTTAATGCTAGGTGGGATTAATCGCGATTAATTTTAGAAAAATTTGTTAATTAATAAATTTTAGAAAATTAGTAAAAACTAGTTAATTTTTTATAAAATTAGTTATTTTTTTAATCGATTGACAGCACTAGTTTTTTTTTGTGCATTCCAAGTAATTGATTAAGTAATAATAACAAAACAAAAAAATACAGATAACTTACAAAATTAAAGTTCATTGAAAGTATGTTTTTATATTAAAAGTTTGCTTTTTAGCAAAAGCAGATAACTCCAACAGTCGGTTTTTTGTTGGCGAAAGCAGGTAACTGCACATTTCATGTCTCAGTTAAACAAAAACACTCTGGTAATCTTTGTAATCTCTGACAAACTGACAAGCATTGTTGTTGTGATTACACGCAATACAGGGAGCTTTTCCCTCACCACTGGAACGTGCTGCTTTAGCAAGGTCCTGTTAAAGTTTTGACGCCCCAAAGAAGATATCACGGGTTCATCAAGCTAGTCAAAATGATCCATCCTCGATCACTTTCAGTCAGCTTTGACGAAACTCCTCTCAGCTAGATTAGCTAGACCTCTCATTTAATGTTTATTAAATGTAAACTCTATATGAACTCTTCATATAGAGTTTACATTTAATAAACATTACATAAAGAAAAGTGTAATATGACCATTACTCCCTAACTAATCATTGATTAACTGTGTTAATTAGCAAAAACAAAAAGCACAGAATGGAATTTAACTCTTGATATTGTAAAGCTGTAGTGTGTGTGTGTCACATAGGTTAATAAATTTAGACTGACCTTTATACGCAGATGCCATTTTGTCCTGCAGATCTGCTGTTTGCTTTGAGCCTCTCTGTCTTTGTCTTACTGTATGAAGTGAAAGTGTCTAAACTGTCTCACCTCAATAAATCAGGGAAGCCACCCATTGGTTGTATATAAGTCACTGGCAAATGCAGAACGTACAGAAGTATTGTGCACATCATGTGTCTTGTCTCAGAAGTTAATTAGAGTTAGGCTTGGTTAGTATTTTAACTGAATAAATCCTAGAACATAGACTAGAAAAAACAACAACAACAACCCAAGAATGAGCTATAAATAAAAGAATAACAGGAAAAATAATAAAAAGAAATGTAAATAAAAATTACAAGAGAATACTATTTCACTCAGTCTAATGTTTAATTCAATGCATTAACTTAACGTCTTGTGTAATTTATTAGCATTAGCATGTTGATGTTGAAGTCCCATTTATTACCACAAGTGTGTACTTGTACTTTACACTCGCTTGAGGTGGTTTTTGACTTGTATGAAAAAGGGTTAATACGAATAATGGGAGATGGAAACGCATTTGCCGAATAAACTCTGACATAGCGAACATTACACCCACGTGACTAATCAGCTGTTTCCACTGAAGGTGTCTTTCCAGTTCCTCCATAACAACATGGCTGCCAGCGGCAACAGGTGCGTCTGGACAGATGAGGAAACCAAAATATTCCTCAGCCTTATTTTCGAAAAAAATAGAACTGCCATTTTAGATGGTAATGGAATGCCACAATCTACCATCTATCTATCTAAAAGGTCATTAACAGTTCAGGTTGGTACTAAGTTATTCATTTTAATTACTGTTTAAGATTTAAAGGTAAATGTGGGGGATTTTTTAACCTTGTGTTGTCATTTTTGCATATAGTGACGAATGATGAGGACATCGAGAATGAGCATGAAAACACAGAGCACCGCTGATTCAGAAGGTACCATGAAGCCCTAATTCATAGCATTTTGCATCACATCTTGTTACAGCTGTTGTATCTACATTTTTAACTTAAACTTCTGAAGCCTCTGTTTACTTTGGAGCTACTATGCTATTATGACAATAGCCTGTCTAGTCTGACACAATATATTTCTGACTCTGTGGGTTCAGAAGCAGATGGTGACAGATCTTCACCAAATGAATCCCAGCTCGATGGTTCCACAACATCAAGACGCCAACATTTCTGGACCCTTTCATCTGCAAGGCCTACCCCTAGAAGTGGGGAGCTGACATACTTCTTTGAAGCCCTCTTGAGACAACAGCAGGAGCAAGCTGACAAGGATAAAGAGAGCATTCAGTCCATTTCCACTGTTCTTGGTTGTGCAGTTCAGTGCTTTGAGCACTGTGCACTAGCTGCAGAGAGACAAGCTAGTGCTTATGAGGCCCTGGCTTATTTGGGGCAACAAGGCCATTTCCCTACACCCTCACTTGTCCCACACAATGGGCAGTCTACCTCCTACTACCAACGACCATCAACATCTTACAACCAACAGTGGTCTACCTCCAACAGCCCCCACCAGTCTATCCCTCACAAACAACATCATCCAATCCCCTACAACCAACGTTCAAGTTGCCCTGGTGACACACATGATACCAATGCGTCATTCACATCATACTTAAACCTGTAATAGGTAGTGTTGTCAAAAGTACTGACTGCGATACCATTCGGTACTGAAATTTTAAAAACGTCCATTTCCCACTGAGATTTGAGCGCTGTTGAGCAAATTCTTAAACAGTGCTGTCAATCCCACCTAACATTAAAGTTTTTAACCCTCGTGTTGTGTTCGGATTCCGGTCACACTTGTGGTGTTCCGGGTCAAAAATGACCCAGCCTAAAAAAATTGCTTATAAATCACTCGTTTTGCTATATTATCACCAAAGATTGGATTCAAGTTTTCGTTCATTTAGGACTGGTTATGTGTTTCTATGTGCATCTGATTAATCATAGGCCTCATTTATCTGAGAGTAGATAACTTGCTTTTTGAATGAAAAAATCATTTATGAATAATTTTCACAATGTTAAACAAAAAAATTATAAAAATTTGCACTGTTTATCACACTAGTGTACTTTAATGTTTAATCATGAAGTTTGCTTTTAAATGCTTTTATTTTGTACAAAATTTCAAAAAGTCACACTTGTGGTGTTCAATTGCTTATAAATCACTCATTATGCTATATTATCTTTTTGTCAACTTATTTTCTTTCATTTAGGGCTGGTTTTGTGTTTCTATGTGCATCTGATTAATTGTAGGCCTCATTTATCTGAGAGTAGGTACCTCGTTTTTTTTGAGTGAAAAAAAAATTCTATGAATAATTTTCACAATATTGAACAAAAATTTCAAAAAATTTACACTGTTTATCACACTAGTGTACTTTAATGTTTAATCAGGAAGTTTGCTTTTAAATGCTTTAATTTTGTACAAAATTGCAAAAAGTCACACTTGTGGTGTTCCCGGTCAAAAATGACCTGGCCTCAAAAAATTGCTTATAAATTTCTCATAATGCTATATTATCACCAAATATTGGATTAAATCTTTTTGTCAACTTGTTTTCTTTCATTTAGGACAGGTTTTGTGTTTCTGTGTGCATCTGATTAATCGAAGGCCTCATTTATCCGAAAGTAGGCACCTCATATTTTGAGTGAATTTTTTTTTTTTTATGAATATTTTGAAAGGCTTTTATTTGTACAAAATTACACAAAGTCACACTTGTCAAAAATGGCTGGCTGAAACATTATTTATATAAACATTCTGAAACAGCCAATCAGAATGATCAGATGGCCCAACTGACCGACGAGCTCCAATGCCGATTCAACATGTTGAATTGGCCGGAAAAAAAAACTACGAGGACCAACTTCAGTCGGCTTAGTGTGTACCGTGCTTTAGATGAGGGAGACAGGGCTGGGTTGCTCCAGGACAGTTTTGAAAACCATTTTAGAGACATGTTCTTAACCGTGACTCATATAAAATACATTAGGCTACATGGATGCAGTTTGGGAGTGACACTTGTGTTGTTTGTGGTCAAAAGTGACCGGACACCTAACCGGAAATGTAACTTTTTTTATTTTCAGTAAAATCAATGTAAAATATTTTTTGTTCAATAATATTTTTTTATTTTGTATTTTGAGAGAATTTCATGGTACTAATAAATATTTTTGCAAAAATTGTAATTTTTTCCCATTGAAAATAATAATAATAAAAAATTCTAATATTTTCTATTACTTTTCAATTATGGCAGTATTTCATGTTAAAATAGAGACAATGGCTTTAAAATCCAATTTTTGAAGTCAGATTTATGCCATCTGGTTGGAGTAAAAAAATAAAAACTTATGCAATTCCATGGTTTAGCCACTAGATTATAGCTCTATATAAAAGGCTTATAAATTCTCCAGTTGTTTTTAGACATACATTTTTTTTTTAAGTTGTGGATTTGGATATGTTTTCAGACATTCTCAAAGACAACTTTTTGTAAAGGTTTAGATTGTTTTGTTTGAAATGTCAGTTTTCGCATTAATTTTACTACAGTCAAACCTGAACACAGAGAAAGACATTTAATTACACATAACATCAAAGTAAAAAAAAAAAAAAAAATACACAGGAATGCTTTATCAGAGATTAATCAATCTGATTTCAACCTCTTATTTGAGTCTTCTGGTTCAATTTTGCAATATTGTTACAGCCACACCAGTTCATTTGTGTGTGTGTATAACAGTGTGTTGTGAGTGTATGTAAGTGAGTGTGTGTTTGAGTGTGTTTTGTACTCTTGATGTTTTAGAGTGTGACCCCTTCCTTGGTGTCTGTGTTTTTATTGCATTGTGACTGGATTATTGGTTTTATTTCATGCAATTGCAAAAACATGCTTTGTGCTACAGTCACACTACCACTTTTGGGGTAGGGGCGTGTTTGTTTTGGTGATTTCAAATATCAACATTGGCTTCCAGAAATCGCTTACCCCACCTTTAAATTTGCACAGTGCATATGCATGAATGAAAGAATGCAGAGGCGTCATGCCCATTCAAACTAAGGAGGCATGTGCCCCCTCAGATTTTTGAGTCAAGTGGATTTTGAATGCAGTTTCTAAAAAGACAAAAAATAGCCGAATCATATTTTTATATTGAGTCACACTGGCATGATTTGACACACTGAACGTCAAATGTGTGTCAAATCACCAGCTGCTAAATTCTAATTTGAGTTCGCTGGCTGGCGCTGAGCCAGAGACAGACGTGTTTTTACAGCACTGCATTATAACCAATCACACATGATTCTGTTGAGCTTATTAATGCAATGGCCAATCAGAGACGTTCAGATGTGTCATCGCTGAGACGCGGTGTTTTGTTCAGGGCGTGCGCTTGCTGAGTGAATTTTATCAGAAACAACAAAGTGCAGAAGTGCAAATAAGAAAATCATGAAAATCATCTAAAAAAATTGAATATCATGAAAAAGGTCAATATTTTTTGTCACTCATTTCAGAAAGTGAAACCCATATATTATATAGATTCATTACACATAGAGTGAAATATTTCAAGCCTTTATTTCTTGAAATTTTGATGATGATGGCTTACAGATAATGAAAACCCAAAATTCAGTGTCTCAGAAAATTAGAATATTACATAAGATCAATAAAAAAATATTTTAAACAGAATTGTCAGGCTTCTGAAAAGTATATTCATTTTTATGCATTCAATACTTGGCTGGGCCTCCTTTTGCATGAATTACTGCATCAATGCGGCGTGGCATGGAGGCAGTCAGCCTGTGGCACTGCTCAGGTGTAATGGAAGCCCAGGTTGCTTTGATAGCGGCCTTCAGGTCATCTTCATTGTTGGGTCTGGTGTCTCTCATCTTCCTCTTGACAATACCCCATAGAGAATTCAGGTCAGGCGAGTTTGCTGGCCAATCAAGCACAGTAACACCATGGTCATTGAACCAGCTTTTGGTACCTTTGGCAGTGTGGGCAGGTGCCAAGTCCTGCTGGAAAATGAAATCAGCATCTCCATAAAGCATGTCAGCAGAAGGAAGCATGAAGTGCTCTAAAATTTCCTGGTAGATGGCTGGGTTGACTGTGGACTTCAGAAAACACAGTGGACCAACACCAGCAGATGACATGGCAGCCCAAATCATCACTGACTGTGGAAACTTCACACTGGACTTCAAGCAACATGGATTCTGTGCCTCTCCACTCTTCCTCCAGACTCTGGGACCTTGATTTCCAAATGAAATGCAAAATTTACTTTCATCTGAAAAGAGGACTTTGGACCACTGAGCAACAATACAGTTATTTTTCTCCACAGCCCAGGTAAGATGCTTTTGACGTTGTCTCTGGTCCAGAAGTGGCTTGGTAGCCCTTTTCCTGAAGACGTCTGAGCGTGGTGACTCTTGATGCAATGACTCCAGCTTCAGTCCACTCCTTGTGAAGCTCTCCCAAGTGTTTGAATCAGCTTTGCTTGACAGTATTCTCAAGCTTGCGGTCATCCCTGTTGCTTGTACACCTTTTCCTACCCAAATTCTTCCTTCCAGTCAACTTTGCATTTAATATGCTTTACAGCACTCTGTAAACAGCCACACCTTTCAGTAATGACCCTCTGTGACTTACCCTCTTTGTGGAGGGCGTCAATGTTCGTCTTCTGGATCATTGCCAAGTCAGCAGTCTTCCCCATTATTGTGGTTTCAAAGGACAAGAGATACCCGGAATTTATACTGAAGGGATGGTCATTAATTGAAACTCAAATGTAAATATTCTAATATTTTGAGATACTGATTTTTGACTTTCATGAGCTGTAAGATCTAATCATCAAAATTAAAACAAAAAAAAACATTGAAATGTTTTACTTTACATGTAATGAATCTAAAATATATGAAAGTTTCACTTTTTGACAGAAGTTCCAATTTTTTTAGATGTACCTGTAAGATTCATTTCACAGTGCAAAGAGCTTCAGTGATTATAATGGGAGTTTTTGAGACTGAAGTCTTGATAATGAGATGATAATGTTCTTTGATAATGTAAGTTTCCTTAGCTGTGTTCTGTACAATGAAAGTGATATAATTAGTAAATTACAACATTTTATTAAATTCATGTTAAATACAAAGGCAGTCATAAAACATTTTACCCATGTGGTACTTAAGTAAAAAGTTGGAATTTAATGCGTAGTTAATGGGTCATTCTACAGAAATGTCCACTTTTAGTATGGCAAGATGTCTTAAAATATATTTATTTTTCTAACATTTAAACTTAGACCACATTATTAGATTACCTTTTGACTTTAAGAATATACATAAATGACAGCTTTTTATTTAATTTTTAATTTTTTTAATCTTTAGTGCAGTAAAGTGAAGTAACACAATTTTCATAAAAAATGCATTTTACAAAATGTCTAATGCAAGGTATCAAACCACATGTTGTCAATCATGGTATACTCACTAAATTAAGTAGTTTAATCCATTTGTATTCTAATTTTTTACAATTCCCTAACAATAAAGTAACTTTCAACTAAAAGCAAAGTTCAACTAAAAGCTATGAAATCATGAGATAAATAAGAAAAATTCTGTTCTGAAAAGAGACAATAGACTTATCATGGGCCTTTCTTCATAGATCTTCAGGAAATAGGAAGAAGGAAGTCAAGTATTGCCATCAGTGTGATTTTTATTTCAAAATAAACTATTTTTGTTAAATGGTAACACCAGTGACACAACTCCAGGGGACTACTTTCATTATTTTATAATATTTATTCACCATTTAGTTTTTTTAATGTCATTTACATCATATATTTGATAGTTATGAATACATTATTGTATTTTAAATGGTAGAAAAGCCTATTTTGGACCTCAAAATATAGCACTTTTTCTCTGTACATGGCTGTGGGGATGAGCAGTTTTGTGGTGCTTGGAATTCTATATAATTAATTAAAAAACAAACATTGCAACATTGATGGCTCAAGAAGGTGTAATTGTTCAAAGAACGTAATTGTTTCATTTTAAAATCGTAACCCTGAAGTGTTTTTCAAGTGTAATATTTCTGTAAAGTAAAGGGGAGAGTCTGAGTCACAGTTCGATTGCTTCAGTCTGTTGTGCTGCTGTGCGGTTTGTGATTATAGCTCTGCTTTTTTATTGAATCTTTACCTTACTTTCACTCTGTTGTTTAAAGTGATAATATATAACTTAATTCCCACCATATTTCTGGTATTATCTATCAAACTAATCTGATCGCTCGCTTTTAAAACCGCGAGTGCAGCGCGTTAGCGTTCGCTAGCCGGATAGCTTGTCACTCGCGGTTCCATTCGCGTTGCTATTCGCGCCTATTATTGTTTTCTATTTTCTCGCTCCGTTTTCATTTCTCTCTCGCTCCGTTTTTCACGAGTTCATCAAACAACAGTGGTAAGTGGTAGGTGGTAAGTGGTAAGTTAAATTGGTATCATTCATCAATCACGGTGAGTAATGGCTTCTTCTCCTGCTATTGTTATTTGCACAGTCTGCCACATGTATAGTTTATCTCTCTCTGTCAGCGATGAGGGATTCACATGTGATAAATGCAGGGAAATAGTTAGGCTGACAGAGAAGGTTTTAGAACTAGAGACACGCATCCAAACTTTAGTTGAGGACAGTAAGAATGTGAGGGCTGTAGATACTGCTTTGGATGTGACTAGCTCAGGGATTCCTGTACATTGTTCGGTTCCGGCATTAGCGCCCCCGCAGCAGGGCAACTGGGTGACTGTGAGGCAGCATAGTCGCGGGTCAAAACACCGCTCTTCCGTTCCGATCAGAACATTAAACAGGTTCTCCCCACTCAGTGACGCACCCACTGAGAAACCTGGTGAAAGTGCTCTAGTTATTGGCGATTCTATTGTACGGAACGTGAAAATAGAGACACCAGCCACCATAGTCCATTGTTTACCGGGAGCCAGAGCACCTGACATCTTGGCAAATTTAAAAGTGCTGGCTAATGCTAAACGTAAATTCAGTAAGATTGTTATCCACGCCGGCGCTAATGATGTTCGACTTCGCCAGTCGGAGATCACTAAAAATAATGTTAAAGAGGTGTGTGAACTTGCAAGTACGATGTCAGACCCTGTAATATGCTCTGGCCCCCTCCCTGCTTACCAGGGTGATGAGATTCATAGCAGACTGTCATCATTAAATGACTAGATGTCTAAGTGGTGCCCGCAAAACAACATAGGTTTTATAGACAATTGGACGAGTTTTTGGGGCAGACCTGACCTGTTGAAAAGAGATGGTGTTCATCCCTCCTGGGGTGGTGCCGCTATTCTCTCTAGAAATTTGGCACATGGTCTTAGAGTTCATACTTGACTAACTGGGGCCCAGGTCAGGAAGCAGACAGACTGGCTAAACCGACCGTCTGCTAGCCGCCTCACGTCACAGAAGTCAGTTAATTCTCAGCACATAGAGACTCCTTCACCTAGATATCACACTATAGAGACTGTGTCTGTTCCCCGAACTAGAAAATACAGAAAACGTCAAAAACTATTTATGAGTAACCATTTAATTGATGTTCAACAAATAAAAAATGTTTACAATACACAGAAACAATTGATAAAACTCGGTTTACTGAATATCAGGTCCCTTTCTATAAAAGCACTTTTTGTAAATGATTTGATTAATGATCATAACCTAGATTTGCTCTGTTTGACAGAAACCTGGCTAAAACCAGATGAATACATTATTTTAAAAGAGTCTACCCCCAAGATTACTGTTACAAAAATGAGCCGCGTCCAAAAGGCAAAGGGGGAGGTGTTGCTACAATTTTTAACAATATTCTCAGTATTTCTCAGAAGACAGGCTTTAAGTATAACTCCTTTGAAGTAATGGTGCTTCATATAAAATTATCTAGAGAAAAAAGTATTAATGATAAATCCCCCATAACGTTTATACTGGCTACTGTATACAGGCCACCAGGGCACCATACAGACTTCATTAAAGAATTTGCTGATTTTCTATCAGAGTTAGTGCTGGCTGCAGATAGAGTCCTAATTGTGGGTGATTTTAATATCCATGTTGATGATATATCAGATCATTATCTAGTCTTGTGTAAACTCCATATAGTTAAAGCTGTAAATTCAACTCCTTCTTACAAATATGGTAGAACCATCACTTCTACCACAAAAGACTGCTTTGTAAGTAATCTTCCTGATTTATCTCATTTCCTTAGCATATCCAACAGCTCAGAACAACTTGATGATGTAACAGAGACTGTGGACTCTCTCTTTTCCAGCACTTTAGATACAGTTGCTCCTTTACGCTTAAGGAAGATTAAGGAAAAGAGTCCAACACCGTGGTATAATGAGCACACTCACACTCTAAAGAGAGCAGCCTGGAAAATGGAGCGCAGCTGGAGGAAAACAAAACTAGAGGTATTTCGTATAGCTTGGCGGGAAAGTACCCTATCCTACAGAAAAGCTTTAAAAACTGCTAGATCTGATTACTTTTCGTCTCTTCTAGAACAAAACAAACATAACCCCAGGTATTTATTCAATACAGTGGCAAAATTAACAAAAAATAAAGCATCAACAGGTGTTGACATTTCCCAACAGCACAGCAGTAATGACTTTATGAACTATTTTACTTCCAAGATTGATACTATTAGAGATCAAATTGTAACCATGCAGCCGTCAGCTATATCATCACATCAAATAGTGTACCATAGATCCCCTGAGGAACAATTCCACTCATTCTCTACTATAGGAGAGGAAGAATTGTATAAACTTGTTAAATCATCTAAACCAACAACATGTATGTTAGACCCTATTCCATCTAAACTACTAAAAGAGGTGCTTCCAGAAGTCATAGATCCTCTTTTGGCTATTATTAATTCGTCACTGTCATTAGGATATGTCCCCAAAAACTTTAAATTGGCTGTTATTAAGCCTCTCATTAAAAAAACACAACTTGACCCCAAAGATCTAGTTAATTACAGACCGATCTCGAATCTCCCTTTTCTGACAAAGATATTAGAAAAGGTTGTATCCTCACAATTATATTCCTTCTTAGAGAAAAATTATATCTGTGAGGATTTCCAGTCAGGATTTAGACCGTATCATAGTACTGAGACTGCTCTCATTAGAGTTACAAATGACCTGCTCTTATCATCTGATCGTGGTTGTATCTCTCTATTAGTTCTACTGGATCTTAGCGCTGCGTTCGACACTATCGTTCACAACATTCTTTTGAATAGACTAGAAAACTTTGTTGGCATTAGTGGAAGTGCATTAGCATGGTTCAAATCGTACTTATCTGACCGCCATCAATTTGTAGCAGTGAATGAAGAGGTATCATATCGATCACAAGTGCAGTATGGAGTTCCTCAAGGCTCAGTACTAGGGCCGTTACTTTTCACGCTTTATATGTTACCCTTGGGAAATATCATTAGGAAACACGGGGTTAGCTTTCACTGTTATGCTGATGATACTCAGCTCTATATTTCTTCACAGCCTGGTGAAACACACCAAATTGAGAAACTTATGGAATGCATAGTCGATATAAAAAACTGGATGACGAGTAATTTCTTATTGCTAAATTCTGAAAAAACAGAGGTGTTAATTATCGGACCTAAAACCCCCACAAGTAATAACCTAGAACACTGTCTAACACTTGATGGCTGCTCTGTAAATTCTTCGTCATCAGTCAGGAACCTAGGTGTGCTATTTAATAGTAATCTCTCATTTGACAGCCACGTTTCTAGCATTTGTAAAACTGCATTTTTTCATCTTAAAAATATATCTAAACTGAGACCTATGCTCTCAATGTCAAATGCAGAATTATTAACTCATGCGTTTATGACCTCAAGGTTAGATTATTGTAATGCTTTATTGGGTGGTTGTTCTGCACGCTTAATAAACAAATTACAGATGGTTCAAAATGCAGCAGCTAGAGTTCTTACTAGAACCAGGAAGTATGAGCACATTAGCCCGGTTCTGTCAACACTGCACTGGCTCCCTACTAAACATTGTATAGATTTTAAAATCTTGTTAATTACTTATAAAGCCCTGAATGGTTTAGCTCCTCAGTACTTGAGCAAGCTCTTATCACATTATAGTCCTCCACGGCCACTGCTTTCTCAAAACTCTGGCCATTTGATAATACCTAGAATATCAAAATCAACTGCAGGCTGCAGATCTTTTTCCTATTTAGCGCCCAAACTCTGGAACAATCTACCAAACACTGTTCGGGAGGCAGACACACTCTGTCAGTTTAAATCTAGATTAAAGACCCATCTCTTTCACCTGGCATACACATAACAAACTAATACACTTCTATTATTCAAATCCGTTAAAGGATTGTTAGGCTGCATTAATTAGATCAACCGGAACCGGGAAAACTTCCCATAACACACGATGTACTCGTTACATCGTAAAAAGATTGACATCTATGCTAATATTAGTCTGTTTCTTTCTTATTCTGTTTCTCAGTCCGTGTCTGGATCAGATGGTGGATCGGCACCGGGAGATGATGTCTGCGGCTCAGATTGTCGGCGGAGGCCGGACCCCTGGATGAGCCCCGGGGACATAATCCCAGTGAAGACCTCGACTTAAAATACAATAAAACTAAAAATATAATAAAATACCTAACTACATAATACTATTATTGTTAGAAATTGCAACAATATTAAAATAGAAATATAATACATTTAAAGTTTTAATTAAAACAATAAGTAAACAATAAATAAACAATAATATCCTGGCCAGAGGAGAACTGGCCCCCGACTGAGCCTGGTTTCTCCCAAAGTTTTTTTTTCTCCACTCTGTCACAGAGGGAGTTTTGGTTCCTTGCCGCTGTCGCCTCTGGCTTGCTCAGTTGGGGACACTTAATTTCTAGCGATTATCGTCAATTTAATTTCACAGATATTATTTAAACTAAACTGAGCTAGACAATGACATCTCTGAATTCAATAATGAAATGCCTTTAACTGAAAATTGAGTGTTTAATCTTATTATTATACATTACTGACACTCTATCCTCCAACTTGATACTGTTAAGTGCTTTGACACAATCTGTATTGTTAAAAGTGCTATATAAATAAAGGTGACTTGACTTAACTTGGCTAAAGACCCAGGTAAACAATAAAGAATTTTTGGGAACACTTTATAATAACTGTACACTATGAATCATTAGTTAAGCATTAGTAAATAGTCAATTCATCCTTTATAAATCATTGTTCCCGCATTAATTAGTAAGCCATTAGTAAGCAGTTTATAAATACAACTAAATGTTTTGTTCTTGAGCATATCTATAATGTTTAATAATTGTATTTTCATACTTTATTAATGATCAATTTATTATTTCTAAATTATTACATTAGTTACAAACCAGTTATTTCGGAGTTGTCAGTGGTTCATAAGATCATTTAGAAAGTGTAAGTAAATGATTAATAAACTATTTAAAATGTACATTTATAAATCTTATTATTTATACATGATAATAATTGCTCAGTGTGTTAATAAATGCTTTATTAACACATTCCTGCTATAATTCATGATTAATTCAGGTAGTTATAAAACATTTAGCAGTTGCCAGCCATTTTCTTTTGTGAGCTCATCTAAAGTGAGGATTATTTATGCCTTGTAAAACATTTACAAAGGAGATCTAAAGGCTTATTTATCTTCCAAACAGAAAAGTAAAAACAAACACAACACAGAGGGATACAGAACACATAAATATTTTTTCAAGACACAAAAAAATTAATTTTACACTTGATTAAAAATATGAAAAACAAACCTCTGCAATTTCATTGAAAAAAAATAAATAAATAAAAATTTAAGTGTACAGTTGTACAGTTTCATTTTTTGCATCTTGAAATAAATATTTCTGAGTTCTGTGTCCCTCTGTGTTGTTTTTTTTCTGTTAGGAAGATAACTGAGGCTTTACATCTCCTTTGTAATAGACATTCTTATAAATAAAGAACAAGGCATTTATAGCTGCATTTATAAACTGCTTACTAATGACTATTAATTTTGGGACAATGCTTAATAAAGGATGAAATGACTATTTACTAATGCTTACCTAATGATTCATAGTGTGCAGTTATTATAAAGTGTTACTGAATTTTTTTTTCTGTTTCTTATACCATTATAGTTTTGTATTGTTTTTAGTGTGTTCAACGTTTGCACAAGTAGTAGATGTGTTAGGGAAGTAGCACGTAACATTTTAATTATATTTTGCTAAAATGAACGAAATTACTCGAAAAAAGATTCGTTCATTTTGCTGAACGAGACTCAAAGGTCCGAGTCAGTAAAATGATCCGAACTTCCCATCACTAGCGCCTTGTTGTTGTGGAACAGAGGCTGATAAGTCCATGTTAGCGAATCAGCGCGCTGTATTCAGGTCAGGTGACCAGGCTGCTTTCACTTTGAAAAGACGTGCTAGCTAAGAGTTTAGTCAAAGCTGACTAAAAGTGATCGAGGATGGATAATTTCGATAAACTTGATGAACCTCTGATATATATTCTTCAGGGTGTAAAAGGAAAATAAAAGCTGAAACATTTTCATGGAACCTTGAAAAAGCAGCGCGTTACAATGGTGAGGGAAAAGATCCGTGTATTGCGTGTAATCACATCCATAAATCTATGATCATGACAACAACGTTTGTTAGGCATCCACATTGTCATCGATAATAAAAAAACAAAAAAACTTTTTTTTTTTTCAGAAATCACGTTATCAGTTTTTGCAAATGAACCCTTCAAGTACAAATAATGCCACATTCGAGTTATGCATACATTTTAACATTTTATCTGCTATTCCTCTTTTGTAACAGCATCACTGTTTTCTTACTTCATCGCTGCCTAATGAAGGAGTTTCACAACTTTACTGATGAGTTGTGGCAAAGGTAAGTGAAGTGCTGTATCGCCTTTTCATCATTTATAAACCGACATAAGAAGGGTTTCCGCAGGTTCTTAAAATGTCTTAAATTTAGTTGTATCAAATTTAAATGGTACAAGAAAGTATTATGATTTCAAGAGGTCTTAAATTTGGGGACAGAAAGACAAGAATTGCCATAAAGCTTAATGTGACGATTTAACTTCAAAAGGCTGCGATTTCATTGAATAAACATGAGCGATGCAAGTTTCAAAGTCCTGTGCAGTGCTGCTTTAGTAATCAGTTTTATTTTTGGGATTCCAAAAAAAATAATAATAATTATCCCAGGTCTTAAAAAGGTCTTTATAAGTTTTAAATTTGATTTTTAAAATCCTGCAGATACCCTGTAATGATATTTTGTCGACTTTTGTTACAATCCACGGCTTAGCCTATTTGAAGTTTTGGTTATGAACATGGTGGGGCAGTCATACAATGACTTCAAACCGGACTCTGAGCTGTTCACATTATACATATGCTCCAGTTTTGTAATCACGTCTACCCTTTTGGAATGATACACATGACACTATTCATCGCTCACTCAAATAAATCATTGATTTTTTTTGATCATTGAATTTGTCTTTGCTGTTAAACTGCATGGGTGTTCTTGTAACAAATTGCACTTCATGTGTTTACAGATTTGTGCAGAATTTGAGACAGACAATTACGATAGGCCCATTAGTGTCAACAGTCTTTGCCAAAATGGATCCATACTGCAAAACTTATGAAGATGTTTGCAAATCAAAGATGAGTCCTTGGACAAAGAATTAAACACTCTTGGTGCCCACTACACAGGTAAGAACAACTACACTCATCAAAATCTTGTATTAAAACATTATTCTCTCACCGGCCACTGAGTTTTAGGGTTATGGTCAGGGGTATTAACAAAAAAGACCGATATAATGAGATTAGGTTTATTAATACAATAAATACAAAATATGTGACCGATATTACAAATGTATTCACCTACCTAAAACAATTTATTTTGAGGCATGGCGGGCGTGTCCAAACCTGCTCTTGGAGTGCCAGTGTTCTGTGGAGTTTAGCCCCAACACACCTGCCTGAACCTTCTAGTAAGACTTTGTTTTTGTTTGAAAATTCCTAATAATCTTGATTAGCTGATTCAGGTCTGTTTAAAGGGAGAGTTCACCCAAAAATGAATATTCTGTCATTAATTACTCTCCCTCATGTCATTCCAAACCCGTAAGGCCTTCGTTCATCTTTGGAAAACAAACTAAGATATTTTGGATGAAATCCGAGAGCTTTCTGACCCTCCATAGACAGCATCGCAACTACCACGTTCAAGGCCCAGAAATGTAGTAAGGACATCAATTAAATACTCCATGTGGCATCAGTGGTTCAAGCGTAATTTTATGAAGCTACGAGAATACCTTTTGTGTGCAAAGAAAATGAAAATAATCATTATTCAACAATTCGTTATGCACTCATTATTTTTGAGGGGGTGGGGCAGGCTAGTAAAGTGACACACAGCAGTCACACGCAGATATCAGCAGAATCACACACGTACGTTGTTTCCATGCAGAGGTACTCTCGATAATGGTGGAAGACACGATTTGGAGAAGAATTGTTTGCTCACACAAAGTGTTCTTGCAACTCTGTAAAATTATGGTTGAACCACTGATCTAACATGGACTGTTTTACTGATGTCCTTACAACGTTTCTGGGTCTGGGAACATTTCAGTTGCATTACTGTCTATGCAGGGTTAGAGAGCTCTCGGATTTCATCAAAAATATTTTAATTTGTGTTTTGAAGATGAATGAATTTCTTGTGGGTTTGGAACAACATGAGGGTGAGTAATTCATGACAGAAGTAAAATTTTTGGGTGAACTATCCCTTTAATTGGGAATATTGCTGAACTCTGCAGGACAGTGGCTTTCTGTGCTGATCTGGCCCAGTACTGTTAAGGTTTCATTTTCCACTGAAATGTTTGTTAGAATTACATCTTGACTGCTTGCCTGTATTTCCTGTAAGGAAATGATCAGACAGAATAATAATTGATGAATGACTGACTTTTTGTTTTTTTATAAAAAAAAAAAAAAAAAAAATGTAAAGGCTAAATCTCATAAATTTTGTTGTTGTTTGCATCTTTAGACTAATGACATTGAAGTACCTGATTGAAGACCCTAGCAGTCTTATTATGGAGTATATGGTGAGTAGTTTTTTGTATTTAAGGATGATAAATGCTGTGGTAAAGTTAATACACAAGAATTTGAGTATTTTTACTTTTAAATATCCTCTCTAGGATACAGACGTTGCCGGCCCTCAGGAGGTGATCCAGAAGACTCATGGGAATCTATGTCATAAGATTTGAAGGTGTGGACATTGAAGACAGCCCAGCAGATGTTGGAGGGTTGGAAGATAAAGTTCTTCAGGACCCTAGCAGTATACCCTTTGCAAAACCATGTTTCTGGGACTGATATATGGACTTGAACTTGAGCAACCCTCCTGACCTCAGGTACACATTTGAAGTACTGCAGAAGTTATTTCTGGAGCCAGTTCCTGGAATAAGGTTTGATTGGCTACCTTTAAATGCCAATTAGAAAATGACAATAGTTTGATATTTCTGCTATTTTGTGTAATTGTTTAATGTGGTTTCAACTGTATGTAACTGTATGTTTTGCTCTTGTTTAACAAATACACTTGATCATTTGTGACACATCTTGTCTTTTCTGACTCATTACAAGACAATCACACACAAAAATGCTGAATGTTGAAGGGAGTAACTTTAAAAATAAATTATTTAGCTAAAGTAACTAGAACTAATTGGATGGAACCACTGTCCATAATTTAAATGAGTTGTATGAATCAAACCTCCTTATGTTGATAAAGTGAAACACATTTGGCCAGTTTTTAATAAACCAAAGCATGATCATTAAACTTAACCAGTTTAAGTTACAGGTAATTAAATAAATTGAGTTGGTTGAACATTACAATTTCACATAGATTCTTCCTCATTCAATTGTGTACACACAACACAAAGATTTTGCATAGATTCAAAAAATTCCATTCATGTTAATACAAAACAATTTGGTTGTGTGGAACCACTGTCTAGAATTGAATTGAGTAATGTAGGACCTGTGTGGAGGAAAGAACACACACACACACACTAAGTGCAACCACAAAATTCCTCAGGCTTAAAGAAACGTTCGTCTCTATCTGCAAGTCATAAAAATTGACAGAGGAAGAGCACCTCACCCAACTGGCTGGCCAATTTCCTGCCATGCCTTTGGGTTATCATCTAAAAGAAACCTCTCAAAATAGGAGAGCTTTGAGGTAAACATCTGGCAATGGTCAAAACGACAAACTTTATGGATCCTCTGGTCGTTAACGCATAATTCAATGATTTTTATCAACACGAAAAGACGTTTTACGACAGACGTTCAAGCTAAGGAAGACCAGACCCCCACAAACGTGACATTCTCATGACCTGGACAGTGACTTTCCTGACCTCCCGTTCCTCTCACATTCCAAACTGAAACACCCCTCAATATCCCTTCTTGGTCAAGGAACAGAACCTTCCAGCTTGTTTCTGTTTATTGACTTTGCTAAAAAGACTCAAAGACTTTTATAAAGTGTTCCAAAAGGACAATTGATAGTAGTCACTACTGCTATTCAAGCTATGTTATCAAAAGCAATATATACAATATATTTTACAAAATATATCAATGTGTATTTTATGTCATTTATAAGCTGACTGTGTCATTGTAATCAATGGTATGTTTTTATAATCTTTTGAGGTATAATTTTCTCCCGTAAAGTGAGGACTACATTTATAGCGTCATATACATGATGTGTTGTTTCTAATCTTTAAATAGAACCCTTTTGAGTTAGTTTTAGCATGAAAGCTATTAATGTATGTCACATACCTTATATTTGGTTTCATATTAACGGTCAGGACAAATGCAAGAATTTGGTGTGCATGGGAAGTTAATATTGAGTATAATAATGTGTGATTAGAACGTGTTAAAAGATATTTTCTTCATGTGACAACGTGAATAGGCAGATAATGTATGCACCGGAAGAAGCCTTGTGTAGGCGGAGCTCCGCCCTTCAAGACCTATTTCATTGGAAGAGCATCTAGTGGGAGGGACCAAATTCTCCGGTCTAAAACGGACTCCCAGCTGCTCTCGCTCTCTCTGCTGCTGTTTGAAATTCGCGCTTCGTGAAACTCGGAGCTACAACCAACCAAAAGCTCGCAGCCTTTAACATCTAGGCCGAGTTTTGAAGACTGAACCAACACTTAGTCAAATCTCTGAAGAAAGACTGAAGCTACGCGAAAGGAACTTCAACATCTAAAGCCATAAGAAATCGAAACAGACTTCCTTGAAGCATTAAGCAACACCGAGCAACCAAAGCAACAACCGAGGGGCATCCCCAAGAGTGACGCAACGACATGACACGCGGGATTTCCAACATCCGGGAAACGCGGGGTTTCCTCGATCAGCGACCATTTCAACTTAAAAGCAAGTAACCCAAACAAAACCTTTATTCTGCTGAACTGGTCGTATCTATCTCTAAAGTAAAATTAAGATAGTTCTCCATTTGATGATCGACACGAGTCAAATCGTGTGGAAAATGAACAGTGCTAGATTGTAATCATTCTCAGTTAAATTAATTGCCTGTGTGTATGTGTGTGTGTATGTATTTTGTTTTATGTTATTTAGCTTAGTTCATGTATTGTAGTAAGATAGCAAATAAACTCTTGTTTGATTTATAGAGAAGTGTTCTGTATTCTGTGTGTAATATTCAAATCAAATCGTGCTCAGATCAAGTTACCTATATGCTCATAACTGTCATACGGTTATTTAAATAATTCTGAATTATTATATTGTGGCCACGAGAATAAACATAATTTATCAGATATACTGAAATTTAATAACTCGCTGGACGAGTGTTAAATAAGGACGTTTTGATTAATATCAATTGATCATATCAAATCGTAAGATTCCCTAAAGCTAAAATAAAGCTTAAACAAAAGAGCTAAATTAAACAATGTAAATGATTAGTTCATTACAGTAAGTTTAAAGAATCATTTTTTGAGTGAGGTGCTGATCCACTATCTGATCTGGTGACTGCAGTGACCTTGGAATAAGAAAGAAACAGACTAATATTAGCGTAGATGTCAATCTTTTTACGATGTAACAAGTACATCGTATGTTATGGGAAGTGTTCCCGGTTCCGGTTGATCTAATTAATGCAGCCTAACAATCCTTTAACGGATTTGAATAATAGAAGTGCATTAGTGTGTTATGTGTACGCCAGGTTAAAGAGATGGGTCTTTAATCTAGATTTAAACTGACAGAGTGTGTCTGCCTCCCGAACAGTGTTTGGTAGATTGTTTCAGAGTTTGGGCGCTAAATAGGAAAAACATCTGCCGCCCGCAGTTGATTTTGATATTCTAGGTATTATCAAATGACCAGAGTTTTGAGAACACAGCGGACGTGAAGGACTATAATGTGATAAGAGCTCACTCAAGTACTGAGTAGCTAAACCATTTAGGGCTTTATAAGTAATTAACAAGATTTTAAAATCTATACGATGTTTAGTAGGGAGCCAGTGCAGTGTTGACAGAACCTGGCTACTGTGGTCATACTTCCTGGTTCTAGTAAGAACTCTAGCTGCTGCATTTTGAACCATCTGTAATTTGTTTATTAAGCGTGCAGAACAACCACCCAATAAAGCATTACAATAATCTAACCTTGAGGTCATAAACGCATGAATTAATATTTCTGCATTTGACATTGAGAGCATAGGTCTCAGTTTAGATATATTTTTAAGATGAAAAAATGCAGGTTTACAAATGCTAGAAACGTGGCTGTCAAAGGAGAGATTACTATTAAATAGCACACATAGGTTCCAGACTAATGACGAAGAATTTACAGAGCAGCCATCAAGTGTTAGACAGTGTTCTAGGTTATTACTTGTGGGGGTTTTAGGTCCGATAATTAACACCTCTATTTTTTCAGAATTTAGCAGTAAGAAATTACTCGTCATCCAGTTTTTTATATCGACTATGCATTCCATAAGTTTCTCAATTTGGTGTGTTTCACCAGGCCGTGAAGAAATATAGAGCTGAGTATCATCAGCATAACAGTGAAAGCTAACCCCGTGTTTCCTAATGATATTTCCCAAGGGTAACATATAAAGCGTGAAAATTAACGACCCTAGTACTGAGCCTTGAGGACCTCCATACTGCACTTGTGATCGATATGATACCTCTTCATTCACTGCTACAAATTGATGGCGGTCAGATAAGTACGATTTGAACCATGCTAGTGCACTTCCACTAATGCCAACAAAGTTTTCTAGTCTATTCAAAAGAATGATGTGATCGATAGTGTCGAACGCAGCGCTAAGATCCAGTAGAACTAATAGAGAGATACAACCACGATCAGATGATAAGAGCGGGTCATTTGTAACTCTAATGGGAGCAGTCTAATGGGAGCAGATCCTGACTGGAAATCCTCACAGATATCATTTTTCTCTAAGAAGGAATATAATTGTGAGGATACAACCTTTTCTAATATCTTTGACAGAAAAGGGAGATTTGAGATCGGTCTGTAATTAACTAGATCTTCGGGGGCATGTTGTGGCTTTTTAATGAGAGGCTTAATAACAGCCAAATTAAAGTTTTTGGGGACATATCCTCAAGGATCAAGGTTCTCAAGGTTCTTGTTTATTTGTCACATACACAATCATACAGGGTATAATCAGTAGTGAAATGTAGGTCAGGACAGGTCCGCTCAATGGACAGTGCAAAAAAATTAAATAAAAGAATAAACATAACACAGGAGAGTATATATAAATATAGGTAAGAATAAGATAAAAAATAAGTAAAAAATAAAATAAAATAAAGAGTAAAATGTGTAAAATGTGCAATGAAATAAAATGTGCAATACAGTCTACTGTGGATTTAATAAATATTAATATAAACAGGGATGTGCAAGAGGAATGTGCAAACAGGTTGTACCGGGTATGTACACATAGCAGCAATGCGGATGATGGAGAATAATGGGTGTTTTTTACAGTTTATTAAATTGAGTCCTGTAGATGTTATGAGACTGAGCTTAGGAGCCTGATGGCCTGAGGGAAGAAGCTCCTCCTCAGTCTCTCAGTTTTTGCCATCATGCTCCTAATGCGCTTGCCAGATGGCAGTGAGATAAAAAAACAGTTACCGGGGTGATTTGAGTCCTTGATTATTTTTGCAGCTCTGCTTTTGTAGTGTTTGAGGTAGATGTCCTGCAGAGAGGGGAGGACAGACCCTGAGATGCGCTCAGCTAAGCGCACGACTCTCTGCAGAGCTTTGCAGTCCTGATTTGTGGCGTTACTATACCACACTGAGATGCACTGAGTCAATACACTTTCTATGGCCCCTGAATAGAAAGTTTTCAGGATTGCTGGTGAGACCCTGAATTTCCTCAGCTGTCGCAGATGGTACAGTCTTTGCCTGGCTTTCTTGACCTGTGTTTGAATGTGTGCAGTCCAAGTCAGGTCCTATCCTAATGGCAATGACGAATTAATAATATCCAAAAGAGGATCTATGACTTCTGGAAGCACCTCTTTTAGTGGTTTAGATGGAATAGGGTCTAACATACATGTTGTTGGTTTAGATGATTTAACAAGTTTATACAATTTATATATAAAAATAAATTGTTTATACAATTCTTCCTCTCCTATAGTAGAGAATGAGTGGAATTGTTCCTTAGGGGATCTATAGTACACTATTTGATGTGATAATATAGCTGACGGCTGCATGGTTACAATTTGATCTCTAATAGTATCAATTTTGGAAGTAAAACAGTTCATAAAGTCATTACTGCTGTGCTGTTGGGAAATGTCAACACCTGTTGATGCTTTATTTTTTGTTAATTTTGCCACTGTATTGAGTAAATACCTGGGGTTATGTTTGTTTTCTTACAGCTTTTCTGTAGGATAGGGTACTTTCCCGCCAAGCTATACGAAATACCTCTAGTTTTGTTTTCCTCCAGCTGCGCTCCATTTTCCAGGCTGCTCTCTTTAGAGTGTGAGTGTGCTCATTATACCACGGTGTTGGACTCTTTTCCTTAATCTTCCTTAAGCGTAAAGGAGCAACTGTATCTAAAGTGCTGGAAAAGAGAGAGTCCACAGTCTCTGTTACATCATCAAGTTGTTCTGAGCTGTTGGATATGCTAAGGAAATGAGATAAATCAGGAAGATTACTTACAAAGCAGTCTTTTGTGGTAGAAGTGATGGTTCTACCATATTTGTAAGAAGGAGTTGAATTTACAGCTTTAACTATATGGAGTTTACACAAGACTAGATAATGATCTGATATATCATCAACATGGATATTAAAATCACCCACAATTAGGACTCTATCTGCAGCCAGCACTAACTCTGATAGAAAATCAGCAAATTCTTTAATAAAGTCTGTATGGTGCCCTGGTGGCCTGTATACAGTAGCCAGTATAAACGTTACGGGGGATTTATCATTAATACTTTTTTCTCTAGATCATTTTATATGAAGCACCATTACTTCAAAGGAGTTATACTTAAAGCCTGTCTTCTGAGAAATACTGAGAATATTGTTAAAAATTGTAGCAACACCTCCCCCTTTGCCTTTTGGACGCGGCTCATTTTTGTAACAGTAATCTTGGGGGGTAGACTCTTTTAAAATAATGTATTCATCTGGTTTTAGCCAGGTTTCTGTCAAACAGAGCAAATCTAGGTTATGATCATTAATCAAATCATTTACAAAAAGTGCTTTTATAGAAAGGGACCTGATATTCAGTAAACCAAGTTTTATCAATTGTTTCTGTGTATTGTAAACATTTTTTATTTGTTGAACATCAATTAAATGGTTACTCATAAATAGTTTTTGACGTTTTCTGTATTTTCTAGTACGGGGAACAGACACAGTCTCTATAGTGTGATATCTAGGTGAAGGAGTCTCTATGTGCTGAGAATTAACTGACTTCTGTGACGTGAGGCGGCTAGCAGACGGTCGGTTTAGCCAGTCTGTCTGCTTCCTGACCTGGGCCCCAGTTAGTCAAGTATGAACTCTAAGACCATGTGCCAAATTTCTAGAGAGAATAGCGGCACCACCCCAGGAGGGATGAACACCATCTCTTTTCAACAGGTCAGGTCTGCCCCAAAAACTCGTCCAATTGTCTATAAAACCTATGTTGTTTTGCGGGCACCACTTATTTAATGATGACAGTCTGCTATGAATCTCATCACCCTGGTAAGCAGGGAGGGGGCCAGAGCATATTACAGGGTCTGACATCGTACTTGCAAGTTCACACACCTCTTTAACATTATTTTTAGTGATCTCCGACTGGCGAAGTCGAACATCATTAGCGCCGGCGTGGATAACAATCTTACTGAATTTACGTTTAGCATTAGCCAGCACTTTTAAATTTGCCAAGATGTCAGGCGCTCTGGCTCCCGGTAAACAATGGACTATGGTGGCTGGTGTCTCTATTTTCACATTCCGTACAATAGAATCGCCAATAACTAGAGCAATTTCACCAGGTTTCTCAGTGGGTGCGTCACTGAGTGGGGAGAACCTGTTTAATGTTCTGATCGGAACGGAAGAGCGGTGTTTTGACCCGCGACTATGCTGCCTCACAGTCACCCAGTTGCCCTGCTGCGGGGGCGCTAATGCCGGAACCGAACAATGTACAGGAATCCCTGAGCTAGTCACATCCAAAGCAGTATCTACAGCCCTCACATTCTTACTGTCCTCAACTAAAGTTTGGATGCGTGTCTCTAGTTCTAAAACCTTCTCTGTCAGCCTAACTATTTCCCTGCATTTATCACATGTGAATCCCTCATCGCTGACAGAGAGAGATAAACTATACATGTGGCAGACTGTGCAAATAACAATAGCAGGAGAAGAAGCCATTACTCACCGTGATTGATGAATGATACCAATTTAACTTACCACTTACCACCTACCACTTACCACTGTTGTTTGATGAACTCGTGAAAAACGGAGCGAGAGAGAAATGAAAACGGAGCGAGAAAAAAGAAAACAATAATAGGCGCGAATAGCAACGCGAATGGAACCGCGAGTGACAAGCTATCCGGCTAGCGAACGCTAACGCGCTGCACTCACGGTTTTAAAAGCGAGCGATCAGATTAGTTTGATAGATAATACCAGAAATATGGTGGGAATTAAGTTATATATTATCACTTTAAACAACAGAGTGAAAGTAAGGTAAAGATTCAATAAAAAAGCAGAGCTATAATCACAAACCGCACAGCAGCACAACAGACTGAAGCAATCAAACTGTGACTGCTCTCTTTAGAGTGCTATTGTGCTCATTATACCACAGTGTTGGACTCTTTTCCTTAATCTTCCTTAAGCGTAAAGGAGCAACTGTATCTAAAGTGCTAGAAAAGAGAGAGTTCATAGTTTCTGTTACATCATCAAGTTGTTCTGAGCTCTTGGATATGCTGAGGAATTGAGATAAATCAGGAAGATTACTTACAAAGCAGTCTTTTGTGGTAGAAGTGATGGTTCTACCATATTTGTAAGAAGGAGTTGAATTTACAGCTTTAACTATATGGAGTTTACACAAGACTAGATAATGATCTGATATATCATTTTGCTGCAGAAAATTCTGCTGCTTTGCTGCAGAATTTCAACACCATTAACATCAATTCCATGTGACAGTATTAAATCTAGAGTATGATTTTGACTATGAGTAGGTCCTGAAACGTGTTGTCTAACCCCAATAGAGTTCAGAATGTCTATGAATGCTGATCCTAATGCATCTTTTTCATTATCAACATGGATATTAAAATCACCCACAATTAGGACTCTATCTGCAGCCAGCATTAACTCTGATAGAAAATCAGCAAATTCTTTAATAAAGTCTGTATGGCGCCCTGGTGGGCTGTATACAGTAGCCAGTACAAACGTCACGGGGGATTTATCATTCATACTTTTTTCTCTAGATAATTTTATATGAAGCACCATTACTTCAAAGGAGTTATACTTAAAGCCTGTCTTTTGAGAAATACTGAGAATATTGTTATAAATTGTAGCAACACCTCCCCCTTTGCCTTTTGGACGCGGCTCATTTTTGTAACAGTAATCTTGGGGGGTAGACTCGTTTAAAATAATGTATTCATCTGGTTTTAGCCATGTTTCTGTCAAACAGAGCAAATCTAGGTTATGATCATTAATCAAATCATTTACAAAAAGTGCTTTTGTAGAAAGGGACCTGATATTCAGTAAGCCAAGTTTTATCAATTGTTTCTGTGTAAACATTTGTAAACATTTGTAAACATTTTTTATTTGTTGAACATCAATTAAATGGTTACTCATAAATCAAGCATTCTGCATTAGTTCAGGCAGGCCTTGTAGTCAAGCTCCGCTATTAGCTGATTGGAGAAATTCAAACCCGGCCCCTATCAGCTGATCCGACTCCCAAGCTCTCAATTGGCAAATCTCAAACAGGGCGCCTTACTTAATCCCGGTTTCTGTTGCTTGCTTTACTGCTTCCTCTGTACGCTGCTTGCAAGAACCTCACTGTATGTTGCCGTACCATGAAATTACACTTGTTTTTGACGTTACTCACCCAGCTGGTTATCATGTCTTCTGCTGCCAATGACGAAGATCCGTGGGTCGAATCAATCGAAGAATCTCAACAACATCAAAGCCAAACAGGGGAAGCTATTCTAGATGAGAACAATGTTTCTGTCCGTCGGAGCACTCGTTTGGCAAGTAAATCCTCTTGTCCTCCCGGCAGGCCAGGACACCTAGATGAGCCCCAGAGACAGACCCCTAGTGAGGACCCCGTCACCTAGACAGCCATCAGGACAAGACCTTGGGAACCAGTTGAGCCCTCCAATCTGACTTTGCAGCAGTTGGAATTGAACTGCTGTGTCGTCTGGCCAGAGGAGAAATGGCCCCCCGACTGAGCCTGGTTTCTCCCAAGGTTTTTTTCTCCGTTCTGTCACCAATGGAGTTTTGGTTCCTTGCCGCTGTCGCCTCTGGCTTGCTTAATTGGGGACACTTCATTTCCAGCAATATCGTCGAATTGATTGAACAGAAACTTTTTGAACTGAACTGAGCTGGACGATGCCATCACTGAATTCAATAATGAAATGCCTTTAACTGAAAATTGAGTGTTTAATCTTAGTATTTTACTTTCCTGACACTCTATCCTCCAACTTGATACGGTTAAGTGCTTTGACACAATCTGTATTGTTAAAAGCACTATATAAATAAAGGTGACTTGACTTGACTTGACCTTGCTTTGTGAAAGTATTGATGTCCCAGCTCTCCAGTCTCCACCTCCTCCTCAAACCTCCGGCAAGAAAAATATGCAGAAAAGGAAAAACCTCGAGCCGGCTTCCACTTCAGCTACTGGTGCACCCAAACGGGCATGTGGTCTTTCCAGCTCAGCCCGATCAAACCACTCCACGATTCAAAACAATGATCCAGTGTTGTCAACATTACGTGACACTCTCACGTATGGAGGAACTCTCTTTTATGGCTCTCACACTCACACGCCTAATCTATGCCCAAAAACTGTCGCTCTCCAATCTCCTAAACCTGGCTCAAGCTTGCAACCTGATCCTAAGGTGATGCCATTTGCTACTCCACTGTGTTATAATTTTAATGAAAATGTTTGCAAATTCTATAATTGTAAATATGTTCATGCTTGTAGTTACTGTGGAGACGGCCACCCCAAATCTGTGTGCCCGAGACGAACACGCTTTATGAAAAAGGAGAAAAAGAAATAAATCCATCAACCCCAGTCAACATTTCAAAGCTGGGTCGGGCGTTGAGAAATCACCCTAATCGCTGTTTCGTCAATTACTTAATAACTGGTCTTGTTCAAGGTTTTTTTGCAGGGTTGTCTTGGATGCATGATTATTCTCTAGTCTGTAAAAACTTGCTTTCTGGTTTAAAGGAGCCTGAAGTAGTCGATTCTTTGTTAGAGAAGGAGGTTAAGAAAGGATTTATGATTGGGCCATTTGATGATCCTCCCTTTCCTGACTATCGGATTAATCCGATAGGAATCGCGACTCGTAAATATTCAGGGAAAAAGCGTTTCATTATTGATCTATCTGCCCCTCATAATGATGCAGCTCAAAGTGTTAACAGTCTCATTCCTCTAACTCCTTTTTCTCTGTTTTACGCTACCATTGATGATGCAATCAAGTTCATCAAAAAAGCAGGTCGGGGTGCTTGGCTCACAAAAGCAGATATCTCGGACGCTTTTAAAGTCATGCCTTTACATCCCTCGCAATGGCATTTATTTGGCGTCAAATGGCGAAATAAGTTGTATTTTTCGGTTAGGCTCACCTTTGGCTGTCGCAGTAGACCAAAAATATTCGATACTCTGTCAGAGGCGCTGTGTTGGATTCTTCTCAATAACTGCAAATTGCCGTTCGTACTTCATCTCTTAGATGATTTTTTGCTAGTCGACTACCCAGATGTTAAGCCGGACCGTTGAATCTCGGCGCTAAAGTGCACCTTCAACGATTTGGGTGTTCCTCTTTCCGAGGAGAAAACACTAGGTCTTCTTAAAGCCATTGAATTTTTAGGCATCACATTAGATTCTAACTTAATGCAAGCTTCCCTGTCGTCAGAGAAATTAAATCGCATTAGAGAAGTTATGAGAAATGCTAAAAAATACTTTACTTGGCCATCTTAATTTCACGATGCGGATAATTCCACAGGGAAGGTCTTTCATAGCCAGGCTCCTTGACCTCTCAAAGTCAGTTAAAGACCTTAATGATATAGTTATCCTAGATGAAGGTTGCAGATCAGGGCCCGTATTCATAAAGATTCTAAGAATCCTCTCAGAGAGCTCCTAATTTAGCTTAAAAATTTCTAGCTAGGAGTCTTAGCTTAAAAGTGATTCAGGACCAATCTGAGAGCAACTCTGAGCGAGGAAAAGACAAAAACTTTTATCTTAGTGAGGAGGCGGGGCTGACCCCGTTGCTAACTATGACACAGTCTTTTGAAGACTGTGATTGGTTGGTTGTCCAAGAAGGAAGTAAGAGCGCTTTTAAGAGTAGGGTTTATTATAAGCCTTCACTTTGAAATTACAAGCGTAATTTTTCCTGTTTTACCATACTCTCTCTCTCTCTCTCTCTCGCGCGCACGCATACACACACACACACACACACACACATTATAGTCTTTATTTTTTATTTACCATGCTGTCATACTTAACGTATTTTATAGGAAATGAACAGCGACACAATAAGGTTCTGAAAGTGCTGTAACAGACCCAAATCATCGCTGCTGCAGTTGCATTTTTCCAGTTGCCAAATATGTTAATGTAGTTAATGTAGTGATTACGTCCATTTCTGGTGCTATGGCATTTCTGCGCAGTGTCAGGGATGTTAACATGTCTTTAATAAGATCTGTCACAAACATGATCCCTGCACGATCTAATGTGTAGCGTCTTATTAACTCACTGTCATGCATTGTGTGCAACACATTTCTTCTCCTTCTTCATGTTTCGTTCATTTTCTCCGCTGCTAAAGAAACTCTTAAGCCTCTTAAAAGTCCTCGTCCGTACTCCTAACAATTTCGGACCTTAAGACCTCTTTTAAGGGTTAAGATGCTTTCTGAATTACTTTTTTCTTTACTAGGATCTTTTCTTTAAATTTAAGAGGAAACACCCACATTTCTAAGAATTTTCTTAGAATTTTGTTACTAGGAGCAACTCTTAGCACTAAGATTTTTCATGAATACGGGCCCAGATCGCCGATTCTGGTCTTTGCTCCTTATTAACTGGAACGGCATCTTGTTGTTCTATTATGATGAGCTGGAGTCTTCTGCAACCCTTAAATTATACACAGATGCCGCGCCTTCCATTGGTTTTGGGGGGGGTATTTAATGGTCAGTGGTTTGCTAGTGCATGGCCAAATGAACTGCTATCTGTACCTGTTAATACCCTGTCAACTGCTTTGTTGGAGTTGTACCCTATCGTGATAGCTTGTATTTTGTGGGGTAAGCACTGGTCAAGGAAACAAATTATGTTCTTCTGTGACAATGAAGCAACTGTCAATATTATTAATAAGGGTCGCTCCTCAGTACCGTTTATAAACCGTTTTGTTAGGCGCCTTACTTGGTTATCCGTATTGGGTAACTTCAATTTTCGGGCTGCTCACATTCCTGGCTTAAACAATCAAATTGCTGATTCTTTGTCTTAGTTTGAATTTCAGAAATTCCACCTCCTGTGCCCGGAGGCAGCACCATCCAGCCTGGTCTGTCCCTCTTTCAGCCAAACCGTACTAGACTAGACATGACCTTTCAATCATATTTGCACTCTGCTGCTCACTATATGCGTAATGGTCTAGCTAAAACTATATTAAAAATGTACGACTCTGCTTGGTCTCACTTCAGTTCTTTCTGTGCAACTCTCTCCGTAGCTGTACTTCCGGTCAATGTTTCATGTGTTAGTGCTTTTATAGTCCACTGTTATGAATCAAGAAAAATGCAGCCTTCAAGCATCAAAAGTATGGTCGCCGGTATCCAATTCCACCTGCGCTGCTTGGATCCATCTACCACCAGCTTACTAGGAAATCCATCGATTCGTCTCCTGATTAATGGCCTCAAAAAAGAAAAACCTCAAGGCAATGATCAACATCTCCCCTTAACGCTCCCACTCTTGCTAAAGTTAATATCACATTTAAGAGAAGGATGCTTTGGGTCTTATACTGATTTAATGCTAGAGTCTGCTTTGCTCACAGCTTTCTATGGTTTTCTCAGAGGTGGCGAGTTTACCACACGCACTGATACTTTTAATCCATCACAAGACCTCACAATTTCTGATGTAACCATTTATTCTCACTACTTCACCATGTATCTAAATCATTCTAAAACTGCTAAAAACAAGGAAGGCACAGTAATTTTTATTTCTGAATCTAACTCAGTTTTTTGTCCTCTGTCTTCCATGTTGGCCTACTTGAGAAGCCGTCCACAAGCTGGTCCGCAGGACCCATTGTTTTCCACAGAGGAGGGAAAAATGTCCAGAGCCTGGTTTGCCTCCCGTCTCCGCCTTCTCTGCCAATACTGTGGTCTTTCCCCAGAACGTTACACAGCTCATTCTCTGCGCATAGGGGCTGCTACGACTGCAGCTTCCTCCTCTCCTGTCTCTACCTTGAAGGCCATGGGGCGATGGTCTTCAGTTGCTTATGAACGTTACCTCCGACCCGACGCTCGAGTCATCCTTGAGGCTCAAAAAGCTATGAGTGCAGCTCTCTAATCTGTGGTTTACAATAAAAATGCATGGCTTCAGTAGCTGTTGGGTGTGTTATTTAAAAATATTTATTTTATCTTCATTCTTATGCTGACTTCACGTAGTTAATTTAGCTATTTTTAAGCAATAAATTGGCTTCCGGCATGCTCATTTGGTTCCTCTGCTGGCTCTTTAGCAGGAAGAGCCAGGCAGGATCGCCTGGTATGGTTTGTTGGGGTTTTTTGTGCTACTCTCCTATTCCTAAAATGGGAGGGTTGCCCCTGAAGTGGCTGCTGTTTCCCTGTCTTGGCTTTCATGGAGCTCATGAAAAGGACAGGGAACTTGGAACAGAGCCATACCGCCAAATGTAACTTTAGTAAATATGCCAATAAAAGTTGACTTAAAGGCTTGTCTATGGTATTATTTTTGACTTAAGAGGTCCTGACTGAAATTGGTTTTGAAGTTTTCTGTATTTTCTAGTTCGGGGAACAGACACAGTCTCTATAGTGTGATATCTAGGTGAAGGAGTCTCTATGTGCTGAGAATTAACTGACTTCTCTGACGTGAGGCGGCTAGCAGACGGTCGGTTTAGCCAGTCTGTCTGCTTCCTGACCTGGGCTCCAGTTAGTCAAGTATGAACTCTAAGACAATGTGCCAAATTTCTAGAGAGAATAGCGGCACCACCCCAGGAGGGATGAACACCATCTCTTTTCAACAGGTCAGGTCTGCCCCAAAAACTCGTCCAATTGTCTATAAAACCTATGTTGTTTTGCGGGCACCACTTAGACATCCAGCCATTTAGTGATGACAGTCTGCTATGAATCTCATCACCCCGATAAGCAGGGAGGGGGCCAGAGCATATTACAGTGTCTGACATCGTACTTGCAAGTTCACACACTGTCACAGAACGGCCAGGCTCTTCCTCGAATCAATTACCACGATCCACCTCACCTGAATACTAATCACTCCCACCTGCACATCATTACCACAACAATCACCTCTACTATAAGAGCACCCGCCTCAGTTCACTCAGTTGTCCGATCTTGTGGATACTACATGGACCGCCACTCTACAGCTGAAAGCTAGCTGAGTATACTTACCTATATTCCTTACCTGTTGATACTTACCATCTGTTTACCTCTCACTACCAGATACCTCCACTGCTCTGTGCTCTATAGCCTTTCGTGCTCTCCAGGATTCCAGTTCGCCACGGACCTGCCAGGAGAAAGAGGCACAGTCTTAATCCCAGCTCACTATCCACAATACTATCAAGAGAAGCAACTTACCTCACTCAAGGACTATCACCACTGTTATCTCCTCAAAACCTGCAATAAACTATATCTCTTTTCACTTACCTTTGTGTCTGACTAGTTCCGTAACAGAAGATCGGACCAAGACAGCTTCAAGATGAGTACATCAGATCCATTTCAGGAACTTGTCGACACATTGAAGCGAATTCTCACCCGTTCAGCTTCGCCGCCATTAACGGCCTCTGCATCCACTCCAGTCACTTCCGTCATCAATTCTTCTTCGCCTGTCATGTTCGCCAGTCCCATGGCCCGACCAGCGCCCTATTCAGGTGAACCAGAGGAGTGCAATGGCTTTCTATTACAATGTTCACTAACCATTGATTTGCATCCCCAGATGTTTCTCACGGATCAAGCTAAAATAGCCTTTGTGATTACGTCCCTCACGGGACCAGCATTAAGATGGGCAGAGACTGTTCTTCACCAGGCAGGTCCCGCTACACAGTCCTATGGCCAGTTTCTCGCCCATTTCCGAGAGGTTTTCAGCAGCTCACCAGGGGATTCGTCAGTGGGTGGACAGTTATACCAACTGCGACAGGGCTCTATGACCATCCATCAATATACCCTGAAGTTCCGCACCCTAGCGGCTGCTAGTGGCTGGAATGAGCCCTCTCTTATCACCGCCTTCCGCCAAGGGTTGAATCCCCGTCTGAGATTACATCTCGCTGCTTATGATGACAACCATGGGCTCGAGAAGTTCATTCAACTCGCCATCAGATGCTCTAACCGCATTAAATCCTGCCCTTCGGATGCTATCGCAGCTACAGCCATTGTCACTCCTCCCAACCACCAGCCAGAGGCCAGAGATCCTCCTGAAAATATGCAGATTGATATGTTCCACCTGACATCTGCTGAGAGGCAACGGCGTATTTCAAGAGGACTCTGTCTGTATTGTGGAGGTGAAGACCATCTCATCCAGACATGCACCATTCGTCCTCCAAGGTTGTTGGTGAGTGGAATTCAGCCTTTTCCTAAGATGAACCCCCTGACTACATGTGCCCATCTGATCCATAATAACACGTTACTACCAGTTACCGTCCTCCTTGACTCCGGCTCTGCGGGGAACTTCATCTCAGGGAGTCTCTGCCAACAGCTCCACCTCTCGACCGCAGCGACCGAAACCACCTACCAGATCCAGACCATAACAGGTACGCCCCTCACTCGTCGCCTTGTAAAGTGTTGTGTAGGACCGTTACAGCTCCGTATAGGAATACTCCATCAGGAGTCAATCCAATTATTAGTGCTGGAGGAGGCAACTGTGGACATTATATTGGGTCTGCCCTGGCTGGTGAAACATGATCCTGTGTTATCTTGGAGGTCTGGAGAGGTTCTGAAATGGGGCTCAAATTGTTTCCCGCAATGCTTCCCACAATTACCTCGACCCACTTCGTCTGTACCTGTACAGCTACCTCTCCAAGTTACTTCGATAGAAAGCCCATTGGAGAAGCAATCTGTGGAATGCCCCACTGAATATGCCTCCTTCAAGGATGTTTTCTGCCCCAAGAGAGCCTCACAACTTCCACCTCATCGGCCATGGGACTGTGCCATCGACCTAGTTCCGGGTGAGCCAGTACCACGGGGTAAGATCTATCCCCTATCACTACCCGAACAGAAGGCCATGGAGGAGTATATTGAGGAGGCTCTTAATCAGGGATATATAGTACCATCGACTTCCCCTGCTGCTTCCAGCTTCTTCTTCGTGGCCAAGAAGGACGGTGGTCTACGCCCCTGTATTGATTACCGCAAGCTTAATCTCATCACCATCAAGTACCGATATCCTCTTCCCCTTGTCCCGGCAGCCTTGGAACAACTCCGCGGTGCCACCATATTCACCAAATTGGACCTCCGCAGCGCTTACAATCTCATCCGTATTAGAGAGGGAGATGAATGGAAGACCGCGTTTGTGACCCCTACTGGCCACTATGAATATAGGGTTATGCCCTACGGGCTTGTCAACGCCCCTTCTGTGTTCCAAGGGTTCATGCATGAGGTGCTCCGGGAATTTCTCCACCGTTTTGTTATTGTCTACATAGACGATATTTTGATATACTCCCGGAGCCTGGCCGAACATCGCCTACACGTTGCGGAGGTCCTACAACAACTACGCAAGTACCAATTATACCTCAAAGCCGAGAAATGCATCTTCCACCAATCCTCAGTCCATTTCCTTGGATACATTATCAGTAAGGGTGGCATTCGCATGGACAAGGGGAAGGTGGAAGCTATATCCTCATGGCCACGACCTACCACCATTAAGGAACTACAAAGATTTCTGGGGTTCTCTAATTTCTATCGCCGCTTCATCGCTAACTACAGTTCCATAACCAGTCCACTCACTGATCTCCTGAAAGGAGGAAAGAAGTCTCTGTCCTGGGATATTGATGCCACGAAAGCATTCAACCACCTTAAAGAAGCATTCACTACCGCACCTCTCCTGGTTCATCCGAACCCAGAACTGCCCTTTATTGTAGAGGTGGATGCCTCAACCACAGGAGTAGGTGCGGTCCTTTCGCAGCAGCAGGGGAAACCTCCCAAGCTCCATCCATGTGCCTTCTTCTCCAAGAAACTCAGCCCGGCGGAGAGGAATTATGATATAGGGAACCGTGAACTGCTGGCAATTAAACTGGCCCTAGAGGAATGGAGACACTGGTTGGAGGGAGCTACACATCCCTTCTTGGTGTTGACCGACCACAAGAACCTGGCATATCTGCAAGATGCTAAACGTCTCAACCCTCGCCAGGCTCGATGGGCTCTCTTCTTTACTAGATTCGATTTCAAGATCTCCTATCGACCTGGTCCTCGTAACGTTAAAGCAGACGCCCTGTCCCGTATCCAAACCACTGAAGATACCCAAGAAGAACCAGAGGGTATCTTACCATCTGATATCATTACGAGCCCCATCGTATGGACCTCTCCGCCAGTTGTCTCCGCCGCACCACCAGCTAATCCGCCGGGCTGCCCACCGAACCACCAGTATGTACCCAGGACACAACGGACATCACTCATCCACTCTTCGCACACTTCACTTGGTACTGGCCACCCTGGGGCCAACGCAACTCTCTCGCTGCTAAAAGATCGCTTCTGGTGGCCGAACATGGCAAGGGATGTGCGAAGGTTCGTTCAGGGCTGCCCAGAGTGTGCTATTGCCAAAAGTTCCCGTCATCTTCCCTCTGGCAAGCTAGTACCATTACCCATACCCAACCGTCCCTGGTCACACCTAGGAGTGGATTTCATCACCGATCTACCATCATCCGACAACAACACCTGTATCCTAGTCATTGTGGACCGGTTCTCTAAATTCTGTCGACTCCTCCCACTACCTGGGTTACCTACTGCCATGCAAACGGCTGAGCTACTTTTCAATCACGTCTTTAGATATTATGGCATACCCGAAGACATCGTTTCAGATCGAGGACCTCAATTTATCTCAAGGGTGTGGAAAGCCTTCTTCTCGCTCCTGGGTGTGACCATCAGTCTAACCTCTGGATATCATCCCCAATCCAATGGGCAGACTGAACACAAGATCCAGGAGATTGGGCGATTCCTGAGAACCTTCTGCCACGGCCGCCAGAACTCTTGGAACCAGTTCCTAGGCTGGGCCGAGTACGCCCAGAATTCCCTTCGTCAAGGATCCACTGGACTCACTCCCTTTCAGTGCGTACTCGGTTTCCAGCCTCCCCTGTTTCCCTGGTCCGGAGAGCCTTCCGATGTTCCCGCTGTCGATTACTGGTTCCGAGAGAGCGAGGGAGTCTGGGACTCTGCACACCACCATCTACAGCAGGCAGTGTGCAGGCAAAGGATCACAGCAGATGCTCGTCGCTCACCCACACCTACTTACCTGCCTGGACAAAAGGTTTGGCTCTCCACACGGGATATTAGGCTGCGCCTGCCTTGCCGTAAGCTGAGTCCCAGATTCGTTGGTCCCTTCACCATTCTGGAACGGGTCAACCCGGTCACATACAAATTACAATTACCTGCACAATATAAGATCCATCCTACTTTCCATGTTTCACTACTCAAACCACATTCTCCTTCTGTTTCCCCAGAGCCTGGCCTAGTCGAAGAACCCCCTCTTCCTCTCATCTTGGACGAAGGCGCCGTCTAAAGAGTTCAGGAGATCTTGAATTCCCCGGCGTCGTGGTGGAAGATTGGAGTATCTAGTCGACTGGGAGGGTTACGGTCCCGAGGAACGTTCATGGGTCCCCAGGGATGACATTCTGGACCCTACACTACTGGAGGAATTTCATGCCAGCCATCCTGATCATCCTGCTCCTCGAGGACGAGGTAGACCACCACGACGCCGGGTTCGGTCCTCAGGAGCGGACCGTGGAGAGGGGGGGTACTGTCACAGAACGGCCAGGCTCTTCCTTGAATCAATTACCACGATCCACCTCACCTGAATACTAATCACTCCCACCTGCACATCATTACCACAACAATCACCTCTACTATAAGAGCACCCGCCTCAGTTCACTCAGCTGTCCGATCTTGTGGATACTACATGGACCGCCACTCTACAGCTGAAAGCTAGCTGAGTATACTTACCTATATTCCTTACCTGTTGATACTTACCATCTGTTTACCTCTCACTACCAGATACCTCCACTGCTGTGTGCTCTATAGCCTTTCGTGCTCTCCAGGATTCCAGTTCGCCACGGACCTGCCAGGAGAAAGAGGCACAGTCTTAATCCCAGCTCACTATCCACAATACTATCAAGAGAAGCAACTTACCTCACTCAAGGACTATCACCACTGTTATCTCCTCAAAACCTGCAATAAACTATATCTCTTTTCACTTACCTTTGTGTCTGACTAGTTCCGTAACACACACCTCTTTAACATTATTTTTAGTGATCTCCGACTGGCGAAGTCGAACATCATTAGCGCCGGTGTGGATAGCAATCTTACTGAATTTACGTTTAGCATTAGCCAGCACTTTTAAATTTGCCAAGATGTCAGGCGCTCTGGCTCCCGGTAAACAATGGACAATGGTGGCTGGTGTCTCTATTTTCACGTTCTGTACAATAGAATCGCCAATAACTAGAGCACTTTCACCAGGTTTCTCAGTGGGTGCGTCACTGAGTGGGGAGAACCTGTTTGATGTTCTGATCGGAACGGAAGAGCGGTGTTGTGGTGTTATGTGCAACTATGTGTCAGGTATTTGTTAAATAAGCCATTGTGAAAGTGAACAGGATTGAAAAGTTAAAGACTTACATAGTTTTAAAGATCATGTATTGAATACGCGTCAGGAGAAACACATCAAACCCATGAAAAAGAAACAAAATATTCCTAACATTTGTGTATTCATTTAGTCCTCATAAAGATTTCATTTTATCAATAAAAGCTGCAACATTACTTTTTTCCAGTGTCTTTCATTTTTCTGTCAGTCTTTAGCACAGAAGTAGCAGAATCCAAAACAGTGGCAGAATTTTGTTAAAAAATAAATTCTCATTAACATCAAGGTTTCATTTCACTTCATTAATATTAGCCCTATTTTATTCTTTTGCTTTCAGAAATGAACAGATTTAATATATTTCAAGCATAACAAATAATGAAAATGAACAGTATTTTACAGTAATTAGTGTAATGAATTAATCATTTACATTGTTTAATTTAGCTCTTTTGTTTAAGCTTTATTTTAGCTTTAGGGAATCTTACGATTTGATATGGATATGATCAATTGGTATTAATCAAAACGTCCTTATTTAACACTCGTCCAGCGAGTTGTTAAATGTCAGTATATCTGATAAATTCTGTTTATTCTCGTGGCCACAATATAATACAGAATTATTTAAATAACTGTATGACAGTTATGAGCATATAGGTAACGTGATCTGAGCAGAGTTTGATTTGAATATTACACACAGAATACAGAACACTTCTCTATAAATCAAACAAGAGTTTATTTGCTATCTTACTACAATACATGAACTAAGCTAAATAACATAAAACAAAATACATACACACACACATACACACAGGCAATGAATTTAATTGAGAATGATTACAATCTAGCACTGTTCTATTTCCACACGATTTGACTCGTGTCGATCATCAAGTGGAGAACTCTCTTAATTTTACTTTAGAGATAGATACGACCAGTTCAGCAGAATAAAGATTTTGTTTGGGTTACTTGCTTTTAAGTTGAAATGGTCGCTGATCGAGGAAACCCCGCGTTTCCCGGATGTTGGAAACCCTGCGTGTCGTGTCGTGTCGTGTCGTTGCGTTTCTCGTCTGGAAACCCCGCGTGTCGTGGCATGACGTCACTCTTGGGGATGCCCCTCTGTTGTTGCTTGACTGGTTGCTCGGTGTCTTTGATACTCGAAGTTCTTTTCGATTTCTTATGGCTTTAGATGTTGAAGTTCCTTTCGCGTAGCTTGTCTTTCTTCAGAGATTGGACTTAGTGTTGGTTAAATCTTCAAACTCGGCCTAGATGTTACAGGCTGCGAGCTTTTGGTTGGTGTAGCTCCGAGTTTCACGAAGCGCGAATTTCAAACAGCAGCAGAGAGAGAGAGAGAGAGAGAGCTGGGATCCGTTTTTTAAAAGGGACTGACGTCAGAGACCTTCCGTTCAACCCCCAGAGGCTTCCACCAACCAGATTGTCCCTCTGGACAGAGGTCCACCTTTCCATGCAGTAAATTTATCTGCTTAGTTATTTAGTCACATGAAGAAAATATCTTTTAACACGTTCTAATCACACATTATTATACTCAATATTAACTTCCCATGCACACCAAATTCTTGCATTTGTCCTGACCGTTAATATGAAACCAAACATAAGATATTCGACATACATTAACAGCTCTCATGCTAAAACTAACTAAAAAGGGTTCTATTTAAAGATTAGAAATAACACATCGTGCATATGATGCTATAAGTGTGTAGTACTCACTTTACAGGATAAAATTATACCTCAAAAGATTATAAAAACACACCATTGATTACAATGACACAGCAAGCTTATAAATGACATCAAATACACATTGATATATTTTGTAAAATATATTGTATATATTGCTTTTGATAACAGCAACAGGTATTAATTGTCTTTTGGAACACTTTATAAAAGTTTGAGTCTTTGTTCGGTTAAAGAAATGAAAGGCACATATCCTTGCCATGTCCTGGGAGGATGGGAGGTCATAAAGTCACTTTGGGGCAGTGTCTGTAAAACCTCAACACTCGGACTCTTCGTAAAACAGTCTTTGTTCTTGATACCATCATTGAGTTACTGCTTTAAGCGATCATCCCCAGACCATGTTCAGATCCAGTGATCCTTGTTCCATCCTGGTTAAATGATGGTTAAGTGATAAGAAACCAGTGAAGTCCTGTTTTAACCACATTCACGATGCTCTCCTCCAATTCCTCCTTGTTTTAACAGTCTCTTCAGATAACGAGGTTTTATGGCAGGAAATCTGAATTCAGGAATGTGCTCGCCATTATGTTCAGATGTGTGTGCGTTCTACCTTCCCCAAGGTCTTACACATCCCCCTTTTGCTCGGTGAGGTTCCCATTGCGAACGTCGGCGGGCACTGGAACAAGAAGCAGGGAGAACAGGCACACACAAGACACAAACAACATCTCCATCACTGACTGAATCCTGGTGCAGGGTAATTTGGGAAAGGACAGGTTAGGAACTTGAGAAAATGTAGGGGTGCATTCTTTAGGATTACAGGCAATTGAGTCATTCCGACTGGTTTAATTGTCAGGGGTTCGACGAGGCGGTATAGGCGTGATCTCAAGCAGGTTGGTTGAGTTCTCACGTTCGGGTTCTTGGTCGGTTTTATCACGTCGGAAAATACGTGGGACGCCTGACGTGCATTTGTTGAAAGACTCTTGAATGGCGTTCACTCGCTTGTGTAGGAGGAAGGCCAGTGTCAATGTCACAACGTACCCTACAATAGTAGAGATGCAAAGCGCTGTGTCAGCGGCAGACCAAGACCGAATAATAGGCGCGCCAGCGGGCGGAAGGCGAGCGATAGCTTCTAAAGCTGTATCAACAGGAGTCAAGTCAATAAGTTGCGTTCCTTCCTCCTTGATCCTTTCTTCCAGTTCTGGATCGAGGACGAAGGAGTGCTGTTTGAAGAAGGGCGAGATTTCGATTTCAGCTTGATACTCGTCGTCGGTAAGGTGATATAATGCCAACTCGTCGATATGGAGGATCGAGCCCTTAGGGACAGTGATCCATAAAGTTTGGTTGGGCAAGGTAATGCGTGTGGCTGTGTCGTGTTGATCGTATGTGAGGGTAGCTGTTCGTGCCGGGGTGTTGACCAGCCATCGGTTTCCGATGATTTCGGCCTGCGTTACCTCAACTTGAGAACGTGGTGTCGCTTCGGCGGGGCAGCTAGTGTCGGGTCTAATGGAGGCTAGGCAGCAGATGCCCTCAGTATTATTGCGTACGAAAGGTTTACTCGGGCAAAGGAAGTGAATGTCCTTCGTGCGCGTACACATCCTCAGGTTTGGGACCAAGTACAACTGTTCGTTGCTATCGTGATACGCAACGACTTCAGGAGTGTGGATTTTGACATAGGTGTTCCCTTGCCAAAATCCCACATTCACAACGTCTTTGAGCCGGTAAATGTTATTCGAGTCGCTAATGGGCAAACTGAGGAGAAAGGCCAAGTCGCCTGTTTCCGGGTCTACGTACAAGGGAATAGCACTGCCCAGGGAAAAGGCAAGATGGGTTTGGATGGGACTAGCATGGCCCGCGGTGGCCGAAGTTAGGATATTTTGGACAAGGTCCAAGTAGTGTGCAATCCTACCCATGGCTAAGTTATCAATCGAGGAACTTACTCGATAGCATGTCGTTCATGATTTGGCGGGTCGCCTCGATCGGTTGATAACGGTTCTCACAACGAGTAACAACGACTTTATTGAAGGGAGTCAATCTTAATTTTGGGACCTGGATTTAAATAATTGGTAAAGGGAGTTCCCTGATGAGGGGACTAGAGGGGAGAGGAAATTATAGTGAAAGAGGGAGAAGAAAAAAAAACAAAGAGAGACACAGGTGAAAGGAAACAACAAAACGAGAAACGGCGGCACAAGGACACCGAATGAGGTTAGGCAGCAAACGAGTGTCACATGTGTGAAATAACTCCTCTCTACTAGAGGTTGACTCTAGCAGTGCAGCTGAGGAGAGAGTGTAAGTGTTGTGTTTCAACAAGGTCGCTATGTTTTCCTAACAACAGAAATTATGTTAGTGTGGTGTAGAGCATATGATTGTCGGTCTGTGTCAGTGGGTTTGATCTTCCCCCTTTTCCAGTCGGCTGGAGCTCTGGTGCCTCTTTATCTGGTTTCGATGAACCCATCGAAGGACTGGCTCGCTGCGCCCTTGTCCGATTTTGATTCGGTAGGCGACAGGTGAGAGCTTGTCTACAATCGCGTGGGGTCCTGTCCAGTGAGGTAGGAACTTCTTTGACAGGCGATGGGGAGCGTTCTGCCTTGGTCGGGCGAAGCTGTAGTACCACACTTTGTCTCCGACATTAAACTCATGGTGAGAGGCCTTTTGGTCGTAGTAGGCTTTACGACCTTCCGCACTTCGTTGTAGTTGCTGTTGAGCAAAGGCGAAAGTCGTTCTCAGGTGCTGATGCAACTCTTCCAGGTATTGGTGAGTGGTATAGGCGGTGACGAGGTTCAGGTCACCAGGTTGGTACAGCAGGTGTAGCGGTAGCGTCATGTTTCTCCCTGTCATCAATGTGAACGGGGGTACGCCGGTAGACTGGTGAGGGGTGGCTCGAGCAGCCATCAGTACCAGCGGAAGTTTAATATCCCAATCCTTTTGATTGGCGGACACATACTTCTTCAACATGCTGACCACTGTTTTATTGGCCCGTTCAACTTGACCCGAGGAAATTGGGTGATGGCTTATATGGAGCTTAGCCTGTACACCGAGGAGTTTCCACACTTCCTGCATGATGTCGGCGGTGAAGTGGGTTCCGCGGTCAGAGTTGACCCTTAAAGGCAGTCCAAATCTTGAGAAGATGTGGTTCATTAACAGGCAGGCTGTTGTTTCTGCTGTATCATTGGGAGCTGGGAGGCACTCTATCCACTTCGTGAATTCGCAGACCACGGTGAGGAAGTATCTGTTACCTCGCGTTGACCGTGGCAGGGGTCCTACCCAGTCTATTTGGAGGTCCGACCAGGGGAAAGTCATTCCTTTCCTTTGCAGTGGGGCTCGGTGGTTTGGGTTTGCCGGTTGAAACTGGCAACACACCAGGCATCCTTTCACGTATTCCGCCACGTCTTGCTGCATGCCAGGCCAGTATGCTACTTGCTTGAGTGTTTCATAGGTGGCCTTGGCACCGTGGTGTCCTGCGCATGGTGCATCGTGGGCGTGTGTCAGCATCATCCCCCTTTGGCCGTGAGGGACTACAAGCTTTGGCGTAGTTAGGGGCTCAGGGACATACGCGAGCACACCGTCTCTCAGATGCAGCATGTGCTTGATTGAGTGGAGCGTGCGGAGCTCGGAGGAAGCAGCTAGGTCGGAGGTGGAAATAGGATGAGTTAAGGGGTCGGAAATGTGAGGTGCCATAGTTCGCAGTGTTCGATCCGCATTTTGAAGTGTGAGGAGATCGTTAGCAGTGAACTGAGGTGAAATGGCAATGTGGGAGGAGGTGGGGGTTTGTACGCCAGTGGCGTGTTGGCGGCGGGTTATGGCCGCTACTGAGGGGTTGGGAGGGAGGGCTTGAAATGTCCAGGAATCTTCGTGTAATGCACCTGCTTTGGCGAGGGCATCAGTTTGGTCATTGAAGTCTTTGTCTTGTCCTGGTTGACGTGAATGACCTTGAACCTTTTTCCAATAAACGATAATGTCATGTTCAGTGACAATGGCATCGCCTGCTTGGAAGAGTTCCTGGTGTTTGACAGGCTTGTTGTTAGCTGTCTTGAATCCGTTCTGTTTCCATCCAACTAAATGGCATGTGAAGCTTAGACGGGCGTAGTTCGAATCGGTACAGATGAGGAGTTCTTTGATGTTGTGGGATGCCGCCATCTGAAGTGTGATGAGGACGGCTGCTATTTCAGCATATTGCGATGAGCGAGGGCCTAAGTTGAATTGCTGCGGTGGGCAGGGGTCGTTGTTGAGCCAGACCACTCCCGCTCCAGCTTGTAAATTGCCCTTGTGGTTGTAGGAGCAGCCGTCGACATATGCTGTGGGCATTCCTTCACATACATTCTCCTCGAAGTACCTGTGATTCGTCAGTTGAGGTTGTGGCGGTTCTTTAGGTTCCGCTGGAGTATGCAGCGTGTCCGTTGAACAGTTTTGACAGGCCGCTAGCCCGTCTCCAAGTGAGGATTTGTAGTTTTGGGCATATCTTGCCTCGACGTCTCGTCCTTGGAGTGTCATTAGCCAGATAGCTATGCGTGCATTGGTCACCACGCCATCTCTGATGCGTTGACTGTTTAGGAAGGTGACCGGCTGATGACAAGTCTCGATGATGACTTTCTGTGCACCGATGTAATTAGAGAAACGCTGGATAGCCAACACAGTGCAAAGCAATGCCTTTTCGCAGTTTGAGTACTTGCATTCTGGGGGAAGCAGCGTTTTGCTAGCATAAGCGACCACTCGTTTGTCTTTGTCATGGAGCTGGTATAGGCCTGCGCTGAGGCACTGATTGGAGAATCCAGCGTCCAGATAGAATTCTTTTCCTGGGTCTGGGTAGGCAAGGCACGGAGCAGAGCACAGGCGCTGTTTGAGCTGGCCCATTGCTGTGTCCTGTGTTTCCGTCCAAACGAAGGGTTCATCCTTTTTCAGGAGGGAAGTTAGTGGTCGTGCGATGTCAGCATAGTTTTCGATGAACTGTCGTGAATAATTGCACACTCCCAGAAAGCTTCGCAGCTCAGAGATGTTAGTCGGCGTCTTTATGCTTTGGATTGCTTGGGTGCGGTTAGACTGTGGCTCGATGCCGTTTCTTCCGACAAGCAATCCGACATAGTTCACCTTGGTTTTGCACCACTGTCCTTTGTGAAGGGCGATCTTGGCTCCTGCCGTTGTCAGCTGATTTAGGACGTGATTGATTTCTTTGAGGTGGTCTTCCACACTTGAGCTTTTCATCAAAACGTCATCTACATAGACAAGGTTGCCTCTGGCTCTGGCGTCAGGGCATGCTTTGTTAAGGAAAATGTTGAATTCTGCTGGTGAGTTGGCATAGCCGAAGGGACACCGTGTGAAGGTGTATTGTCGATTGCCAAAAGTGAATGCCAGCTTGTGTTGGTCATCGGGATGGACAGGGATTGTCCAGAACCCGGAGGCGACGTCCAGTGTGGAAAGGATCGTCGAGCCTTTGATTTTTGGAATTTCTTGATCCAACTGGGTCATAGGCCATCGTGACAATGGTACTTGCTGATTCAACTTGCGATAGTCGATGGTGGGCCGCCATTTGCCGTTTGGTTTTAGGACTGGCCATATCGGGGCAGAGTATGTGCTGTTACAGGGCCGGATGACCCCCTTTTCCAGCATGGAGTCAACAATCTCTTGCACTGGCTCATATGACACTATTGGAATCTTGTACTGTCGCACAAATGTTGGTGGCGCATTTGGGTTTGTCGGGATGCGCACAGTGTGGATGTTTGTCAGTCCACAATCCAGGGAATCCTTTGCGAAAGAGTCCTTGTATTTGTGCAGAACCTCTTTGAGTCTTTGGCGATCCGCTTCATTGTGGAGGGCATCTGCCTCACTCAGGATCTGTTGAACTTGTGCGTTGAACCCGGCGTAGGGTTCTTCTGCAGCGAGGTCATTTGAGGGGCTTTGGGCCCCGATGGTCACCTGTGTAGGGGATTCTGTCGCAGGCTGTGTTGAGACAGCATAGACAGCGAGATGAGTGTCATCTGTTAGTTCTGACCGGCAGACGCTTTCTCTGGACACCGGCAGAATGGACGTGATGGCAATGACTTCATGAGGTTTTGTAAACGCTACGGTGTCGTCGTAGTCGTCTGGCATTAGCTGTGTGGGTATAGGGCCTATGACAGGTACCATCAGTTCAAAGTCGTGGAACGCCTGGCTGATGAGCCATCCCAGGTGATTGGCTTTAGGAACGTGGATGTCTTGGGCTGTACAGTTGTTGAACAACACATACACAGCACGAGATGACACTTCCATGAGAGGTGTGGCTTCCAGAGTCAGTCCGAGTTTTAGGCAGGTCCTGGAAGGTTGGAAGAAGCCTAGCTTACTGTTTAGAGTTTGGCCAGGTCGCATGTTGAGGTGGACGCTGACGCTCTTGCTGTAGGCAGGTATTGTGGCTTCTTGCTCCGTGATCATAGCACATGCGTCTGGCATAGTTTGACCAGATTGCAGGTTCTTGAGGTTGACTGACGTTGTCAGTTGGTGTGACAGGGGAGCCCATATGATGTCGTTTACGGTATCAATGCAAGCATTGAGCCGGACCAGGATATCCGCTCCAATGTAGATGTCATGCGGCAGGTCTGAGACAACGAGGAAGTAGTGAGTTAGCTGCCTGTCGTTCCATCGTATGTCCAGAGCGCAGATGATCTTGGAGGTGGCCATGGTTGTCGACCAGGGACTGAGAGGGAAGCGGCTGTGCTTAGCGACATGTGGTAGACACTGATGTCTTTGCGTCAATGTTTTGAATAGCTTCAGGCTGATGGCTGAGTTCTCTGCCCACAGGGCTAGTGCCGTGTCGGACACTGATGTGCCTTGGACATCTATTGCAGTCATGATTCGAAGGGGGCCTGAGTTTGATTCAGGCTCCTGCAGTGAGCAGAGGAGAGGGTCCTTGTCCTTGCTGTTTGTGCTTGGTCCAGATCCTGGCTTTGCTACTGCATCATCGATCAGTGACTTAGGGACGGTGTCGGTGACTTGACACTGCGACTCGTTGGAGTCTAACGCCTGGCAAGGCAGAGGTTCGCGGACTTGTGTCCACATCTTTAGGTGCTTGAAGTCTATTAGGGGTTCGAAACGATTAAGCAGATCTTTCCCAATGAGGAGTGGATACGTTTTAAGTGGTGAAACGTATATGGGATGGACGAGGTCCATCGATCCCACCGTTAGGTGAATTGGGGCCACATGTTTTAGTTGTAGGCCCGTGTGGGAGTATGCTTGAAGGTTTAGTTCACACCTTTGGAGTTTGAGGGTTCTGTTAGTCCTCTTTGATCTTTCTTGGACTTCCTCTAGGAGTTCGGTAGACATTAGAGTAATGTCGGCTCCCGTATCGAGGAGGGCTTCGACTCTGATGTGTCGTTCGATGATGATGGAGAGGTAGAATTTTCTGGCTATACCTTTCTCAATGAGATCGCCTAGGAGTTGAGGGACTGGAGTTTGGGAGGAAACAGTTAGGATATCAGGGCTGATGGGGCGTTCTTCGGAGGAGTGGCAGATGACCAAGACAGCACTTTCAGGAACTTGAGGGGTTTCGTCAGCAGGTGTTTGTTGGACGCTGCTGTAATTTGGAGCATTAGGTGTTGAGTTAGTGTCTAAGTCTGTTGCTGGGTTTTCAGGTGGGGTTTCGTGTCCATCTGAAGTTAGTGTGATTACGGTTCTCTGAGAGTGAGGTGAAGGAGTGCTGTTCTCCTTGGCTGGTTGTGTCAACTGGTCGCTGCCATCTCATCCGGCCGCTAGTCAGGCTGAATCTGGTTTCTCTTTCTTTTCCCATTTCCGATCTTCCTCCTTCCGTTGGAAGAATTCTTTCATCATCATTTTCATCAGTTCTTGTGAGTCGAAACACGGTGGTGTCTCTTGTTCCTGCGTGGGTTCAGTTTGAGCTCAGTCAGCTTGGAATCTTTGCGAATTCTTTCGTCGATTCCTTGGGCTGGTTGCTCCAGGGTGAGTTTGTCGTCTTCCCTTGGAGTTTCCATTGGATTCCCATGAGTTTTTTCCTCTTGAGTTTCCAAATGAGCTTGGCTGGTTCCACGATCTCTCCCAATGACTTCCGTTAGGCCTTGACTGGTCCCATGTCTTTTCCCAGTGGCGTCCAGGTGAGCGTTGACGTCCATGTGGTCCATCCCAGCGTTCGTACCTCTGTTTAGATCGGGTACCAGCATGGGAGTCTCGTTCTTTGTTGGACGAGGGTGCGTTCCACTCCCTGGGTGGCGGCTTGGCATTGTCTTGGCGTTGAGCGCCCTCTAGCGCCAGCCCTTGACTTTGAGTGTTGAAGTCAAGAACGGCTGGGGTTCTGGCATTCTTTTCTGAGGCCATCTTTTGTTTGCCGTAGGCTTTCTGCGCCAAGTCTCGCAACTGCTGAGCATTCATTGTCCGTGGACATGCGAGAACGCCAAGGTGGTGGCTTACGCTGGGATGAAGGTTTCGTAGGAAGAGAGTTTTAAAGTTCAGTTCATCCTCCATGTCAGGTTCGTTGCGAGTTCCAAAGTATGCCCGTCTGAGTCGGCTGTAGTAGGCTTGAGGAGGTTCGTGACGTCCTTGTCTCGTCTCCAGGGCAGCCACGAGGCCTTGTTCGGACTCAGGGTCGGAGAACTCTTTAATGAGGGCTTCTCGGAGCAGTTGGTAATCAGTCTTTGTGTGAGCAGGCTGCCTGTCCAGGAAGCTGCGAACTTCAGAACTGGATGTCGTTCGAAGTAAATATAGTCTATCTTTGTCCGTAACGTTAGGTCGCATTTCCAGATGGAAATCGATATCTTGGAGATACGCTTGGACATTTGGGCTATTTGGCACGCTCGGGGTGAATTTGCCAATGTTCCTGGCGAGCTTGTCGAGGTCTTTTAGGTCCAAGCCATGCGATGATCTGTGACTGGCTGCAGCAGATTCTTTTGGCTGAGGTAAAGTGAGATAAAGTTCTCCAGAGTGAGTTGGTGAATGTTTCAACACCACCCCCTCCATCTTTTTCTCACGTGTCAGTCCAGGAACAGGTGAACCGGTCCTGCTCGGCAGGGGTGAGGTCGATGCGCGTCGTGTCCTTGATGGCTCACGGCGCAGTTCGTAAGCATGCTTGAGTTCCTCTTGGAGACTGTCAGATTCCTCTTTGACGTAGTCAAGCTGTCGTGTTAGACGGCTGATCTCGTTTCTTGACTCATCCAGGTGAGCTTCAAGGGCTTTGATTCTGCCGTTTTTATCTCTGAAGTCGGCCTTTGCTTTCTCCAGAAGCTGTTCAGCATACTGTTGCTTTTTGGACCGATCATCGTAGTCTGCCTTGACCTTTTCCAATTCTTGGCTAGTAGCTGCTAGGGTTTCTTTTAGCCGGTTGATCTCCTCCTCAGCACCTTGTTCCGCCTCATCCGATCCTTCCCGTCGTTCTTGAGCTTCAAGTTCCAGCTGCTCTATGCATCGTTGTGCGCGTGTCAGCTCCTGCTGGCGTTGTGCAGCGTGCTTGTCGTTCAACTTGAGGGTGGTGATGAGTGTGTGGCTTAAGGAGCCGGTGATCTTGGCTAATTCTTTGTGATTGTCGCTGTGACTTGGATCTTGTGTCATGAGGCTTGTTATGTTGTCATCCAGCTGGTCTTGTGTCTGATGTTTTAGTGTTTCAGCAGCCTTAGGGAGGAGGCTGTCTGTTGCAATGCTTAGCCATGTTTCCAAATCCTCCCAGTGACCGACATGTCCTGTTGTGTGAGATATGTTTGGGCGTGGTGAGATCTCGAACCAAAACTGACACAGACCTTGAAAAGAAAAACAAAACAAAACAAACCAAAACAGAACAAATCAACAAACAAGGGGTGTAGATGTGCACTATAGAATGTGTACTAGTATTGACTGTGTAAAACAGGTGGGTGTGGTTCTCTGTGACTGCGATCCTCTGGGGGCGTGCTTCTAATTTGTAGCTTCTGTGGGGGGAAAATTGAGCACACACACACACAGGTAGCACAGCTAGAGAACAGGTAAAGAGAAGAAGAAGAAGAAGGTTTCTTCTAATCAGAGGATTTGTAAATGACAAATTTTGTAAGTCTGTGATTGCGATTAGTTTTCTCCGGCGTGGAGGAAAACAATAACAATGACAGCACTGGTCCCGTTAATGACCAAAATTGACACCACAAGCTAATTAGAGTGTTCGCGTGCTTGAAGTTTTCCGGCGCCTTTCTTCTGTGGACCTGTTTTAACCTGGCGGGGTAGGATTTCACAAAAGAGGAAGGTAAATGGAAAACAATTTTGACATGTTCTCAAGTTCCACAAATACCTGTTTCGATTGATAAAGTTCTCCACTTGTGATCTTCACACAGGTAAAAATCTCAGCAACAGCAGCAGTATTCAAATTAGAGGATAGCAGCAGGAAGAAAAGAGAGAAAGATGAGAGTAGGATTTAGGATTAGTAACACAGGTGGCAGCGCGGAGGCGCTGTTGAGTCGATGCACCTAGTGGTTTTGCTTTGCTAATTTTAGTAGGATAAACACACTGGCCTAAGTGTTAAGGAAACCTTAATTTTTTCTTTCTTTTGGAGGTTTGCTTACTTAGAAGGGTTTTCCTAATTAGAAAATGATTATACTCTAGGCTTTGTGATGAATGTAAATTGCTCCAGTGGTGTTCAGCAGCAAGGACCACCGCCCGAGCGCACCAGGTGAGCTCCTGTAAGGGTTTTGCCGAACACTCCGCCCCCACCGTATTGCTGTGAGCTTCTCAGACAGCTGTGGCTTTTGGCACAACCGGGCTGGGACTCGGGTGAGTTATGTCAAACGACTGCTGGCCTGAAGAGGGGCGGGGCTAGGTCCCGGTGTCTATCCGTCAGCGCGAACCCGAAGTTCGACGTACTTTGTCAATAGATTAGCCGGAATGGTATATCCGCACCTTCGCCCAGTCAGCCGTTGACTCCTCCTCCGATAACCGATTGCTAGCCTACTGCGGGCCGTCACTTTGCAACACTAGGACGGAAATATTCAGGTTTCCCCTCCAGCCTGCACCAGGTACAGTCAGAACGGGTGACTCCGCTTGCTGTAACTCACACTGGAGGCAATTTCACTTCACTAACCAAGCACTAGGGGGAGCCCTATCTCCTATCAGGCCTAAGAAAAGGGAAAACTTTTAAAAGTTAATTTAATAACAGATGGAGAGAGACCAAACAGGTTGGAATCAAAACTCAATTGCAACTGAAATTAGAATTTCAAATTAGAAATGGTAGTTTCTAATTCAAATTTTATGATGTTATCATTTAAATTTGATAGGCTTGATTAGGATTAAATTAATCAATAGGGTATCCTTGAGATAGGGTCCTTATTAGCCAATGCTGGAATTAAAATTTCAGAGCAATGATTGATAGTTAAAAATCTAACTTAACAATGTTTGTCATTAATATTAGAAGACACCTGTGATTATAATAATCCTTAAGTATTGAAGCAGGGTAATACAAGCTCTAATGAGTTGCAGATGAAATTAAAATTTCATAGCATTATTGGCAGTCATGGATTAAGATCTTAATGATATTTTCATTAACATTACAGGCGATTACATTTCATTGATCAGCCAATAGTGTTGACATAGGGAAACAGGAACTGTAATTAATTACTAAATTGAATCAGAATTTTCAAATTCGTAATTAATTATGAAATTAAATTACAAATTCCACATCCCTACTTTTGTATCCCTAAGCCTGACCAATTACTAATTCCTTGTGTTATTCAAATCATTAGAACAAATTAATCCGTATCGTCTCAACTATAAAGGAAATTAAAAAAAATTCCCGGGCCAGACGATCAAACACTTTGATAGTTAATAATTAAGATCTTAATGTTATTGTTAAATTAACAGAGCACAGATAATTATCTCAATCAGTCTATGTGGAATCAGAAACTGAAATTACTTTAATGAAATGAATTTAATTTCACATCTGGGATTAATTATGGAATTAAATTATCAATTTCAAATATTTCATAGCAATTCATCCAATGAGATTCTTAAAATCATGAGAGCGCAATCATAATTAAATTAATTATCTTCCTACCAAAGCAATGAGGCTAAGACCCAGCGTTAATTTATAATAAACCCCAATAGTTATGAAACTAATATCTGCTAAATATGAAAGGAAACAAAACAACCTAAACGCAACTACTTTAAAACCACCTGTGACATCGCTGGTCTCATTTCCTCAAAATCAGCTGCCTTGCACATTACAGGTTTATTTAAATTTGTATTGTTAAAGTCCTTTCACATTATAAGTTATAAGAGAGAATGAGTGAATTCAGAAGAAAGAAGGAACTGATGTGAACAGTTTTAGTGTGAGTTAAAGTTCAGCTGTGAAGGGTTAAACTCGTATCAACACTTCAAAAACACTGCAAACACATGCATCTGAACCCACATCTACAAAATGCTATGTGCTCGTTATGCTTCTAGCTTTGCCCAAGCTCCAATGCTACAGTTAGCCAAGCTAGGCTGTTGTTTACAACAGCTCAAAATGGCGCAGGAACGGAGCCTGCGCACTTCCTGAGTTACGCGTCACTATGGTGACGTCAGGGAACCTGTCATTTCAGATGCACAGATCCAGATAGTCAATGAAACATCAATCTTTCACACTACTATAAAAAGCAGCTATTTAGATTCTTTCTTTATAGCACTAACAATCTCAACTCGTTCAGAGAGATATACATTAATCCATAGATTAATTATCAACACTTTTTGGCCGTGGCGAGCCTTAGTACATTAATTCTGTCTAACTTCACAGACAAAACACAGTGGATTTATCATCACACAATTCATTTTTGATCAAGATCAATAACTATTCTCCCCAGAACGCGTTTCGGCCACTCTTCCCGAGCGCCGCGTCCGATTTCACTCTGTTTAGTGACTCAAAGATTGGCAGAGAAAAACACAGGTAGCTAATCTGATATTCTCGCCGGGAGATTAAATAGCATATCCGGAAGTGGAACACGCACAAACCAGATCGCTATTAAGGCCTTATGGAAGAGAGAAATGAGGAAATTCGCTCATTTGTCTCTTTTGTGCTTTTAGAGCGACTTTTTGTCTTACAAGACAATTCATATACTGCAGTTAATTTCTCAAACAACTAAGGTTGCACTTTAATTCATTCAAAATGCATCGCCATGCATACAGTACCACAAACACAAACAAACTCTGTCTCTTTGTATCTACACTATTTCTTCCGGTTAAAAATAGGCAAAATACAAAAATATGTTTTTCTGATTATGAATATTCAAATCATATTTGCCCGCATCCTCCACCATTATATGTAATGAATTAATCATTTACATTGTTTAATTTAGCTCTTTTGTTTAAGCTTTATTTTAGCTTTAGGGAATCTTACAATTTGATATGGATATGATCAATTGGTATTAATCAAAACGTCCTTATTTAACACTCGTCCAGCGAGTTGTTAAATGTCAGTATATCTGATAAATTCTGTTTATTCTCGTGGCCACAATATAATACAGAATTATTTAAATAACTGTATGACAGTTATGAGCATATAGATAACGTGATCTGAGCAGAGTTTGATTTGAATATTACACACAGAATACAGAACACTTCTCTATAAATCAAACAAGAGTTTATTTGCTATCTTACTACAATACATGAACTAAGCTAAATAACATAAAACAAAATACATACACACACACATACACACAGGCAATGAATTTAATTGAGAATGATTACAATCTAGCACTGTTCTATTTCCACACGATTTGACTCGTGTCGATCATCAAGTGGAGAACTCTCTTAATTTTACTTTAAAGATAGATACGACCAGTTCAGCAGAATAAAGATTTTGTTTGGGTTACTTGCTTTTAAGTTGAAATGGTCGCTGATCGAGGAAACCCCGCGTTTCCCGGATGTTGGAAACCCCGCGTGTCGTGTCGTGTCGTTGCGTTTCTCGTCTGGAAACCCCGCGTGTCGTGGCGTGACGTCACTCTTGGGGATGCCCCTCTGTTGTTGCTTGACTGGTTGCTCGGTGTCTTTGATGCTCGAAGTTCTTTTCGATTTCTTATGGCTTTAGATGTTGAAGTTCCTTTCGCGTAGCTTCAGTCTTTCTTCAGAGATTGGACTAAGTGTTGGTTAAATCTTCAAACTCGGCCTAGATGTTACAGGCTGCGAGCTTTTGGTTGGTGTAGCTCCGAGTTTCACGAAGCGCGAATTTCAAACAGCAGCAGAGAGAGAGAGAGAGCTGGGATCCGCTTTTTAAAAGGGACTGACGTCAGAGACCTTCCGTTCAACCCCCAGAGGCTTCCACCAACCAGATTGTCCCTCTGGACGGAGGTCCACCTTTCCATGCAGTAAATTTATCTGCTTAGTTATTTAGTCACATGAAGAAAATATCTTTTAACACGTTCTAATCACACATTATTATACTCAATATTAACTTCCCATGCACACCAAATTCTTGCATTTGTCCTGACCGTTAATATGAAACCAAACATAAGATATTCGACATACATTAACAGCTCTCATGCTAAAACTAACTAAAAAGGGTTCTATTTAAAGATTAGAAATAACACATCGTGCATATGATGCTATAAGTGTGTAGTACTCACTTTACAGGATAAAATTATACCTCAAATGATTATAAAAACACACCATTGATTACAATGACACAGCAAGCTTATAAATGACATCAAATACACATTGATATATTTTGTAAAATATATTGTATATATTGCTTTTGATAACAGCAACAGGTATTAATTGTCTTTTGGAACACTTTATAAAAGTTTGAGTCTTTGTTCGGTTAAAGAAATGAAAGGCACATATCCTTGCCATGTCCTGGGAGGATGGGAGGTCATAAAGTCACTTTGGGGCAGTGTCTGTAAAACCTCAACACTCGGACTCTTCGTAAAACAGTCTTTGTTCTTGATACCATCATTGAGTTACTGCTTTAAGCGATCATCCCCAGACCATGTTCAGATCCAGTGATCCTTGTTCCATCCTGGTTAAATGATGGTTAAGTGATAAGAAACCAGTGAAGTCCTGTTTTAACCACATTCACGATGCTCTCCTCCAATTCCTCCTTGTTTTAACAGTCTCTTCAGATAACGAGGTTTTATGGCAGGAAATCTGAATTCAGGAATGTGCTCGCCATTATGTTCAGATGTGTGTGCGTTCTACCTTCCCCAAGGTCTTACATTAGGTTTATGATTGACATTGTAAAGCTGCTTTGTCACAATCAGTATTGTATAAAGAGCTATATAAATAAAGGTGACTTGACTTGACATTCAATATATGTTCGTAAATGAGGTCTAAAACAGTGATTCTTCATCAGGGGCCACTAGGGGGTCTCAGAAAACGTTCATTCAGAGACCTGATAAGTCTTAAAGTTACTTAAATTACTATTGGTTTTGGATCAGCAATACAAACAGTAGAGCTACTTTCAGCAATACAGTCACTATAAAAAAACAGGGATATTAATAGTAGCGGCTCCTGACTGTAAATTTAGGTGGGGCAGATTCTGGGTCGTATAGTTTGTTATAAACTAAAGAAAGCTTATGGTCTTTATAGTCTACTCGATGAACACATGCGCACACACTTTTGGCAGAGATCTGTCCTTGTGTTATTCGGCCTGTGGGCGGCACGCTAATGTTGATTGACAGGCTCAAAGTACACACAAATAGAATGCTATAGAATTATTGCCTTAACATTGTCTCCGAATGTTGATTTAGAATGTTACAAGTTGTAGTGGAATTTAAGTGAAAAATCGAATATCATGTCTCATCTCAAAACAAACACAACAAAACTATATAAAGGCTTTTCACGTGAGCACATTTAAACTAAAGGATTAACACTTTCATTACTTCAAAACACTACTCCACATAGGCAAAACAGACATGCCAGCTAGTTTCTGACCTGATGCAGACATATAGCTGAAGCTAACTGATATCATTGTGGTCTGGAGCGAGATAATGTAACGTGAAAATAAGCAGGGCAGTCTCAAAACTGCCCAAATGGCTCTCAATTAGAGCATGCTGCAGTTCCACTTTCACCACAGATTTACATTGTAAAATTTTGTGGGGCGCTGTTGAGTTCGGGAGGACACTGGCACGACTACCCCACTTAGTACCATTTTACGTGCCTGCCAAAGCTTGCAAAGAAATTTTAATATGTCCTGCGCATTTTATGACTTAAAATTGTCAAGAAAAAAAAAAAAAAATTTGTTGCAGAATGCTGAACACATTTACAGTTTATTATTTATTCAGTTTATGAATGAATGAATGAATGAGGCATTTATATAGCGCTTTATTGTGTATTGTTGTACACCCAAAGCGCTTTACAATCATATATAGGGGGTCTCTCCTCAACCACCACCAGTGTGCAGCATCCACTTGGATGATGCGACGGCAGCCACAGCACAACGGCGTCAGTGCGCTCACCACACACCAGCTACAGGTGGAGAGGAGAGAGAGATAGAGCCAATCAAGTGGATTTTATATAGAGTTTATATAGAGATCTACTGTATGTTTTGGGTGAATATTTTGGCCCTAACAGATGAGCCGCAACTGGATATTAATCATGGTCAAAAACCTGTATCCTATCTAACTTCTGAAGGAAAGTATTAACCTGCATAAAAGATTTTTATATTCTATATGTGCAAGGGGTTTATAAACCCTGGAGACAAAAGGGCTATATGGAAACTTTGCCAATATTGTATAATCAAAGTCTTAATTGGATGATCTGAACCTAACAAAGTTTAATGTGTAATGTTTGTATAATGCAGTGGCAGTTGTTAAGGATGTTGTGGATTGTTGTAAGGCGCATGTTAGCAGGGGCGGCACCAGAGAATTTTGAACGCAGGTGCTGAGAGGGTGCTAGATCAATGACTATTTTACTATTTAATAGTAAATATGACAAAAATAGGTTGTTATTATTATTATTATTATTATTATTAGCCTATTATTATATGAATAATAAAATCACTATATAAGTGCATTTCAAATGTTTATGAGGAGTGTGTGAGTATTATTGCGCTTACTGTATGACATGCCCGCACAATCCTTTTTTTTTTTTCTGCGGAAAGAACTTAAAATAGCCTACTCCCATCATTTTTGGATGTGCTTTCTGTCGTCTCATACAGTCTCCGTGAATGGGGCGCATCACAACAATGAACCAACTCACAGACATAAGAAATATATCTGCAGAAAGCTTGAAAACCAAGGAAAATAAAAAAAAATACAAATCTTCTCCGATTATGTAGTCCGTATAGGTGCATTTTTCTATTAAAGGAACACTCCACCTTTTTTTTGGAAATATGCTCATTTTCCAACTCCTCTAGAGTTAAACAGTTAAGTTTTACCATTTTTGAATCCATTCAGTCGATCTCCGGGTCTGGCGGTAGCACTTTTAGCTTAGCTTAGCATAGATCATTGAATCGGACTAGACCATTAGCATCTCGCTCAAAAATGACCAAAGAGTTTCGTTAATTTTCCTATTTAAAACTTGACTCTTCTGTAGTTACATCGTGTACTAAGACTGACGGAAAATGAAAAGTTGTGATTTTCTAGTCCGATATGGCTAGGAACTATACTCTCATTTCGGCGTAATAGGCAAGGAACTTTGCTGCCTTACCATGGGTGCAGCAGGCGCAATGATGGACTTCAGAAAACACAGTGGACCAACACCAGCAGATGACATGGCAGCCCAAATCATCACTGACTGTGGAAACTTCACACTGGACTTCAAGCAACATGGATTCTGTGCCTCTCCGCTCTTCCTCCAGACTCTGGGACCTTGATTTCCAAATGAAATGCAAAATTTACTTTCATCTGAAAAGAGGACTTTGGACCACTGAGCAACAATCCAGTTATTTTTCTCCACAGCCCAGGTAAGACGCTTCTGACGTTGTCTCTGGTTCAGAAGTGGCTTGGTAGCCCTTTTCCTGAAGACGTCTGAGCGTGGTGACTCTTGATGCAATGACTCCAGCTTCAGTCCACTTCTTGTGAAGCTCTCCCAAGTGTTTGAATCGGCTTTGCTTGACAGTATTCTCAAGCTTGCGGTCATCCCTGTTGCTTGTACACCTTTTCCTACCCAAATTCTTCCTTCCAGTCAACTTTGCATTTAATATGCTTTGATACAGCACTCTGTAAACAGCCACACCTTTCAGTAATGACCCTCTGTGACTTACCCTCTTTGTGGAGGGCGTCAATGTTCGTCTTCTGGATCATTGCCAAGTCAGCAGTCTTCCCCATTATTGTGGTTTCAAAGAACAAGAGATACCCGGAATTTATACTGTAGGGATGGTCATTAATTGAAACTCAAATGTAAATATTCTAATATTTTGAGATACTGATTTTTGACTTTCATGAGCTGTATGATCTAATCATCAAAATTAAAACAAAAATTTTTTTTGAAATGTTTTACTTTACATGTAATGAATCTAAAATATATGAAAGTTTCACTTTTTGAAAGAAGTTACAATTTTTTTAGATGTACCTGTAAGAGATTCATTTCACAGTGCAAAGAGCTTCAGTGATTATAATGGGAGTTTTTGAGACAGAAGTCTTGATAATGAGATGATAATGATCTTTGATAATGTAAGTTTCTAATTATATACTAATTAACTTACAACGTTTTATTAAATTCATGTTAAATACAAAGGCAGTCATAAAACATTTTACCCATGTGGTACTTAAGTAAAAAGTCGGATTTTATGCATAGCTAATGGGTCATTCTACAGAAATGTCCACTTTTAGTATGGCAAGATGTCTTAAAATATATTTATTTGTCTAACATTTAAACTTAGACCACATTATTAGATTACCTTTTGACTTTAAGAATATACATAAATGACAACTTTTTATTTAATTATTTTGTTTTATCTTTAGTGCAGTAAAGTGAAGTAACACAATTTTCATAAAAAATGCATTTTACAAAATGTCTGATGCAAGGTATCAAACCACATGTTGTCAATCATGGTATACTCACTAAATTAAGTAGTTTAATCCATTTGTATTCTAATTTTTTACAATTCCCTAACAAGAAAATGACTTTCAACTAAAAGCTATGAAATCATGAGATAAATAAGAAAAATTATGTTCTGAAAAGAGACAGTAGACTTATCATGGGCCTTTCTTCATAGATCTTCAGGAAATAGGAAGAAGGAAGTCAAGTGATGCCATCAGTGTGATTTTTACTTCAAAATAAACTATTTTTGTTAAAAGGTAACACCAGTGACACAACTCCAAGGGACTACTTTCATTATTTTATAATATTTATTCACCATTTAGTTTTTTTAATGTCATTTGCATCATGTATTTGATTCTTATGAATACATTATTGTATTTTAAATGGTAGAAAAACCTATTTTGGACCTAAAAATAAAGCACTTTTTCTCTGTACATGGCTGTGGGGATGAGCAGTTTTGTGGTGCTTGGAATTCTATATAATCAATTAAAAAACAAACATTGCAACATTGATGGCTCAAGAAGGTGTAATTGTTCAAAGAACGTATTTGTTCCATTTTAAAATCGTAACCCTGAAGTGTTTTTCAAGTGTAATATTTCTGTCAAGGGTAGTGACAGAAAAATGGACATTTCCATAGAATCACCCTACAGAACATTAGGCTAATTTGCCCATTGCCCGGTATAGATTAACTAACATGATATATATAAAGGTGCAAAATGCATTTACTTACAGTTTAATTACTGGAAATATTTCGAATAGCCTAAAAAAGGAAAAATTAAGTAAAACATAAGCCTACTGCAGTGTCAACCCCCATCCCCCCACCTGTGCCCCCTCAAAAATAATAAATGCATGACGCCGCTGAAAGAATGCATGCACAATTATGTCAGCATTATGAAATAGTCCGAGTGTATGGAATGTAGTTCTTAGTTAATGTGGGGAAATATTAAAAAAATTCAATTATTATATAAGATGATTATGGTTTGGCTGTCAGTGACATGATTTGACTGTCATTCCTTTGTTGGGCGTTGATGTTCATTTCTCATCCTTCACTCTTGTTTATGTGCAACTATGTGTCAGGTATTTGTTAAATAAGCCATTGTGAAAGTGAACAGGATTGAAAAGTTAAAGACTCACATAGTTTTAAAGGTCATGTATTGAATACGTGTCAGGAGAAACACACCAAACCCATGAAAAAGAAACAAAATATTCCTAACATTTGTGTATTCATTCAGTCCTCATAAAGATTTCATTTTATCAATAAAAGCTGCAACATTACTTTTTTCCAGTGTCTTTCATTTTTCCGTCAGTCTTTAGCACAGAAGTAACAGAATCCAAAACAGTGGCAGAATTTTGTTAAAAAATAAATTCTCATTAACATCAAGGTTTCATTTCACTTCATTAATATTAGCCCTGTTTTATTCTTTTGCTTTCAGAAATGAACAGATTTAATATATTTCACGCATAACAAATAATGAAAATGAACAGTATTTTACAGTAATTAGGTTTATGATTGACATTGTAAAGCTGCTTTGACACAATCAGTATTGTATAAAGAGCTATATAAATAAAGGTGACTTGACTTGACATTCAATATATGTTCGTAAATGAGGTCTAAAACAGTGATTCTTCATCAGGGGCCACTAGGGGATCTCAGAAAACGTTCATTCAGAGACCTGATAAGTCTTAAAGTTACTTAAATTACTATTGGTTTTGGATCAGCAATACAAACAGTAGAGCTACTTTCAGCAATACAGTCACTATAAAAAAACAGGGATATTAATAGTAGCGGCTCCTGACTGTAAATTTAGGTGGGGCAGATTCTGGGTCGTATAGTTTGTTATAAACTAAAGAAAGCTTATGGTCTTTATAGTCTACTCGATGAACACATGCGCACACACTTTTGGCAGAGATCTGTCCTTGTGTTATTCAGCCTGTGGGCGGCACGCTAATGTTGATTGACAGGCTCAAAGTACACACAAATAGAATGCTATAGAATTATTGCCTTAACATTGTCTCCGAATGTTGCTTTAGAATGTTACAAGTTGTAGTGGAATTTAAGTGAAAAATCGAATATCATGTCTCATCTCAAAACAAACACAACAAAACTATATAAAGGCTTTTCACGTGAGCACATTTAAACTAAAGGATTAACACTTTCATTACTTCAAAACACTACTCCACATAGGCAAAACAGACATGCCAGCTAGTTTCTGACCTGATGCAGACATATAGCTGAAGCTAACTGATATCATCGTGGTCTGGAGCGAGATAATGTAACGTGAAAATAAGCAGGGCAGTCTCAAAACTGCCCAAATGTCTCTCAATTAGAGCATGCTGCAGTTCCACTTTTCACCACAGATTTACATTGTAAAATTTGTGGGGCGCTGTTGAGTTCGGGAGGACACTGGCACGACTACCCCACTTAGTACCATTTTACGTGCCTGCCAAAGCTTGCAAAGAAATTTTAATGTCCTGCGCATTTTATGACTTAAAATTGTCAAGAAAAAAAAAAAAAATTTGTTGCAGAATGCTGAACACATTTACAGTTTATTATTTATTCAGTTTATGAATGAATGAATGAATGAGGCATTTATATAGCGCTTTATTGTGTATTGTTGTACACCCAAAGCGCTTTACAATCATATATAGGGGGTCTCTCCTCAACCACCACCAGTGTGCAGCATCCACTTGGATGATGCGACGGCAGCCACAGCACAACGGTGCCAGTGCGCTCACCACACACCAGCTACAGGTGGAGAGGAGAGAGAGATAGAGCCAATCAAGTGGATTTTATATAGAGTTTATATAGAGATCTACTGTATGTTTTGGGTGAATATTTTGGCCCTAACAGATGAGCCGCAACTGGATATTAATCATGGTCAAAAACCTCCAGAGGACCACTTGAGATGAACTGACCAAATATTAAGAGCAAGTGGGATGGAAACAATCCGTGTAAATTGGTCTTGTGTTGTCTTCTGGGAAACATGTATCTTATCTAACTTCTGAAGGAAAGTATTAACCTGCATAAAAGATTTTTATATTCTATATGTGCAAGGGGTTTATAAACCCTGGAGACAAAAGGGCTATATGGAAACTTTGCCAATATTGTATAATCAAAGTCTTAATTGGATGATCTGAACCTAACAAAGTTTAATGTGTAATGTTTGTATAATGCAGTGGCAGTTGTTAAGGATGTTGTGGATTGTTGTAAGGCGCATGTTAGCAGGGCGGCACCAGAGATTTTTTAACGCAGGTGCTGAGGGGGTGCTAGATCAATGACTATTTTACTATTTAATAGTAAATATGACAAAAATAGGTTGTTATTATTATTATTATTATTAGCCTATTATTATATGAATAATAAAATCACTATATAAGTGCATTTCAAATGTTTATGAGGAGTGTGTGAGTATTATTGCGCTTACTGTATGACATGCCCGCACAATCCTTTTTTTTTTTTCTGCGGAAAGAACTTAAAATAGCCTACTCCCATCATTTTTGGATGTGTTTTCTGTCGTCTCATACAGTCTCCGTGAATGGGGCGCATCACAACAATGAACCAACTCACAGACATAAGAAATATATCTGCAGAAAGCTTGAAAACCAAGGAAAATAAAAAAAAATACAAATCTTCTCCGATTATGTAGTCCGTATAGGTGCATTTTTCTATTAAAGGAACACTCCACCTTTTTTTGGAAATATGCTCATTTTCCAACTCCCCTAGAGTTAAACAGTTAAGTTTTACCATTTTTGAATCCATTCAGCCGATCTCCGGGTCTGGCGGTAGCACTTTTAGCTTAGCTTAGCATAGATCATTGAATCGGACTAGACCATTAGCATCTCGCTCAAAAATGACCAAAGAGTTTCGTTAATTTTCCTATTTAAAACTTGACTCTTCTGTAGTTACATCGTGTACTAAGACTGACGGAAAATGAAAAGTTGTGATTTTCTAGTCCGATATGGCTAGGAACTATACTCTCATTTCGGCGTAATAATCAAGGAACTTTGCTGCCTTACCATGGGTGCAGCAGGCGCAATGATGGACTTCAGAAAACACAGTGGACCAACACCAGCAGATGACATGGCAGCCCAAATCATCACTGACTGTGGAAACTTCACACTGGACTTCAAGCAACATGGATTCTGTGCCTCTCCGCTCTTCCTCCAGACTCTGGGACCTTGATTTCCAAATGAAATGCAAAATTTACTTTCATCTGAAAAGAGGACTTTGGACCACTGAGCAACAATCCAGTTATTTTTCTCCACAGCCCAGGTAAGACGCTTCTGACGTTGTCTCTGGTTCAGAAGTGGCTTGGTAGCCCTTTTCCTGAAGACGTCTGAGCGTGGTGACTCTTGATGCAATGACTCCAGCTTCAGTCCACTTCTTGTGAAGCTCTCCCAAGTGTTTGAATCGGCTTTGCTTGACAGTATTCTCAAGCTTGCGGTCATCCCTGTTGCTTGTACACCTTTTCCTACCCAAATTCTTCCTTCCAGTCAACTTTGCATTTAATATGCTTTGATACAGCACTCTGTAAACAGCCACACCTTTCAGTAATGACCCTCTGTGACTTACCCTCTTTGTGGAGGGCGTCAATGTTCGTCTTCTGGATCATTGCCAAGTCAGCGGTCTTCCCCATTATTGTAGTTTCAAAGAACAAGAGATACCCGGAATTTATACTGTAGGGATGGTCATTAATTGAAACTCAAATGTAAATATTCTAATATTTTGAGATACTGATTTTTGACTTTCATGAGCTGTATGATCTAATCATCAAAATTAAAACAAAAATTTTTTTTGAAATGTTTTACTTTACATGTAATGAATCTAAAATATATGAAAGTTTCACTTTTTGAAAGAAGTTACAATTTTTTTAGATGTACCTGTAAGAGATTCATTTCACAGTGCAAAGAGCTTCAGTGATTATAATGGGAGTTTTTGAGACAGAAGTCTTGATAATGAGATGATAATGTTCTTTGATAATGTAAGTTTCTAATTATATACTAATTAACTTACAACGTTTTATTAAATTCATGTTAAATACAAAGGCAGTCATAAAACATTTTACCCATGTGGTACTTAAGTAAAAAGTCGGATTTTATGCATAGCTAATGGGTCATTCTACAGAAATGTCCACTTTTAGTATGGCAAGATGTCTTAAAATATATTTATTTGTCTAACATTTAAACTTAGACCACATTATTAGATTACCTTTTGACTTTAAGAATATACATAAATGACAACTTTTTATTTAATTATTTTTTTTTATCTTTAGTGCAGTAAAGTGAAGTAACACACAATTTTCATAAAAAATGCATTTTACAAAATGTCTGATGCAAGGTATCAAACCACATGTTGTCAATCATGGTATACTCACTAAATTAAGTAGTTTAATCCATTTGTATTCTCATTTTTTACAATTCCCTAACAATAAAATGACTTTCAACTAAAAGCTATAAAATCATGAGATAAATAAGAAAAATTATGTTCTGAAAAGAGACAGTAGACTTATCATGGGCCTTTCTTCATAGATCTTCAGGAAATAGGAAGAAGGAAGTCAAGTGATGCCATCAGTGTGATTTTTACTTCAAAATAAACTATTTTTGTTAAACGGTAACACCAGTGACACAACTCCAGGGGACTACTTTCATTATTTTATAATATTTATTCACCATTTAGTTTTTTTAATGTCATTTGCATCATGTATTTGATTCTTATGAATACATTATTGTATTTTAAATGGTAGAAAAACCTATTTTGGACCTCAAAATAAAGCACTTTTTCTCTGTACATGGCTGTGGGGATGAGCAGTTTTGTGGTGCTTGGAATTCTATATAATCAATTAAAAAACAAACATTGCAACATTGATGGCTCAAGAAGGTGTAATTGTTCAAAGAACGTATTTGTTCCATTTTAAAATCGTAACCCTGAAGTGTTTTTCAAGTGTAATATTTCTGTCAAAGGTAGTGACAGAAAAATGGACATTTCCATAGAATCACCCTACAGAACATTAGGCTAATTTGCCCATTGCCCGGTATAGATTAACTAACATGATATATATAAAGGTGCAAAATGCATTTACTTACAGTTTAATTACTGGAAATATTTCGAATAGCCTAAAAAAGGAAAAATTAAGTAAAACATAAGCCTACTGCAGTGTCAACCCCCATCCCCCCACCTGTGCCCCCTCAAAAATAATAAATGCATGACGCCGCTGAAAGAATGCATGCACAATTATGTCAGCATTATGAAATAGTCCGAGTGTATGGAAAGTAGTTCTTAGTTAATGTGGGGAAATATTAAAAAAATTCAATTATTATATAAGATGATTATGGTTTGGCTGTCAGTGACATGATTTGACTTTCATTCCTTTGTTGGGCGTTGATGTTCATTTCTCATCCTTCACTCTTGTTTATGTGCAACTATGTGTCAGGTATTTGTTAAATAAGCCATTGTGAAAGTGAACAGGATTGAAAAGTTAAAGACTCACATAGTTTTAAAGGTCATGTATTGAATACGTGTCAGGAGAAACACACCAAACCCATGAAAAAGAAACAAAATATTCCTAACATTTGTGTATTCATTCAGTCCTCATAAAGATTTCATTTTATCAATAAAAGCTGCAACATTACTTTTTTCCAGTGTCTTTCATTTTTCCGTCAGTCTTTAGCACAGAAGTAACAGAATCCAAAACAGTGGCAGAATTTTGTTAAAAAATAAATTCTCATTAACATCAAGGTTTCATTTCACTTCATTAATATTAGCCCTGTTTTATTCTTTTGCTTTCAGAAATGAACAGATTTAATATATTTCAAGCATAACAAATAATGAAAATGAACAGTATTTTACAGTAATTAGGTTTATGATTGACATTGTAAAGCTGCTTTGACACAATCAGTATTGTATAAAGAGCTATATAAATAAAGGTGACTTGACTTGACATTCAATATATGTTCGTAAATGAGGTCTAAAACAGTGATTCTTCATCAGGGGCCACTAGGGGATCTCAGAAAACGTTCATTCAGAGACCTGATAAGTCTTAAAGTTACTTAAATTACTATTGGTTTTGGATCAGCAATACAAACAGTAGAACTACTTTCAGCAATACAGTCACTATAAAAAAACAGGGATATTAATAGTAGCGGCTCCTGACTGTAAATTTAGGTGGGGCAGATTCTGGGTCGTATAGTTTGTTATAAACTAAAGAAAGCTTATGGTCTTTATAGTCTACTCGATGAACACATGCGCACACACTTTTGGCAGAGATCTGTCCTTGTGTTATTCAGCCTGTGGGCGGCACGCTAATGTTGATTGACAGGCTCAAAGTACACACAAATAGAATGCTATAGAATTATTGCCTTAACATTGTCTCCGAATGTTGCTTTAGAATGTTACAAGTTGTAGTGGAATTTAAGTGAAAAATCGAATATCATGTCTCATCTCAAAACAAACACAATAAAACTATATAAAGGCTTTTCACGTGAGCACATTTAAACTAAAGGATTAACACTTTCATTACTTCAAAACACTACTCCACATAGGCAAAACAGACATGCCAGCTAGTTTCTGACCTGATGCAGACATATAGCTGAAGCTAACTGATATCATCGTGGTCTGGAGCGAGATAATGTAACGTGAAAATAAGCAGGGCAGTCTCAAAACTGCCCAAATGTCTCTCAATTAGAGCATGCTGCAGTTCCACTTTTCACCACAGATTTACATTGTAAAATTTGTGGGGCGCTGTTGAGTTCGGGAGGACACTGGCACGACTACCCCACTTAGTACCATTTTACGTGCCTGCCAAAGCTTGCAAAGAAATTTTAATGTCCTGCGCATTTTATGACTTAAAATTGTCAAGAAAAAAAAAAAAAATTTGTTGCAGAATGCTGAACACATTTACAGTTTATTATTTATTCAGTTTATGAATGAATGAATGAATGAGGCATTTATATAGCGCTTTATTGTGTATTGTTGTACACCCAAAGCGCTTTACAATCATATATAGGGGGTCTCTCCTCAACCACCACCAGTGTGCAGCATCCACTTGGATGATGCGACGGCAGCCACAGCACAACGGCGCCAGTGCGCTCACCACACACCAGCTACAGGTGGAGAGGAGAGAGAGATAGAGCCAATCAAGTGGATTTTATATAGAGTTTATATAGAGATCTACTGTATGTTTTGGGTGAATATTTTGGCCCTAACAGATGAGCCGCAACTGGATATTAATCATGGTCAAAAACCTCCAGAGGACCACTTGAGATGAACTGACCAAATATTAAGAGCAAGTGGGATGGAAACAATCCGTGTAAATTGGTCTTGTGTTGTCTTCTGGGAAACATGTATCTTATCTAACTTCTGAAGGAAAGTATTAACCTGCATAAAAGATTTTTATATTCTATATGTGCAAGGGGTTTATAAACCCTGGAGACAAAAGGGCTATATGGAAACTTTGCCAATATTGTATAATCAAAGTCTTAATTGGATGATCTGAACCTAACAAAGTTTAATGTGTAATGTTTGTATAATGCAGTGGCAGTTGTTAAGGATGTTGTGGATTGTTGTAAGGCGCATGTTAGCAGGGCGGCACCAGAGATTTTTGAACGCAGGTGCTGAGGGGGTGCTAGATCAATGACTATTTTACTATTTAATAGTAAATATGACAAAAATAGGTTGTTATTATTATTATTATTAGCCTATTATTATATGAATAATAAAATCACTATATAAGTGCATTTCAAATGTTTATGAGGAGTGTGTGAGTATTATTGCGCTTACTGTATGACATGCCCGCACAATCCTTTTTTTTTTTTTCTGCGGAAAGAACTTAAAATAGCCTACTCCCATCATTTTTGGATGTGCTTTCTGTCGTCTCATACAGTCTCCGTGAATGGGGCGCATCACAACAATGAACCAACTCACAGACATAAGAAATATATCTGCAGAAAGCTTGAAAACCAAGGATAATAAAAAAAAATACAAATCTTCTCCGATTATGTAGTCCGTATAGGTGCATTTTTCTATTAAAGGAACACTCCACCTTTTTTTGGAAATAAGCTCATTTTCCAACTCCCCTAGAGTTAAACAGTTAAGTTTTACCATTTTTGAATCCATTCAGCCGATCTCCGGGTCTGGCGGTAGCACTTTTAGCTTAGCTTAGCATAGATCATTGAATCGGACTAGACCATTAGCATCTCGCTCAAAAATGACCAAAGAGTTTCGTTAATTTTCCTATTTAAAACTTGACTCTTCTGTAGTTACATCGTGTACTAAGACTGACGGAAAATTAAAAGTTGTGATTTTCTAGTCCGATATGGCTAGGAACTATACTCTCATTTCGGCGTAATAATCAAGGAACTTTGCTGCCTTACCATGGGTGCAGCAGGCGCAATGATGGACTTCAGAAAACACAGTGGACCAACACCAGCAGATGACATGGCAGCCCAAATCATCACTGACTGTGGAAACTTCACACTGGACTTCAAGCAACATGGATTCTGTGCCTCTCCACTCTTCCTCCAGACTCTGGGACCTTGATTTCCAAATGAAATGCAAAATTTACTTTCATCTGAAAAGAGGACTTTGGACCACTGAGCAACAATCCAGTTATTTTTCTCCACAGCCCAGGTAAGACGCTTCTGACGTTGTCTCTGGTTCAGAAGTGGCTTGGTAGCCCTTTTCCTGAAGACGTCTGAGCGTGGTGACTCTTGATGCAATGACTCCAGCTTCAGTCCACTTCTTGTGAAGCTCTCCCAAGTGTTTGAATCGGCTTTGCTTGACAGTATTCTCAAGCTTGCGGTCATCCCTGTTGCTTGTACACCTTTTCCTACCCAAATTCTTCCTTCCAGTCAACTTTGCATTTAATATGCTTTGATACAGCACTCTGTAAACAGCCACACCTTTCAGTAATGACCCTCTGTGACTTACCCTCTTTGTGGAGGGCGTCAATGTTCGTCTTCTGGATCATTGCCAAGTCAGCAGTCTTCCCCATTATTGTGGTTTCAAAGAACAAGAGATACCCGGATCGTACTTATCTGACCGCCATCAATTCGTAGCAGTGAATGAAGAGATATCATATCGATCAGAAGTGCAGTATGGAGTTCCTCAAGGCTCAGTACTAGGGCCGTTACTTTTCACGCTTTACATGTTACCCTTGGGAAATATCATTAGGAAACACGGGGTTAGCTTTCACTGTTATGCTGATGATACTCAGCTCTATATTTCTTCACGGCCTGGTGAAACACACCAAATTGAGAAACTTATGGAATGCATAGTCGATATAAAAAACTGGATGACGAGTAATTTCTTACTGCTAAATTCTGAAAAAACAGAGGTGTTACTTATCGGACCTAAAACCCCCACAAGTAATAACCTAGAACACTGTCTAACACTTGATGGCTGCTCTGTAAATTCTTCGTCATCAGTCAGGAACCTAGGTGTGCTATTTAATAGTAATCTCTCCTTTGACAGCCACGTTTCTAGCATTTGTAGAACTGCATTTTTTCATCTTAAAAATATATCTAAACTGAGACCTATGCTCTCAATGTCAAATGCAGAAATATTAATTCATGCGTTTATGACCTCAAGGTTAGATTATTGTAATGCTTTATTGGGTGGTTGTTCTGCACGCTTAATAAACAAATTACAGATGGTTCAAAATGCAGCAGCTAGAGTTCTTACTAGAACCAGGAAGTATGAGCACATTAGCCCGGTTCTGTCAACACTGCACTGGCTCCCTACTAAACATCGTATAGATTTTAAAATCTTGTTAATTACTTATAAAGCCCTGAATGGTTTAGCTCCTCAGTACTTGAGGGAGCTCTTATTGCATTATAGTCCTTCACGTCCACTGCGTTCTCAAAACTCTGGCCGTTTGATAATACCTAAAATATCAAAATCAACTGCGGGCGGCAGATCTTTTTCCTATTTAGCGCCCAAACTCTGGAACAATTTACCAAACACTGTTCGGGAGGCAGACACACTCTGTCAGTTTAAATCTAGATTAAAGACCCACCTCTTTAACCTGGCGTACACATAACACACTAATACACTTCTATTATTCAAATCCGTTAAAGGATTGTTAGGCTGCATTAATTAGATCAACCGGAACCGGGAACACTTCCCATAACACACGATGTACTTGTTACATCGTAAAAATATGGACATCTACGCTAATATTAGTCTGTTTCTATCTTTTTCTGTTTCTCAGTCCGTGTCCGGATCAGATGGTGGATTGGCGCCGGGAGATGATGACTGCGGCCCAGATTGTCGGCGGAGGCCGGACCCCTGGATGAGCCCCGGGGACATAATCCCAGTGAAGACCTCGATTTAAAATACAATAAAACAAATAAATAAAAATATAATAAAATACCTAACTACATAATACTATTACTGTAAGAAATTGCAACAATATTAAAATAGAAATATAATACATTTAAAGTCTTAATTAAAACAATAAATAAAAAATAATATCCTGGCCAGAGGAGAACTGGCCCTCCGACTGAGCCTGGTTTCTCCCAAGGTTTTTTTTTCTCCACTCTGTCACAGAGGGAGTTTTGGTTCCTTGCCGCTGTCGCCTCTGGCTTGCTCAGTTGGGGACACTTAATTTCTAGCGATTATCGTCAATTTAATTTCATAGATATTATTTATACTAAACGTAGCTAGACAATGACATCTTTGAATTCAATAATGAAATGCCTTTAACTGAAAATTGAGTGTTTAATCTTATTATTATACATTACTGACACTCTATCCTCCAACTTGATACTGTTAAGTGCTTTGACACAATCTGTATTGTTAAAAGCGCTATATAAATAAAGGTGACTTGACTTGACTGACCCGGAATTTATACTGTAGGGATGGTCATTAATTGAAACTCAAATGTAAATATTCTAATATTTTGAGATACTGATTTTTGACTTTCATGAGCTGTATGATCTAATCATCAAAATTAAAACAAAAATTTTTTTTGAAATGTTTTACTTTACATGTAATGAATCTAAAATAAATGAAAGTTTCACTTTTTGAAAGAAGTTACAATTTTTTTAGATGTACCTGTAAGAGATTCATTTCACAGTGCAAAGAGCTTCAGTGATTATAATGGGAGTTTTTGAGACTGAAGTCTTGATAATGAGATGATAATGTTCTTTGATAATGTAAGTTTCTAATTATATACTAATTAACTTACAACGTTTTATTAAATTCATGTTAAATACAAAGGCAGTCATAAAACATTTTACCCATGTGGTACTTAAGTAAAAAGTCGGATTTTATGCATAGCTAATGGGTCATTGTACAGAAATGTCCACTTTTAGTATGGCAAGATGTCTTAAAATATATTTATTTGTCTAACATTTAAACTTAGACCACATTATTAGATTACCTTTTGACTTTAAGAATATACATAAATGACAACTTTTTATTTAATTTTTTTTCTTTTATCTTTAGTGCAGTAAAGTGAAGTAACACACAATTTTCATAAAAAATGCATTTTACAAAATGTCTGATGCAAGGTATCAAACCACATGTTGTCAATCATGGTATACTCACTAAATTAAGTAGTTTAATCCATTTGTATTCTCATTTTTTACAATTCCCTAACAATAAAATGACTTTCAACTAAAAGCAAAGTTCAACTAAAAGCTATGAAATCATGAGATAAATAAGAAAAATTCTGTTCTGAAAAGAGACAGTAGACTTATCATGGGCCTTTCTTCATAGATCTTCAGGAAATAGGAAGAAGGAAGTCAAGTGATGCCATCAGTGTGATTTTTACTTCAAAATAAACTATTTTTGTTAAACGGTAACACCAGTGACACAACTCCAGGGGACTACTTTCATTATTTTATAATATTTATTCACCATTTAGTTTTTTTTAATGTCATTTGCATCATGTATTTGATGGTTATGAATACATTATTGTATTTTAAATGGTAGAAAAACCTATTTTGGACCTCAAAATAAAGCACTTTTTCTCTGTACATGGCTGTGGGGATGAGCAGTTTTGTGGTTCTTGGAATTCTATATAATCAATTAAAAAACAAACATTGCAACATTGATGGCTCAAGAAGGTGTAATTGTTCAAAGAACGTAATTGTTCCATTTTAAAATCATAACCCTGAAGTGTTTTTCAAGTGTAATATTTCTGTCAAGGGTAGTGACAGAAAAATGGACATTTCCATAGAATCACCCTACAGAACATTAGGCTAATTTGCCCATTGCCCGGTATAGATTAACTAACATGATATATATAAAGGTGCAAAATGCATTTACTTACAGTTTAATTACTGGAAATATTTCGAATAGCCTAAAAAAGGAAAAATTAAGTAAAACATAAGCCTACTGCAGTGTCAACCCCCATCCCCCCACCTGTGCCCCCTCAAAAATAATAAATGCATGACGCCGCTGAAAGAATGCATGCACAATTATGTCAGCATTATGAAATAGTCCGAGTGTATGGAATGTAGTTCTTAGTTAATGTGGGGAAATATTAAAAAAAATTCAATTATTATATAAGATGATTATGGTTTGGCTGTCAGTGACATGATTTGACTGTCATTCCTTTGTTGGGCGTTGATGTTCATTTCTCATCCTTCACTCTTGTTTATGTGCAACTATGTGTCAGGTATTTGTTAAATAAGCCATTGTGAAAGTGAACAGGATTGAAAAGTTAAAGACTCACATTTTAAAGGTCATGTATTGAATACGTGTCAGGAGAAACACACCAAACCCATGAAAAAGAAACAAAATATTCCTAACATTTGTGTATTCATTCAGTCCTCATAAAGATTTCATTTTATCAATAAAAGCTGCAACATTACTTTTTTCCAGTGTCTTTCATTTTTCCGTCAGTCTTTAGCACAGAAGTAGCAGAATCCAAAACAGTGGCAGAATTTTGTTAAAAAATAAATTCTCATTAACATCAAGGTTTCATTTCACTTCATTAATATTAGCCCTATTTTATTCTTTTGCTTTCAGAAATGAACAGATTTAATATATTTCAAGCATAACAAATAATGAAAATGAACAGTATTTTACAGTAATTAGGTTTATGATTGACATTGTAAAGCTGCTTTGACACAATCAGTATTGTATAAAGAGCTATATAAATAAAGGTGACTTGACTTGACATTCAATATATGTTCGTAAATGAGGTCTAAAACAGTGATTCTTCATTAGGGGCCACTAGGGGGTCTTAGCAAACGTTCATTCAGAGACGTGATAAGTCTTAAAGTTACTTAAATTACTATTGGTTTTGGATCAGCAATACAAACAGTAGAGCTACTTTCAGCAATACAGTCACTATAAAAAAAGAGGGATATTAATAGTAGCGGCTCCTGACTGTAAATTTAGGTGGGGCAGATTCTGGGTCGTATAGTTTGTTATAAACTAAAGAAAGCTTATGGTCTTTATAGTCTACTCGATGAACACATGCGCACACACTTTTGGCACAAATAGAATGCTATAGAATTATTGCCTTAACGTTGTCTCCGAATGTTGATTTAGAATGTTACAAGTTGTAGTGGAATTTAAGTGAAAAATCGAATATCATGTCTCATCTCAAAACAAACACAACAAAACTATATAAAGGCTTTTCACGTGAGCACATTTAAACTAAAGGATTAACACTTTCATTACTTCAAAACACTACTCCACATAGGCAAAACAGACATGCCAGCTAGTTTCTGACCTGATGCAGACATATAGCTGAAGCTAACTGATATCATCGTGGTCTGGAGCGAGATAATGTAACGTGAAAATAAGCAGGGCAGTCTCAAAACTGCCCAAATGGCTCTCAATTAGAGCATGCTGCAGTTCCACTTTTCACCACAGATTTACATTGTAAAATTTGTGGGGCGCTGTTGAGTTCGGGAGGACACTGGCACGACTACCCCCCTTAGTACCATTTTACGTGCCTGCCAAAGCTTGCAAAGAAATTTTAATATGTCCTGTGCATTTTATGACTTAAAATTGTCAAGAAAATAAAAAAAAATATTTGTTGCAGAATGCTGAACACATTTACAGTTTATTATTTATTCAGTTTATGAATGAATGAATGAATGAGGCATTTATATAGCGCTTTATTGTGTATTGTTGTACACCCAAAGCGCTTTACAATCATATATAGGGGGTCTCTCCTCAACCACCACCAGTGTGCAGCATCCACTTGGATGATGCGACGGCAGCCACAGCACAACGGCGCCAGTGCGCTCACCACACACCAGCTACAGGTGGAGAGGAGAGAGAGATAGAGCCAATCAAGTGGATTTTATATAGAGTTTATATAGAGATCTACTGTATGTTTTGAGTGAATATTTTGGCCCTAACAGATGAGCCGCAACTGGATATTAATCATGGTCAAAAACCTCCAGAGGACCACTTGAGATGAACTGACCAAATATTAAGAGCAAGTGGGATGGAAACAATCCGTGTAAATTGGTCTTGTGTTGTCTTCTGGGAAACATGTATCTTATCTAACTTCTGAAGGAAAGTATTAACCTGCATAAAAGATTTTTATATTCTATATGTGCAAGGGGTTTATAAACCCTGGAGACAAAAGGGCTATATGGAAACTTTGCCAATATTGTATAATCAAAGTCTTAATTGGATGATCTGAACCTAACAAAGTTTAATGTGTAATGTTTGTATAATGCAGTGGCAGTTGTTAAGGATGTTGTGGATTGTTGTAAGGCGCATGTTAGCAGGGCGGCACCAGAGATTTTTTAACGCAGGTGCTGAGGGGGTGCTAGATCAATGACTATTTTACTATTTAATAGTAAATATGACAAAAATAGGTTGTTATTATTATTATTATTATTAGCCTATTATTATATGAATAATAAAATCACTATATAAGTGCATTTCAAATGTTTATGAGGAGTGTGTGAGTATTATTGCGCTTACTGTATGACATGCCCGCACAATCCTTTTTTTTTTTCTGCGGAAAGAACTTAAAATAGCCTACTCCCATCATTTTTGGATGTGCTTTCTGTCGTCTCATACAGTCTCCGTGAATGGGGCGCATCACAACAATGAACCAACTCACAGACATAAGAAATATATCTGCAGAAAGCTTGAAAACCAAGGAAAATAAAAAAAAATACAAATCTTCTCCGATTATGTAGTCCGTATAGGTGCATTTTTCTATTAAAGGAACACTCCACCTTTTTTTGGAAATATGCTCATTTTCCAACTCCCCTAGAGTTAAACAGTTAAGTTTTACCATTTTTGAATCCATTCAGCCGATCTCCGGGTCTGGCGGTAGCACTTTTAGCTTAGCTTAGCATAGATCATTGAATCGGACTAGACCATTAGCATCTCGCTCAAAAATGACCAAAGAGTTTCGTTAATTTTCCTATTTAAAACTTGACTCTTCTGTAGTTACATCGTGTACTAAGACTGACGGAAAATGAAAAGTTGTGATTTTCTAGTCCGATATGGCTAGGAACTATACTCTCATTTCGGCGTAATAATCAAGGAACTTTGCTGCCTTACCATGGGTGCAGCAGGCGCAATGATGGACTTCAGAAATCACAGTGGACCAACACCAGCAGATGACATGGCAGCCCAAATCATCACTGACTGTGGAAACTTCACACTGGACTTCAAGCAACATGGATTCTGTGCCTCTCCGCTCTTCCTCCAGACTCTGGGACCTTGATTTCCAAATGAAATGCAAAATTTACTTTCATCTGAAAAGAGGACTTTGGACCACTGAGCAACAATCCAGTTATTTTTCTCCACAGCCCAGGTAAGACGCTTCTGACGTTGTCTCTGGTTCAGAAGTGGCTTGGTAGCCCTTTTCCTGAAGACGTCTGAGCGTGGTGACTCTTGATGCAATGACTCCAGATTCAGTCCACTTCTTGTGAAGCTCTCCCAAGTGTTTGAATCGGCTTTGCTTGACAGTATTCTCAAGCTTGCGGTCATCCCTGTTGCTTGTACACCTTTTCCTACCCAAATTCTTCCTTCCAGTCAACTTTGCATTTAATATGCTTTGATACAGCACTCTGTAAACAGCCACACCTTTCAGTAATGACCCTCTGTGACTTACCCTCTTTGTGGAGGGCGTCAATGTTCGTCTTCTGGATCATTGCCAAGTCAGCAGTCTTCCCCATTATTGTGGTTTCAAAGAACAAGAGATACCCGGAATTTATACTGTAGGGATGGTCATTAATTGAAACTCAAATGTAAATATTCTAATATTTTGAGATACTGATTTTTGACTTTCATGAGCTGTATGATCTAATCATCAAAATTAAAACAAAATTTTTTTTGAAATGTTTTACTTTACATGTAATGAATCTAAAATAAATGAAAGTTTCACTTTTTGAAAGAAGTTACATTTTTTTTAGATGTACCTGTAAGAGATTCATTTCACAGTGCAAAGAGCTTCAGTGATTATAATGGGAGTTTTTGAGACTGAAGTCTTGATAATGAGATGATAATGTTCTTTGATAATGTAAGTTTCTAATTATATACTAATTAACTTACAACGTTTTATTAAATTCATGTTAAATACAAAGGCAGTCATAAAACATTTTACCCATGTGGTACTTAAGTAAAAAGTCGGATTTTATGCATAGCTAATGGGTCATTGTACAGAAATGTCCACTTTTAGTATGGCAAGATGTCTTAAAATATATTTATTTGTCTAACATTTAAACTTAGACCACATTATTAGAATACCTTTTGACTTTAAGAATATACATAAATGACAACTTTTTATTTAATTTTTTTTCTTTTATCTTTAGTGCAGTAAAGTGAAGTAACACACAATTTTCATAAAAAATGCATTTTACAAAATGTCTGATGCAAGGTATCAAACCACATGTTGTCAATCATGGTATACTCACTAAATTAAGTAGTTTAATCCATTTGTATTCTCATTTTTTACAATTCCCTAACAATAAAATGACTTTCAACTAAAAGCAAAGTTCAACTAAAAGCTATGAAATCATGAGATAAATAAGAAAAATTCTGTTCTGAAAAGAGACAGTAGACTTATCATGGGCCTTTCTTCATAGATCTTCAGGAAATAGGAAGAAGGAAGTCAAGTGATGCCATCAGTGTGATTTTTACTTCAAAATAAACTATTTTTGTTAAACGGTAACACCAGTGACACAACTCCAGGGGACTACTTTCATTATTTTATAATATTTATTCACCATTTAGTTTTTTTTAATGTCATTTGCATCATGTATTTGATGGTTATGAATACATTATTGTATTTTAAATGGTAGAAAAACCTATTTTGGACCTCAAAATAAAGCACTTTTTCTCTGTACATGGCTGTGGGGATGAGCAGTTTTGTGGTGCTTGGAATTCTATATAATCAATTAAAAAACAAACATTGCAACATTGATGGCTCAAGAAGGTGTAATTGTTCAAAGAACGTAATTGTTCCATTTTAAAATCGTAACCCTGAAGTGTTTTTCAAGTGTAATATTTCTGTCAAGGGTAGTGACAGAAAAATGGACATTTCCATAGAATCACCCTACAGAACATTAGGCTAATTTGCCCATTGCCCGGTATAGATTAACTAACATGATATATATAAAGGTGCAAAATGCATTTACTTACAGTTTAATTACTGGAAATATTTCGAATAGCCTAAAAAAGGAAAAATTAAGTAAAACATAAGCCTACTGCAGTGTCAACCCCCATCCCCCCACCTGTGCCCCCTCAAAAATAATAAATGCATGACGCCGCTGAAAGAATGCATGCACAATTATGTCAGCATTATGAAATAGTCCGAGTGTATGGAATGTAGTTCTTAGTTAATGTGGGGAAATATTAAAAAAATTCAATTATTATATAAGATGATTATGGTTTGGCTGTCAGTGACATGATTTGACTGTCATTCCTTTGTTGGGCGTTGATGTTCATTTCTCATCCTTCACTCTTGTTTATGTGCAACTATGTGTCAGGTATTTGTTAAATAAGCCATTGTGAAAGTGAACAGGATTGAAAAGTTAAAGACTCACATAGTTTTAAAGGTCATGTATTGAATACGTGTCAGGAGAAACACACCAAACCCATGAAAAAGAAACAAAATATTCCTAACATTTGTGTATTCATTCAGTCCTCATAAAGATTTCATTTTATCAATAAAAGCTGCAACATTACTTTTTTCCAGTGTCTTTCATTTTTCCGTCAGTCTTTAGCACAGAAGTAGCAGAATCCAAAACAGTGGCAGAATTTTGTTAAAAAAGAAATTCTCATTAACATCAAGGTTTCATTTCACTTCATTAATATTAGCCCTATTTTATTCTTTTGCTTTCAGAAATGAACAGATTTAATATATTTCAAGCATAACAAATAATGAAAATGAACAGTATTTTACAGTAATTAGGTTTATGATTGACATTGTAAAGCTGCTTTGACACAATCAGTATTGTATAAAGAGCTATATAAATAAAGGTGACTTGACTTGACATTCAATATATGTTCGTAAATGAGGTCTAAAACAGTGATTCTTCATTAGGGGCCACTAGGGGGTCTTAGCAAACGTTCATTCAGAGACCTGATAAGTCTTAAAGTTACTTAAATTACTATTGGTTTTGGATCAGCAATACAAACAGTAGAGCTACTTTCAGCAATACAGTCACTATAAAAAAACAGGGATATTAATAGTAGCGGCTCCTGACTGTAAATTTAGGTGGGGCAGATTCTGGGTCGTATAGTTTGTTATAAACTAAAGAAAGCTTATGGTCTTTATAGTCTACTCGATGAACACATGCGCACACACTTTTGGCAGAGATCTGTTCTTGTGTTATTCGGCCTGTGGGCGGCGCGCTAATGTTGATTGACAGGCTCAAAGTACACACAAATAGAATGCTATAGAATTATTGCCTTAACGTTGTCTCCGAATGTTGATTTAGAATGTTACAAGTTGTAGTGGAATTTAAGTGAAAAATCGAATATCATGTCTCATCTCAAAACAAACACAACAAAACTATATAAAGGCTTTTCACGTGAGCACATTTAAACTAAAGGATTAACACTTTCATTACTTCAAAACACTACTCCACATAGGCAAAACAGACATGCCAGCTAGTTTCTGACCTGATGCAGACATATAGCTGAAGCTAACTGATATCATCGTGGTCTGGAGCGAGATAAGGTAACGTGAAAATAAGCAGGGCAGTCTCAAAACTGCCCAAATGGCTCTCAATTAGAGCATGCTGCAGTTCCACTTTTCACCACATATTTACATTGTAAAATTTGTGGGGCGCTGTTGAGTTCGGGAGGACACTGGCACGACTACCCCACTTAGTACCATTTTACATGCCTGCCAAAGCTTGCAAAGAAATTTTAATATGTCCTGTGCATTTTATGACTTAAAATTGTCAAGAAAATAAAAAAAAATATTTGTTGCAGAATGCTGAACACATTTACAGTTTATTATTTATTCAGTTTATGAATGAATGAATGAGGCATTTATATAGCGCTTTATTGTGTATTATTGTACGCCCAAAGCACTTTACAATCATATATAGGGGGTCTCTCCTCAACCACCACCAGTGTGCAGCATCCACTTGGATGATGCGACGGCAGCCACAGCACAACGGCGCCAGTGCGCTCACTACACACCAGCTACAGGTGGAGAGGAGAGAGAGATAGAGCCAATCAAGTGGATTTTATATAGAGTTTATATAGAGATCTACTGTATGTTTTGGGTGAATATTTTGGCCCTAACAGATGAGCCGCACCTGGATATTAATCATGGTCAAAAACCTCCAGTGGACCACTTGAGATGAACTGACCCAATATTAAGAGCAAGTGGGATGGAAACACTCCGTGTAAATTGGTCTTGTGTTGTCTTCTGGGAAACATGCATCTTATCTAACTTCTGAAAGAAAGTATTAGCCTGCATAAAAGATTTTTATATTCTATATGTGCAAGGGGTTTATAAACCCTGGAGACAAAAGGGCTATATGGAAACTTTGCCAATATTGTATAATCAAAATCTTAATTGGATGATCTGAACCTAACAAAGTTTAATGTGTAATGTTTGTATAATGCAGTGGCAGTTGTTAAGGATGTTGTGGATTGTTGTAAGGCACATGTTAGCAGGGGCGGCGCCAGAGATTTTTGAACGCAGGTGCTGAGGGGGTGCTAGATCAATGACTATTTTACTATTTAATAGTAAATATGACCAAAATAGGTTGTTATTATTATTATTATTATTAGCCTATTATTATATGAATAATAAATCACTATATAAGTGCATTTCAAATGTTTATGAGGAGTGTGGGAGTATTATTGCGCTTACTGTATGACATGCCCGCACAATCCTTTTGTTTGTTTGTTCTGCGGAAAGAACTTACAATAGCCTACTCCCATCATTTTTGGATGTGCTTTCTGTCGTCTCATACAGTCTCCGTGAATGGGGCGCGTCACAACAATGAACCAACTCACAGACATAAGAAATATATCTGCAGAAAGCTTGAAAACCAAGGAAAATAAAAAAATACAAATCTTCTCTGATTATGTAGTCCGTATAGGTGCATTTTTCTATTAAAGGAACACTCCACTTTTTTTGGAAATATGCTCATTTTCCAACTCCCCTAGAGTTAAACAGTTAAGTTTTACCGTTTTTGAATCCATTCAGCCGATCTCCGGGTCTGGCGGTAGCACTTTTAGCTTAGCTTAGCATAGATCATTGAATCGGACTAGACCATTAGCATCTCGCTCAAAAATGACCAAAGAGTTTCGATAATTTTCCTATTTAAAACTTGACTCTTCTGTAGTTACATCGTGTACTAAGCCTGACGGAAAATGAAAAGTTGTGATTTTCTAGTCCGATATGGCTAGGAACTATACTCTCATTTCGGCGTAATAATCAAGGAACTTTGCTGCCTTACCATGGGTGCAGCAGGCGCAATGATATTACGCAGCGCCTGAAAGTAGTCCCCAGCTAGGTAACTAGTAATGATATAGAGACTACCTTCTTTGTGCTTACTGAAAGTGCAATACCTGAAATGCAAAAGTAAATTTCTCAAATGACAACAATCATTACGATTATAATTTTGAGCAAAAACATATATTTAACCATCATACAGCATGACAAATATGGGACAAGACTAAAACTAGACTAAAATACTTTTAGATTTTCTTTGACTTAAATTAAACTGAAATGGTGAGACTTTTAGTCGACTAAAACTTGACTTAAAATAGGGTAAAGTTGACTACATATGATAAAAACTAACAAGGACATTTATCTCGAGACTGTAAGACTAAAATTGAAAATAGCTGGCAAAATTAACACTAGTGAAGTAACATTTAAATCCATATTTAACCCTCTGCGGTATGCAATATGATATCAATGAGAAAAAAATATTTGTGATGTTTTTCCTGCTTAAAAATGGACACTATAACAATATCAATAAACATTTTTTAACACATGTTTTTTAAAAGTTTGTTGCCTCAAGGCAACATAGTAACACAACGGACAAATTGAAACATTTGACATTTTCATTGAGGAAAAATAAATGTATTTATTGAAATCATCTAATTCTTCTACAAAACACTTTAACAAAAAAGTTTATCTACTTTTTAATGTGGTACACTTTTCATATTTAATAAAAAATAACATTTCTTATCTAGCCGTTGCTCTCAGCCAACAGTGTAACATTGTGGAACACAAGTATAACAAAACCATCACAAGTTATCATATCAAAACATTACAATTAGTGTCGTTTCAAGCTAAAACATCAAAAATCAACATAAATTGGCACCTCACTGTGTGTGAAAGTTGAGGAAGCAATTTCTTTCAACAGAAAAACACAGGAATGTCGCACATTTTGAGCACTGCACTTTTACAATGCCTGAACAACCTGGGTTTGCATCGCCCTTTTCTTTCAGCCCAAACAGGCCAATGACCTGTCTGATCAAAGCGAACCAGCATTGATGTTTTTTTTTATTATTATTCTATTATATCTTTCACTTGAATGTAATAGAATATATTTTCTTTATTATAGGTTGATTTCATATGATTGTGTATCTAGCTAGGGTTGATGTAGGCCACAGCTGTCCCAGATCTGGGCCACATGGTCATTGAACCAGCTTTTGGTACCTTTGGAAGTGTGGGCAGGTGCCAAGTCCTGCTGGAAAATGAAATCAGCATCTCCATAAAGCATGTCAGCAGAAGGAAGCATGAAGTGCTCTAAAACTTCCTGGTAGATGGCTGCGTTGACTGTGGACTTCAGAAAACACAGTGGACCAACACCAGCAGATGACATGGCAGCCCAAATCATCACTGACTGTGGAAACTTCACACTGGACTTCAAGCAACATGGACTCTGTGCCTCTCCACTCTTCCTCCAGACTCTGGGACCTTGATTTCCAAATGAAATGCAAAATTTACTTTCATCTGAAAAGAGGACTTTGGACCACTGAGCAACAATCCAGTTCTTTTTCTCCACAGCCCAGGTAAGACGCTTCTGACGTTGTCTCTGGTTCAGAAATGGCTTGGTAGCCCTTTTCCTGAAGACGTCTGAGCATGGTGACTCTTGATGCAATGACTCCAGCTTCAGTCCACTCCTTGTGAAGCTCTCCCAAGTGTTTGAATCGGCTTTGCTTGACAGTATTCTCAAGCTTGCGGTCATCCCTGTTGCTTGTACACCTTTTCCTACCCAAATTCTTCCTTCCAGTCAACTTTGCATTTAATATGCTTTGATACAGCACTCTGTAAACAGCCACACCTTTCAGTAATGACCCTCTGTGACTTACCCTCTTTGTGGAGGGCGTCAATGTTCGTCTTCTGGATCATTGCCAAGTCAGCAGTCTTCCCCATTATTGTGGTTTCAAAGAACAAGAGATACCCGGAATTTATACTGTAGGGATGGTCATTAATTGAAACTCAAATGTAAAAATTCTAATATTTTGAGATACTGATTTTTGACTTTCATGAGCTGTAAGATCTAATCATCAAAATAAAAAAATAAAAAAACGTTTGAAATGTTTTACTTTACATGTAATGAGTCTAAAATATATGAAAGTTTCACTTTTTGAAAGAAGTTACTATTTTTTTAGATGTACCTGTAAGAGATTCATTTCACAGTGCAAAGAGCTTCAGTGATTATAATGGGAGTTTTTGAGACTGAAGTCTTGATAATGAGATGATAATGTTCTTTGATAATGTAAGTTTCCTTTGCTGTGTTCTGTACAATGAAAGTGATATAATTAGTAACTTACAATGTTTTATTAAATTCATGTTAAATACAAAGGCAGTCATAAAACATTTTACCCATGTGGTACTTAAGTAAAAAGTCGGATTTTATGCATAGCTAATGGGTCATTCTACAGAAATGTCCACTTTTAGTATGGCAAGATGTCTTAAAATATATTTATTTGTCTAACATTTAAACTTAGACCACATTATTAGATTACCTTTTGACTTTAAGAATATACATAAATGACAACTTTTTATTTAATTTTTTTTTTTTATCTTTAGTGCAGTAAAGTGAAGTAACACAAAATTTTCATAAAAAATGCATTTTACAAAATGTCTGATGCAAGGTATCAAACCACATGTTGTCAATCATGGTATACTCACTAAATTAAGTAGTTTAATCCATTTGTATTCTCATTTTTTACAATTCCCTAACAATAAAATGACTTTCAACTAAAAGCAAAGTTCAACTAAAAGCTATGAAATCATGAGATAAATAAGAAAAATTCTGTTCTGAAAAGAGACAGTAGACTTATCATGGGCCTTTCTTCATAGATCTTCAGGAAATAGGAAGAAGGAAGTCAAGTGATGCCATCAGTGTGATTTTTACTTCAAAATAAACTATTTTTGTTAAACGGTAACACCAGTGGCACAACTCCAGGGGACTACTTTCATTATTTTATAATATTTATTCACCATTTAGTTTTTTTTTAATGTCATTTGCATCATGTATTTGATGGTTATGAATACATTATTGTATTTTAAATGGTAGAAAAACCTATTTTGGACCTCAAAATAAAGCAATTTTTCTCTGTACACGGCTGTGGGGATGAGCAGTTTTGTGGTGCTTGGAATTCTATATAATCTTTTTTTTTTTTTTTTTTTCGGCCTGTCAGTAACACAGATAACACATGACAGTACGTATGTGTGGCTATGCTATCATCATTCACAGCCTTTTTTTTTTTTTTATATTTATTTATTTATTTTATTTATTTATTTATTTTATTTTTAATTAATTAATTTTATATACCCTTTTATTTAACCACACTATGACAGACAAGACCAGGGGACAGAGAAAACAAGAGAGAGAAGAAAGAAAAAAAAGAAAAAAATAAATAAAACAAACAAAAAAAACAAGACCAGACAATTTGCTTCGATACCTGCTGACAAAAAGAGAAAACAACAGAAGAAAACAACAGAAGACACAACATCCGAGAGACTGCAGCAACAACCAACATCTGTATGAATCACAATAAATTCTAAATGTTAAATGTTATTGAGCAGCACACATAACTAATATTACAAAATAAGTTTTGAAGCAACAGCAGCTCAAGACAATGTGTGTCTGTGAGCACCTGTTTTTACACCAATGTGAATGTTTGCGTGTACACCTGTGTGTGTGAGCGCGCTTGTGTTCATAAGGTTCCTCCATGTAAATGTTTAATAGTGTGTGTGGGGAACAACAGTGCCATCCCACAAGGCATGAAGCAGGCATGGAAAAGACCCGGGCCCCAAACATCCGGGGGCCCCCCCAGGGCACGGGACCCCCAGGAGAACCACCGCAGGGACAACCGCGGCCTCCACCCAGAAAAGGGCAGAGGAGAGCCCGAAGGTGGGACCTCCGACAGCCACAGTGTAGACGCCCCAGGGTGCCGTGGCGGCAAGCCCGCAGGCTCCACCGGCATCCGACCACACCAGGGCAGACCGGGCCCTGGGCCCGGAGACCCAAAGGCCCCCCACCCCCCAATCGGGGCCCAGCAAGGCCAGTAGGGCCAGGCCCTGCCAAGCGACCGCCGAGAGCGGGCCGGCGCTCACCCGAGCATCCTGCCCCGGCGCGAGAAACCACCAATGCACCGGCGGCATCCTCCACCGGCAGGGCATGGTGGTGGGGTGGGGGTCGACTAAGATGATGAGTGAGGTGGAGTCTAAGGCCCGACCTGACACATAGACGTAGACGAACAAGCACACATATACACAAGCATACGTTCCCACCCTCATGCACGCAAACGAATATTCACACCCTCGCCCCACATGTAGACACACAAAAATGGACACGATACCCACACTCACACTCCCCATATGCACTCTATACTCCTAGATCCAGGCACCACCACCCCCAGAGGGGTAGTCAGCGCCCGATCCCGGAGCTGAACCCCCTTCGCTCCGGCGTGGGGACAGGAAGACCACCCCGAACAGCCCAGACCCCGACCGGGCGGCCAGCTCATCCTCTCAGCCTCCGGCCCCAGACAGAGAACAGAGAACAGGGGTGTGAGAAAAAAAAGAAAAAAAAAAAAGACCCCATGCTTCACCCCACCCGCTCAAATGTAGTGTTGGTGTGTGTTGTTCTAAGGTGCTTTAAAACAGGGGTGCTTTAAAACAGGGGAGGGGCACCCTCCACAAACTTGTGTCAGCTCGTCCCCTCCCTAGAGCCCTCAATGTCTATGTGCAACTTAAAATTGAGAAGTGGGCACTGGCACCAGAGGGAAGGCTGAATGAACAGACCGCCCTCCGGATGCCATTCAGTGTGCCCACCCACAAAGCCCTATATGTATGTGTCATGTGACAGTAAGTAATGAGAATGTCTAAGCTGTAATGTGTGATTGAGATGCAGGCGGCCACGAGGAGACAGAGGAGTACCACCTCCCCCGCATCCCAGCGACGCACCCGCACCTCAAAACCCTACCTATGTGTTGGTGTGATGGAGCGGGAGAAGTGAAGCCTTAGGGATGGGGAGGAAAGCATCAGAGGGGGCAAAATACCCCCCCCTCTGGAGCCAGCTCCCCCGCTGACCCCCATAGGCACCCCCGTTACCTCAAATCTGCCTAGGGCGGGGGGCCCAGGCCCATCCAGACCAGGGCCCATGGCAGCCCGGGGCGGCCCACCAGACCCCACAGCAGAGGAAAAACTACCCCACCCCATCATTCAGTCAGCTCCCAGACTACATAAGACAATAAGACACCCAGGTAAAGCCCATTTACCCCGCCTCTATTAGACCCCCCTCCCCCCCCCGCGGAGGCACCGATGCATCGAAGACCCCCACACCAGAGCCGGGCCCAAGCGCATGCACCAACCCATGCTCCCGGCGGCACACCAACCAGGACTCAAGCCCCCAGGCCCAGCCGTAACCCCAACCCGAGGCAGAGCGCCCCCAGAACCCCAAGCCCCCCCGGACCAACCCCGGAACAGTGCGGGTGCCAGGCTGACAACCTACGTCCGCCGGCACAGGCATCCCCAGCAGCGCCGCATGCAGCTGCCAGAAAAACAGCACCCAAGAGTCACCAATACCCCATCCAGGCCAAGGCCGCAGCCCCAGCGCCGAACCCCCCAAGAAACCCATCCCAGGGAACCCCCAGATGCCCCAGGCCCATATCGCCACCCCACGCCAACAACAAAAACCACAGCCGGACAGAATCAGGACCCCCACTCACACTAGGTGATGGAGCTGATCAAAGGAGCCCAGAGAGATTGATCTAATGTGGCAGCAGAAGCTGTGTCAAGACTAATATAATCCCACAAATAATCTCTATATTGGTTGATATTAAGATTATTTTTATTTTTCCAGTTCATGAGGACAGTCTTCTTAGCAATGCATAGGGCAGTGAAAGCCATGTGGATTGTGTTACCTTCTGTAGTGACACCATCTAGGTCGCCCAATAAGCAGACTAAAGGAGAGGCTGGAATAGAACATTTAAGACACTTTGATAAATCTTCACAAATCCTGTACCAGAACCTCTGAACAGGTGGACAGAACCATAGAGCGAGGATATAATTGTCAGGTGTATTGCCTTTACAGTGTGAGCAGTTGTTAGAAGCTGTAAAACCCATCCTGAACATCCGATGACCTGTGTAGTGCACTCTATGCAGGATTTTGTATTGTATTAATTGTAAACCAGGATTTCTAATCAGTTCAAAGGTTTTTAAACATATCTGAGACCAGAAATTATGGTCCCAGCTTACTGATAGATCTGCCTCCCATTTTGCAATAGGAAGTGATACTGATTCATCTATTTTGGAAAGTGCCCTGTATATTTTAGACATTAATTTGGGGGTTTTGAGATTAAGAAAATCTGCCACACTTGGTGGTATTTGTAAATTGATATGATTAGACTTAAATTTCCTTTTTACAATAGATTTAATTTGTTGATATTCTAAAAATCTGTTTTTATTAATCCCATATTGTTTAACTAATTTGTCAAAGGGAATAAAGTCTGTCCCTTCGAATATATGTTCCAGGTATTTAATACCTTTACAACTCCAATCTTTGAAGTTTATCATATTGTTGTTTAGCAATATGTCAGGATTGTTCCAGATGGGGGTACGTTTGCATGGGATTAGTGAAGACTCCGTCATTTTTAGAAACTCCCACCATGCTGTCAGAGAAGAGCTGATACTGATGCTTTTGAAGTATACGTGTCGTTTGCTGATCGAGCTAATGAATGGCAGATCCGAAATCTCTATATTATTGCATAATGCCTGTTCTACATCTAGCCAAGGCTCATCTAAGAGGGTGTGTTTTAACCACCCTGAAATGTGTTGAAGCCTGTTGGCTAAGAAATAGTGGTGAAAGTTAGGTAGATCTAGTCCTCCTTTATCCTTGGTCTTTTGCAGCGTTTTTAAGCTAATACGCGGGAGTTTACCTTTCCAAAGGAATTTAGAGATGGAGGAGTCCAGAGATCTAAACCAGTCAGGTGGTGGTTTGCTCGGGATCATTGCAAATAAATAATTAATTCTTGGCAAAACCATAATTTTTATTGAGGCGACTCTTCCCATGAGTGATATGGGTAGAGACCTCCATCTGGTTAGATCATCTTCTACCTTCTTTAAAAGTGGGATGTGGTTTAATTTAATCAAATCTGCTAGCCTAGGAAAAACATTAATACCTAAATATTTAATATTTCCAGATTGCAGTGGAGTGGAAGAATTCTGGAAGAAGCAATTAATTGGAAGAACTGTTGATTTGAACCAGTTTATTGAATAATCTGAGACTCTTGAGAAAGAGTTTATTAATGTAATTACCTCAGAGAGAGTGGTTTGTGAATGCTGAAGAAAAAGTAACACATCATCTGCGTAAAGACTAACTTTATGTTCTACATTCTTGCATTTAATGCCTTTAATCACTGTTGCCTGTCTAATTGCTGCTGCTAGTGGTTCAATAAAAATTGCAAACAGTGAGGGGGAGAGGGGGCATCCCTGCCTGGTGCCCCTCTTAAGATAGAAGCTAGAGGACGTTTGGGCATTTGTCCTGACACATGCTATTGGAGAGTTATATAATATTTTTAACCAGTTTATGAAAGAGTTTCCAAAACCAAATTTGTGTAAAGTTGCAAATAGAAAATTCCAGTTAACCCTATCAAAAGCTTTTTCTGCATCTAAAGACAATATTGTAATTTGAAGGTTTCTATTGCATGAATAGTCTATCAAGTTAAGTTACCTACGTGTATTTGTTGAGGAGTGCCTCCCTTTTATGAAGCCAGTTTGGGCGGAATGAATTATGAGAGGGGTTATCTTCTCTATTCTTTTTGAGATAGCTTTGCAGATTATTTTAGTGTCCACATTAATAAGGGATATTGGACGATAGCTGGTAGGCAATACAGGGTCTTTGCCTGGTTTTAGCAAAAGACTAATGTTGGCAGAATTCATATTTGGTGGAAGTCTGCCATTTTTTTTGGTTTCCTGCAACATTCTGTAGAATGTTGGTGCCAGAATAGCCCAGAATTCTTTATAGAATTCTGCTGGAATGCCATCTGGACCTGGAGCCTTTTTATTGGGCATACTGTTCAAGGCTTCCTGAAGTTCATCTGATGTCAGTGGAGAATCCAATGCCATCGCTTGATTGTCTGATAATTTCGGAAGAGTTATATTGTCAAGAAATTGGTCAATTTCGTCTTTAGATGGGTTTATCTGTGGAGAATATAAAGATTTGTAAAAATCCCTGAAAGTGTTGTTTATTCTTTCAGGGTCATATACTGTATCCCCAGTTAAATCTTTAACAGCACATATAGTTGTTTTTTCTTTATTTATTTTTAACTGGTTCGCTAGGAATTGACCTGATTTGTTACCATATTCAAATTCTTGCCAGCGAAGTCTTTGTGCTAAGAATTTAGTTTTTTTATTAATAATTTCATTTAATTCTAGTTTTGCTTTACATATTTTTTTCAGCATTTCCTGTTCCTGGGAGGATACGTAGGCTTCTTCTAAAGTTTTTATGGTTTCTTCTAATTCCTGAATACATTTATTTTCTCTTTTCTTTTTATGCGATGAGAATGAGATTATTCTACCTCTCATCACAGCTTTGCCTGCTTCCCAGAGAACAGATGCTGATGTTCCAGGCAGGTCATTATAGTCTAAATATAAAGCCCATTCTTCTTTAAAATATTTAATAAAATCGTCGTCTTTAAGCAATGATGTATTGAATCTCCAGTTATTACTTGGTGGAGTGGCCTTCTTATTTACTAGAGTTAAAGAAACAGCAGCGTGATCGCTGACAGCTATAGGGTTTATCTCTGTGTCTGAAATGTCACTCAGCAGTGAGCTGCTGACTAAGAAATAATCCAGACGAGAGTAAGAGTGATGGACATGTGAGAAGAAAGTATATTCCTTACGGTTGGGGTGAAAAGAGCGCCATGCATCGCAAAGTCCATAGTCGCTCATGTACTGTTTAACTATATTTGTGGATTCCCAATTGCGCTGAGTTCCAGCTGTACTCAGCCTGTCCATTTCTTTATTTAGTCCAAAGTTGAGGTCTCCCCCAATAACAAGTGCACAATCGAGGTGTTCAGAGAGTGCGGTAAAAAAAACGTGAAAGAAAGAGGGGTCATCAACATTTGGACCATATATACTAACAATACATAACTTTTTGTCAAATATAGATAATTTAATGATTAGAAATCTACCTTCTGGATCTATAACTGTGTTGAGTACTGTGAAATTAACATTTTTATGTATTAAAATTGCTACCCCCCTTTGCCTAGAGTTATAGCAGGCTGAGAACACATTAGGAAACTCAGTTGTTTTAAGTTGATCTGTAGCTGTGGCAGGTCTATGAGTCTCTTGTAATAAAACAACGTCTGCCTGTTGGTTTTTAAGCTGGCTAAATATTTTTAACTTCTTTTCTCTGGAGCCAGCTCCATTCACATTCCATGTGACAAATCTCAGTGCGCCCATAGATGTGTGTGTGTAGCTAATGCTGCTTGCTGCGTGTGATGCTCAAATGAATAAGATATGAGCGGGCGTGTACGCGCTTGTATGCGAGTATGTCCTTCATGTCTGTGTGCGCTGTAAGGTCGGAGTGGTTGCGTTACCGCTGAGTGTATATGTACATGGTCGTGCCGTGCAGATGTGTGATATAGGGTGTTGTGTGTGTATGTGTAGTAAGGCAGGTGATCGGTGCAGTGAAAGGAGTTGGAAGTAAGAAAGACATACAAAGAAACAAGAAAGACATACAAAGAAACAAGCAGAGAGGGATGAAAGTAAAAACTTGACAGAAACGAAAACATTGCAACAACATTTAAACGCTGCGGAGACTGACGGTATCGTGTTTGTTATGATATCGTATTAAATTAGCGAAATTACATTAATAGTTAGAGGTAAATGGAAGAACAAGCGAGGAAAGAGAGGAAGAAAAAAAAGAAAAATATAACGGATTCTTATCTGGAGTGGTGTTAATATAACCACGGAGTGGTACTGAGGTTGCGGTAGAGCTGCCCGTCCACGTAGAGCCGGTCCACGGCGATGACAGCTCGGGAGCCCTTTTGGATGAGACTGCGTCGGATTGGGAACAGAATTTTGCGTCGCTCCAGGATTTCTTTGGGGAACTGGTCGTTTACGCTGAAGTCTGTTCCTTTCAGCTCCCTGCCGCGACTCTTCACCTGCTCTTTCTGCTTGGAGTATCCAAATTTGGCCACAATAGGACGCGGCCTCGGGGCTCCAGGTCTTCTATATAATCAATTAAAAAACAAACATTGCAACATTGATGGCTCAAGAAGGTGTAATTGTTCAAAGAACGTAATTGTTCCATTTTAAAATCGTAACCCTGAAGTGTTTTTCAAGTGTAATATTTCTGTCAAGGGTAGTGACAGAAAACTGGACATTTCCATAGAATCACCCTACAGAACATTAGGCTAATTTGCCCATTGCCCGGTATAGATTAACTAACATGATATATATAAAGGTGCAAAATGCATTTACTTACAGTTTAATTACTGGAAATATTTCGAATAGCCTAAAAAAGGAAAAATTAAGTAAAACATAAGCCTGCTGCAGTGTCAACCCCCATCACCCCACCTGTGTCCCCTCAAAAATAATAAATGCATGACGCCGCTGAAAGAATGCATGCACAATTATGTCAGCATTATGAAATAGTCCGAGTGTATGAAATGTAGTTCTTAGTTAATGTGGGGAAATATTAAAAAAAATCAATTATTATATAAGATGATTATGGTTTGGCTGTCAGTGACATGATTTGACTGTCATTCCTTTGTTGGGCGTTGATGTTCATTTCTCATCCTTCACTCTTGTTTATGTGCAACTATGTGTCAGGCATTTGTTAAAAAAGCCATTGTGAAAGTGAACAGGATTGAAAAGTTAAAGATTCACATAGTTTTAAAGGTCATGTATTGAATACGTGTCAGGAGAAACACACCAAACCCATGAAAAAGAAATAAAATATTCCTAACATTTGTGTATTCATTCAGTCCTCATAAAGATTTCATTTTATCAATAAAAGCTGCAACATTACTTTTTTCCAGTGTCTTTCATTTTTCCGTCAGTCTTTAGCACAGAAGTAGCAGAATCCAAAACAGTGGCAGAATTTTGTTAAAAAAGAAATTCTCATTAACATCAAGGTTTCATTTCACTTCATTAATATTAGCCCTATTTTATTCTTTTGCTTTCAGAAATGAACAGATTTAATATATTTCAAGCATAACAAATAATGAAAATGAACAGTATTTTACAGTAATTAGGTTTATGATTGACATTGTAAAGCTGCTTTGACACAATCAGTATTGTATAAAGAGCTATATAAATAAAGTTGACTTGACTTGACATTCAATATATGTTCGTAAATGAGGTCTAAAACAGTGATTCTTCATTAGGGGCCACTAGGGGGTCTTAGCAAACGTTCATTCAGAGACCTGATAAGTCTTAAAGTTACTTAAATTACTATTGGTTTTGGATCAGCAATACAAACAGTAGAGCTACTTTCAGCAATACAGTCACTATAAAAAAAACAAGGATATTAATAGTAGCGGCTCCTGACTGTAAATTTAGGTGGGGCAGATTCTGGGTCGTATAGTTTGTTATAAACTAAAGAAAGCTTATGGTCTTTATAGTCTACTCGATGAGCACATGCACACACACTTTTGGTAGAGATCTGTTCTTGTGTTATTCGGCCTGTGGGCGGCGCGCTAATGTTGATTGACAGGCTCAAAGTACACACAAATAGAATGCTATAGAATTATTGCCTTAACGTTGTCTCCGAATGTTGATTTAGAATGTTACAAGTTGTAGTGGAATTTAAGTAAAAAAATCGAATATCATGTCTCATCTCAAAACAAACACAACAAAACTCTATAAAGGCTTTTCTCGTGAGCACATTTAAACTAAAGGATTAATACTTTTATTACTTCAAAACACTACTCCACATAGGCAAAACAGACATGCCAGCTAGTTTCTGACCTGATGCAGACATATAGCTGAAGCTGACTGATATCATCGTGGTCTGGAGCGAGATAAGGTAACGTGAAAATAAGCAGGGCAGTCTCAAAACTGCCCAAATGGCTCTCAATTAGAGCATGCTGCAGTTCCACTTTTCACCACATATTTACATTGTAAAATTTGTGGGGCGCTGTTGAGTTCGGGAGGACACGGGCACGACTACCCCACTTAGTACCATTTTACATGCCTGCCAAAGCTTGCAAAGAAATTTTAATATGTCCTGTGCATTTTATGACTTAAAGTTGTCAAGAAAATAAAAAAAAAAATTTGTTGCAGAATGCTGAACACATTTACAGTTTATTATTTATTCAGTTTATGATTGAATGAATGAATGAGGCATTTATATAGCGCTTTATTGTGTATTGTTGTACGCCCAAAGCGCTTTACAATCATATATAGGGGGTCTCTCCTCAACCACCACCAGTGTGCAGCATCCACTTGGATGATGCGACGGCAGCCACAGCACAACGGCGCCAGTGCGCTCACTACACACCAGCTACAGGTGGAGAGGAGAGAGAGATAGAGCCAATCAAGTGGATTTTATATAGAGATCTACTGTATGTTTTGGGTGAATATTTTGGCCCTAACAGATGAGCCGCACCTGGATATTAATCATGGTCAAAAACCTCCAGTGGACCACTTGAGATGAACTGATCCAATATTAAGAGCAAGTGGGATGGAAACACTCCGTGTAAATTGGTCTTGTGTTGTCTTCTGGGAAACATGTATCTTATCTAACTTCTGAAAGAAAGTATTAGCCTGCATAAAAGATTTTTATATTCTATATGTGCAAGGGGTTTATAAACCCTGGAGACAAAAGGGCTATATGGAAACTTTGCCAATATTGTATAATCAAAATCTTAATTGGATGATCTGAACCTAACAAAGTTTAATGTGTAATGTTTGTATAATGCAGTGGCAGTTGTTAAGGATGTTGTGGATTGTTGTAAGGCGCATGTTAGCAGGGGCGGCGCCAGAGATTTTTGAACGCAGGTGCTGAGGGGGTGCTAGATCAATGACTATTTTACTATTTAATAGTAAATATGACCAAAATAGGTTGTTATTATTATTATTAGCCTATTATTATATGAATAATAAATCACTATATAAGTGCATTTCAAATGTTTATGAGGAGTGTGGGAGTATTATTGCGCTTACTGTATGACATGCCCGCACAATTCTTTTGTTTGTTTTTTTCTGCGGAAAGAACTTAAAATAGCCTACTCCCATCATTTTTGGATGTGCTTTCTGTCGTCTCATACAGTCTCCGTGAATGGGGCGCGTCACAACAATGAACCAACTCACAGACATAAGAAATATATCTGCAGAAAGCTTGAAAACCAAGGAAAATAAAAAAATACAAACCTTCTCTGATTATGTAGTCCATATAGGTGCATTTTTCTATTAAAGGAACACTCCACTTTTTTGGAAATATGCTCATTTTCCAACTCCCCTAGAGTAAAACAGTAAAGTTTTACCGTTTTTGAATCCATTCAGCCGATCTCCGGGTCTGGCGGTAGCACTTTTAGCTTAGCTTAGCATAGATCATTGAATCGGACTAGACCATTAGCATCTCACTCAAAAATGACCAAAGAGTTTCGATAATTTACCTATTTAAAACTTGACTCTTCTGTAGTTACATCGTGTACTAAGCCTGACGGAAAATGAAAAGTTGTGATTTTCTAGTCCGATATGGCTAGGAACTATACTCTCATTTCGGCGTAATAATCAAGGAACTTTGCTGCCTTACCATGGGTGCAGCAGGCGCAATGATATTACGCAGCGCCTGAAAGTAGTCCCCAGCTAGGTAACTAGTAACGATATAGAGACTACCTTCTTTGTGCTTACTGAAAGTGCAATACCTGAAATTTAAAAGTAAATTTCTCAAATGACAACAATCATTACGATTATAATTTTGAGCAAAAACATATTGTAACAAAGTTCTGTAGATCGGGAAGAAGGAGGCGGGAACCGGCGAACATTTAAACAACTTTAATAAAACAAATAAACAAACACAGAAGGAAAGCGGCAGCCCCTCACGGACGACTGCCGCACACAAAACACAAACTAAAATCCAGGCCTGGTCCTCTCTCGTCTTCCACTGTCATCGCTCCTCCTTTTATCCTTCCGGAGCTCCTCCGTGGGACGCGAGACCGGTGAGTGGTGCAGGTGTCGCTCATTATCATTAACTCCACCGGCCTCGCTCCGTTCCCACGGCTCTCGGCCCCGCCCCACTCATCACACATATATTTAACCATCATACAGCATGACAAATATGGGACAAGACTAAAACTAGACTAAAATAGGGTAAAGTTGACTACATATGATAAAAACTAACAAGGACATTTATCTCGAGACTGTAAGACTAAAATTGAAAATAGCTGGCAAAATTAACACTAGTGAAGTAACATTTAAATCCATATTTAACCCTCTACGGTATGCAATATGATATCAATGAGAAAAAAATATTTGTGATGTTTTTCCTGCTTAAAAATGGACACTATAACAATATCAATAAACATTTTCATTTTTTTTTTTATTAATTTGTTTTTTAAAAGTTTGTTGCCTCAAGGCAACATAGTAACACAACGGACAAATTGAAACATTTGACATTTTCATTGAGGAAAAATAAATGTATTTATTGAAATAATCTAATTCTTCTACAAAACACTTTAACAAACAAGTTTATCTACTTTTTAATGTGGTACACTTTTCATATTTAATAAAAAATAACATTTCTTATCTAGCCGTTGCTCTCAGCCAACAGTGTAACATTGTGGAACACAAGTATAACAAAACCATCACAAGTTATCATATCAAAACTTTACAATTAGTGTCGTTTCAAGCTAAAACATCAAAAATCAACATAAATTGGCACCTCACTGTGTGTGAAAGTTGAGGAAGCAATTTCTTTCAACAGAAAAACACAGGAATGTCGCACATTTTGAGCACTGCACTTTTACAATGCCTGAACAACCTGGGTTTGCATCGCCCTTTTCTTTCAGCCCAAACAGGCCAATGACCTGTCTGATCAAAGCGAACCAGCATTGATGTTTTTTTTTTTTATTATTATTCTATTATATCTTTCACTTGAATGTCATAGACTATATTTTCTTTATTATAGGTTGATTTCATATGATTGTGTATCTAGCTAGGGTTGATGTAGGCCACAGCTGTCCCAGATCTGGGCCACATGGTCATTGGTCATTGGGCCACATGGTCATTGAACCAGCTTTTGGTACCTTTGGAAGTGTGGGCAGGTGCCAAGTCCTGCAGGAAAATGAAATCAGCATCTCCATAAAGCATGTCAGCAGAAGGAAGCATGAAGTGTTCTAAAACTTCCTGGTAGATGGCTGCGTTGACTGTGGACTTCAGAAAACACAGTGGACCAACACCAGCAGATGACATGGCAGCCCAAATCATCACTGACTGTGGAAACTTCACACTGGACTTCAAGCAACATGGATTCTGTGCCTCTCCACTCTTCCTCCAGACTCTGGGACCTTGATTTCCAAATGAAATGCAAAATTTACTTTCATCTGAAAAGAGGACTTTGGACCACTGAGCAACAATCCAGTTATTTTTCTCCACAGCCCAGGTAAGACACTTCTGACGTTGTCTCTGGTTCAGAAGTGGCTTGGTAGCCCTTTTCCTGAAGACGTCTGAGCATGGTGACTCTTGATGCAATGACTCCAGCTTCAGTCCACTCCTTGTGAAGCTCTCCCAAGTGTTTGAATCGGCTTTGCTTGACAGTATTCTCAAGCTTGCGGTCATCCCTGTTGCTTGTAGAGATCGACCGATATATCGATTTACCGATATTTTTCCCGATATTTAAGCATTTTTCCATAATCGGATATCGGTTTTGTAATATCGGATTTTCCGATAGACGCCGCCATCTTGTGGGCGTTTTAAGAATTGCACGCATGATCGCCATTACAATGCATTTGAGGGGAGACGAGACAACGGCGTGCACAGGTAAAGTATTACTTGCTTTGCTGTAATTAGTACATTTTATTTAACATAACAGCCATTAATGCACAAATTAGATGTGATACATATGCTTGATATGTAGTTTATGCAGCTTGGCTCTAAAAAATAGACGAGTCACGTAAGATAATCCGTCAAGTCCTGTCCCAATAAAGACGTAACTTTGCATGAATTAAATAATACAGCCATGAATGAGCGCAAGTTCATTTACAAAACAGCGTTTCCAAGCACCTGTCGCTTACTGACTGTTTGGACTTTTAAATATGAACATAATTCGTCTGTTAATATGCGCATAGCTTGTTACTCAGACACAGACAGTGCGCTGAATGAGACAAAGCCGTAATACAGCCAAAACCACCGCATATAGTCGCTTTTTAGTGTAAGTTAGATGTATATTGATTTTATCAGACGATGTTGCGAGTATAGTGAGAGTGATTCCTGGTTAACATGTAAAATTAATGGTTCCTGTTTACTATTTATACTTGTTTTATGTATGACAACAGAAATTATAATGTGAACAGCTTTATTGGCATTGTTGTATTAATTACAGTATGTGACATTTAGAACAGATCTTAAGTGCCAAAACTCGTCTGAACGCAAACTTGACACAATGACATGCAAATTAACTTGACGTCACCTGCCGCCACAAGTTTTATTTATTTTTTAATTGGTGAGAATTACTTTTATGTGCTTTATTTATTTTACCTTTGTTTTTTTTTACCTCATCGAAGATTTTATTTTTAAACAAAAACTGTTTAGTAACAGTGCACTTTTTTATTTTTTGTACTCTCAGACCCCTCTATTTATTGGTATATAAATAAGATTTGTTTTGTTTTCTATGCAAGGAGGGAGTGATTGTTATAAATAAAATGGTTTGTTCAGTTCAGTGGTGTTGTAATCATTGTGTCAAAAACACAAATATAACAGTAAATAAATATCGGTTCTGCATATCGGTTATCGGGCACATAAACAAACAAATTATCGGTTCTAAAAAAATCAATATCGGTCGATCACTAGTATTTTGCCCCATCTGATGCTTTCCTCCCCATCCCTAAGGCTTCACTTCTCCCGCTCCATCACACCAACACATAGGTAGGGTTTTGAGGTGTGGGTGCGTCGCTGGGATGCGGGGGAGGTGGTACTCCTCTGTCTCCTCGTGGCCGCCTGCATCTCAATCACACATTACAGCTTAGACATTCTCATTACTTACTGTCACATGACACATACATATAGGGCTTTGGGGGTGGGCACACTGAATGGCATCCGGAGGGCGGTCTGTTCATTCAGCCTTCCCTCTGGTGCCAGTGCCCACTTCTCAATTTTAAGTTGCACATAGACATTGAGGGCTCTAGGGAGGGGACGAGCTGACACAAGCTTGTGGAGGGTGCCCCTCCCCTGTTTTAAAGCACCCCTGTTTTAAAGCACCTTAGAACAACACACACCAACACTACATTTGAGCGGGTGGGGTGAAGCATGGGGTCTTTTTTTTTTTTTTTTTTCTCACACCCCTGTTCTCTGTTCTCTGTCTGGGGCCGGGGGCTGTGAGGATGAGCTGGCCACCCGGTCGGGGTCTGGGCTGTTGGTTTTCTCTGCTGCTGCGGGGACCGGGGTGGTCTTCCTGTCCCCACGCCGGAGCGAAGGGGGTTCAGCTCCGGGATCGGGCGCTGACTACCCCTCTGGGGGTGGTGGTGCCTGGATCTAGGAGTATAGAGTGCATATGGGGAGTGTGAGTGTGGGTACCATGTCCATTTTTGTGTGTCTACATGTGGGGCGAGGGTGTGAATATTCGTTTGCGTGCATGAGGGTGGGAACGTATGCTTGTGTATATGTGTGCTTGTTCGTCTACGTCTGTGTGTCAGGTCGGGCCTTAGACTCCACCTCACTCATCTCAGTCGACCCCCACCCCACCACCATGCCCTGCCGGTGGAGGATGCCGCCGGTGCGTTGGTGGTTTCTCGCGCCGGGGCAGGATGCTCGGGTGAGCGCCGGCCCACTCTCGGCGGTCGCTTGGCGGGGCCTGGCCCTACTGGCCTTGCTGGGCCCCGATTGGGGGATGGGGGGCCTTTGGGTCTCCGGGCCCGATCTGCCCTGGTGTGGTCGGCTGCCGGTGGAGCCTGCGGGCTTGCCGCCACGGCACCCTGGGGCGTCTACACTGTGGCTGTCGGAGGTCCCACCTTCGGGCTCTCCTCTGCCCTTTTCTGGGTGGAGGCCGCGGTTGTCCCTGCGGTGGTTCTCCTGGGGGTCCCGTGCCCTGGGGGGCCCCCGGATGTTTGGGGCCCGGGTCTTTTCCATGCCTGCTTCATGCCTTGCGGGATGGCGCTGTTGTTCCCCACACACACTATTAAACATTTACATGGAGGAACCTTATGAACACAAGCGCGCTCACACACACAGGTGTACACTCAAGCATTCACATTGGTGTAAAAACAGGTGCTCACAGACACACATTGTCTTGATCTGCTGTTGCTTCAAAACTTATTTTGTAATATTAGTTATGTGTGCTGCTCAATAACATTTAGAATTTATTGTGATTCATACAGATGTTGGTTGTTGCTGCAGTCTCTCTGATGTTGTGTCTTCTGTTGTTTTCTTCTGTTGTTTTCTCTTTTTGTCAGCAGGTATCGAAGCAAATTGTCTGTTTTTTTTTATTTATTTCTTTTTTCTTTTTTTCTTTCTTCTTTCTCTCTCTTGTTTTCTCTGTCCCCTGGTCTTGTCTGTCATAGTGTGGTTAAATAAAAGGGTATATAAAATTAAATTAATTAATTAAAAAAAAAAAAAAAAAAAGGCTGTGAATGATGATAGCATAGCTACACATACAGTACGTATGTATTTTTACAGCTGCACTGAGTCAGCCAGCGATTCACTGAACGAGCCATATAACATCAACTCTGCACTGGATATTAAAATCCCAAATATAGTGAAAACACTATTTAATAGCACAGTGACATGATCGGCAGTTTAAGACATTAACTTGTAAGCACAAAACACAAGATACTTTTCTTTTCAATATGAAAAAAACTTTATTGGATAAATCTAAGACATGTAAACTAATCTAACACCTAAACAAACGCACTCATACATTCACGCAAGTTGCAGAAAGAGAAAAAGTGAGGAAAGAATGAGTTGAAGAGAGTGAAAATGTGAAATCCCAAGTTTATAGCAATATGTGTTATTGCATAGACCTGAACAACCATCAATCATTTAAGCAACCCTCGCATTGAGTTCCTCAATGAGGCAAACATTTATATTAAATGCACCAGTTCAGCTAGAATCAGGAGGTACTAGCGTTCCTTGTTTAGGGGGTTCCCTTGTTGTCCTCCTTACAGAAAGGGCATTTGCCAAGGTTGCTGATTGGCTGGAAGTTCAGTAGTCATTGAAGTGACATCTTGGGAAGCCAATGGTTGGGTGTTGGCTGAAGAGTTGTGGGCTAGTTTTAAGTTTTGAGACAATCACAGACTCGAGGTGAACTCTGAGACACAGCGTTGCGGCAAAATTGAACTCAGAACACGAAACTCTCAACGGAAAAGAAAAGAAACTAAAGTAAAAGAAAGAAAGAAAAGAGTAAAGATTGATGAGACTAGGTGGCGTTTCTCCTCATGGTTTTAGAGCTACTGGCATACAAGCCAGAGCACGCTGGAATGGCGCTCGAAGAATTCACGGACAAAAAGCATGGCTAAAAGCATAAAGCAAAAAGCAATGACTAAAAGCAAAAGGTGTCGTCTAAAAGCCGGCAAGGCAAAAAGCAGTGGCAAAAAGCATCATTTGATGGTGTCCTGAGCATTTAAACTGGGCTGTTGGACACATCCCAAATGTTGTCTTGACCAATTAGACATTGTCTTTGCTCGGGGCGTTGCTATGTTTCTCTTCCCAATACATAAATCAACATGTTACCTTATCAGTCACATGGTCCAAATTTTCCCGCTCTTGCAGAGTATAATTTGGACATGATTTCTACAACAAGAATTTTACAAAGTATTGATTGATCGAAACGTTTAAAGCATGGATTTTCAAACTCATACATACCCAACATGAATATAATCCTATAAACGATTCAATAGTTATTTAAAAGACATACACAATAAGGGATTAGGACAAGATAGTCAAATATGTGGGTTACATACATGATATAGAGTTATGCATAGAAATGAAAGTTGCTCATAAGTCCTTTTAGCATCATTTTGGTGCATCTATATATGTAAAGACAGTCTCTCTGCCATTCTGTTAACGTGAGGGTATGTTCTGCGAGACTAAAGGTCAAAAGGGTTTAGAAGGAATCTCAGTCTGGTCTTTGTCTTCTAGCGCAGTATCTACTAATGATTTTCCTCATGTGATGGTCATGATGCTGTGTCTTTGACCATTAATCTTGGTTACTTGCCCCAAATTTTACTCCTCCTTGAGTTGGAATTGTCAATAAGTGTAATTTTGTGTTAATGTTGCAAGCTGTTCTGTTGGTTAGGCTTGCTTCAGACTGGCTGGCGCTAGGATCTGGACAGATTTATGACATTGTCTTGTTATCCTGAGCCTCTTTGTGGAATTTGGCTCTTTGGGTTGTTAAACACCAATCTGATCAAATCTTAAATTGTCTGATTCACTCTGATACCCTACATCAATTACTAAAATCATTTGCATTTAAATACTAGACAATTTTCATGTATATTCACAACACTGGTCATCACATCCACAAGTACACACTTCAATATATCCATGACTAAAAGAAGATTTATCTAGGATCTCATATTTATCACTATTATACAGTGATTACCTCCATCTCATTTACTCGGATGTACAACATTAATTATATTGCATGAGTGCCCACTTCTGGCGGAACCCTTAGAATGGGCTGAACTGGAACGTCCTGAGCCCTTGATCATTTAGAATCTGCTATGGAGTTGGTTTATTATTTACATTTTTCCCCTTAGGAATTTGTTTGGTGCAACATTCTATACATATATAAGTATGCTTGGGCTGTTATAAATGTAATTTTTATTTATTTATTTTTTATATATATTATAGAGTTGTTTGGGGTGGGGATAAATTAAACGCGGCCTGTGGTGACGTCACAATCATGTTGCATTGTGGTCTATGGAGAGGACTGAAGTGTTCATATGAAGCAGACTCGCTCACTTGGTCAAAATCGAGGGGTGCAGGGTCTGTTCAAATAAACTTCCCTCATCCACTTCACTAAATGGAACACACTTCAAAACGGCAGCGGGGATTCCCCCGAGGGGAAGTACTTAGGGAAGTTCACGAGTGCGTGTCTAAAAGTGGAGTGGAACGCAGCCCAAGATCGAAGTTAACTATCCCTGGTATACTTTAATGCCGGGTTCACACTGCACAATTTTAGCTCAGATTTTCACTCTCTGGCAGTTTTGTGGAAATCGCTGACAAATCTGTGCTTGTTCATGCGAGTGACAATCATGTACTGTTTGTTATGAAAGATGTGATCTGGGAGAAGCGTCAATGGATTGCCAATTCCCGTGAGATATTTGGCATGCTAAATATATGGACCTGTTGGCGACTCACAGTCCTGCAGTGTTAAATGTGTTTTGACTGGAAATGACAACAGGTGACGACCAACAGCCAATAAGAGAGCAAGATACAGGACAAATGAAATGTTGGGGGTGAAGTCATAGATCTGCATCAAAACATCAGCACATATGGCATCTGCAAGAAACCATTCTCTCCTTCATATTCTTCTTCTTTTATAGTCTTTTTTTCTCACTGCAAATTAGCGTACAGACAACTTGGACTGCAAGCTTTTTGTGGGCTACCATTTTTGACAGGAATAAATCAATTCTCTTGGATCTTACGTTATTTCCCATTTCAATTCTCAAGTGTGTCTGGTTGTGAAACATAGTTTGTAGACAATGAAAACTAAGAGTTGTCAACGATTCTTCCTATTGAGAAGATATGTAATGTTTGACCCACTGTCACCGATCTGTTGTGTCATGTGCTCAAAACAGCAACTAGGTGCTACCCCAGACTATCTTGAAGTGTGAGAAGAGCAGTGATCTTAATCGTGCAGTGTGAACTAGGCATAAAGGGCTGATCACTTCACCAAACCAGGTATTTCACCAATTATTTTCACTTTGATGATGAGGGTGATAATGTGTATTAACAGATCAAAAAAATTTAGACAATTTATTTTGTCAAGTAGGTAAAGATTTTGACAAGGAATGATGTCTTTCTACACATGTCCTCTTTTTCCAGGATATGTCTTAGCTAGGATTTCTATATTGCCTAAAATATCCAGGTTTTGAGTCTGACTCCAAGTCCAAGATTTGAGTAGCCCAACTCTAACAGTGCCATACAGCACGTTTTCAATATAGTATCCTGCTGAATATACACCAGAGTCTCCTGGGGGCCGTTCTTCGTACGTCGCTTACTAAGTTAGCTGGATTTTACTGTTGACGGATTGGCATGATCTTGGATTGTTTGGTTCTTCAAGCTCATCCCGGAGTTGCTGTCATAGCAACAGGTCCGTAAGCTTAAACCTGCTCAGGAGCAGTCTTATTTCATGTAAACAGGATTATAACGCATCTGTCCCAACCACGGTTACTTTATTACAAGAGTACCCTGGTGAACCAGGGACAATCATTTTAAATAACTAAAAATTTATTTAAAAATAATACATTTAATAGACCGGTTTACTCGTTGAAAAATATTACTAAATAAACTAACAAAAATTACTTCATAATTGTGTTGGAGTCTTTCACACATACTATACCGATAATGTAGAGTTGTGCATTAATTTGAGTGATGACAGCTATTATGGGAGTGGCTTAATGGAGCTCTTGGTGTTTAGCAAACTGATATAACAAGGCAGAAAACAAAGACACAGCCAAACATCCAAGCCCAGAAGTACAGCAATATTTGCACATAAACACTATATTCACTATATAAAACAAGTCTAGAATTTGATGCAACATCTGCCATATGCAAAAACACAGATTTGACTTATTCAGTACTGAACCACACTGAATTAAATCAACTAAATCAAAAAATTAACTCGCAAAATGTCAAAAACCAATCTGACAATTTAATCACTACAGTAAAATTTCAAAACTGAAATTATGCCTCTGCTTCACATAAAAATGTCTAATAAGTATTTCCACTATGGTTCATCTACATTTCACATATTATATTTATTGCATAACATATTAATTATTTTTTGTTAAAACAGCTTAAAGCAAAGCAAGCAAATTCAACCACATCTAATCATATTCGTTCTAGGTAGGTGAACATGATCTTGACCCTTAAGAAACTTTAATTAATGCTGTCACGTAACAAATCTGTTTCAAAGATTAAATAAAATGAATTGCCAACTACTACATTCAAATAAAAATGTAAAGCTTGTACAAATATCGTGACACAAATAATTGGGATGTAAATAATTAAAATAATATAAAAACTGTGCACATTTCATTTATCTATTATAACATTTATGTAGTTTTGTTCGCTTGGCTGTTTCCTTATAAAAGTCTAGAAATTTGTCAATTTTTTCGGCAGGTGGCTTTTTTAATTATATAATGTCATTAAGTTGCTGTCTTGCCGCCAGTCAATCACTGCATTTCTGATCGTGGTTTCGAGTATCGATGTATAGAGGCCCTTTTAAACCAATCCATGAATGTGCAATTATCTCAGATAGCTCAATCCAGCCATACTAATCATCAACAACAAGTGTGTTCGAAGAACCAAATTAGCCAGATCATGATTAGTGCAATGATATAATCTTGGACATGTCATTTGATCTCGGATGTAATAAGCGACGTATGAAGAACGGGCCCCTGGTCTTAATTTCTGAGCTTCCTACACATTATAATGTTATAACATGATCCCTGTCTGCGAAACTGCTTGCACACTGATGACATAAAACAGTTCTATCAAATGAATCCTCGTGTGTTGATCAAGATTGTGTTGAAAATATCCCATGTAATTTTATCATGTGCCTGTTACGGTGTGATTTTTGAGTAAAGCTTTTTCCACACTGTTGGCAGGTGAAGGGACTGGCTCCAGTGTGAACTCTGATGTGGGCTTTAAGGCTTCCATGTAGATCGAAACTCTCTCCACACTGAGAGCATGTATAAAGTTTTTCTCTTGTGTGAATTCTCATGTGTTTGTTAAGGTCTCCTTTTCGGTTGAAACTTTTTCCACACTGATGGCATACGCAATGCTTTCCTTCAGTGTGAATTCTCATGTGTCTATTAAGGAATCCTTTATGAATGAAGCTCATTCCACACTGTTGGCAGATAAAAGGACTCTCTCCAGTGTGAATTCTCATGTGCACTTTAAGGTTTCCCTGATTATAGAAACTCTTTCCACACTGAAGACAAGAGTATGGTTTCTTCTCAGTGTGAATTCTCATGTGCACTTTAAGGCTTCCATGTAGATCAAAACTCTTTCCACACTCAGGGCAGGTGTAAGGCTTGACTCCAGTGTGAATTCGCATGTGCCTGTAAAGGTTTCCTTTTTGAGTAAAGCTTTTTCCACACTGTTGGCAGGTGGAGGGACTCTCTCCAGTGTGAACTCTCATGTGGGCTTTAAGGCTTCCATGTAGATCAAAACTCTCTCCACACTCAGGGCAGGTGTAAAGTTTTTCTCCAGTGTGAATTCTCATGTGCCCGTTAAGGTCTCCTTTTCTATTGAAACTTTTTCCACACTGTTGGCAGGTGAAATGCTTCTTTCCAGTGTGAATTCTCATGTGGACTTTAAGGTTTCCATGTTCATCGAAACTCTCTTCACAGTGTAAAGGGGTGAAATAACTTTCAATTCCTGTTTTATGAGCTGTTTTCTGTGAGAAAGTCTCTTTAATCTGTGGCCAACTGAAAGATTCTTCTCCGGTTATAAAATCATGATGAGTCTCATATTGTACTTTCTCTTCCATTTCATTCGGTACTATGCACTCCTCTTTCAGCAGCATGAGGTCTGTGATGAAAAAAGACAAATGAAAGTTAGCCCAGTTTAATAGCACAAAGAAACAGACATCAAAACATTATTATAAAACGGATAGTTCTGGTCCTTGACTCTGATTGGTTGAGCCCCATTCGAAGCTGTTGTAAATTACAAACATACACCTTTATTTATGTCTGTGTGTTGCTCGGCAACCACTTTGTTGCAACCACAACTGTTTCTGAGGAACTACATTGTTTGGCAGAAGAATAATGTTTTTATTAATATAATTACATTTTATTTGCTTTGTTTTATTTTGTGAAACCTTGCTACATATATGGAATAACCGTTTTATAAAAGCAGTAAGCCCCATGAAGTCGTGGTTTACAGTGAATTTATAACAGCTAAGGGGGTTTAAAAATGCCCCTTAGCTGTTATAAACTCATTGTAAACCACGGCTTCTTGGAGCTTATTGCTTTAATTAACTACTTTTGGCATCTGATTGTGGCTACAGCTCTATTCTAGTGCTGTTAGATCAGTGGTGTAGTCACATCCATATGCAGAGCGTATGGCTGTTTCCGTATAAAGACATAAGAATCAATAGTTTGTATATCGTTGGGATACCCACTTGTTTCTTCAGAACTGTAATCTCTCTTTGTGTTGGCTTCCCCTTTAAATGTATTCTTTGGAAAAACTGAAAAAAGTTTATGCTTATAATGCTTTTTGCATTGATCTCTGAAAAGTAGCTGAAGCGTTTTTCATCCTAAAAACCATAGCCATATACTTTAGGAAGTTATCCAGCATAACAAATGTGGTGAAGTCTGAGGCATACTGTGTTAGTGGCACACCCACTGGTGACCCTTAAAAACAAGTCCAATTTCGTTACAAAGAAAAAGACAGCAACACGATCAAAACGATAATTAATCCTGGGTAACGTGAAAGAGTTCGGATTGATGACACTTTTTGCCTTTCATTAATTGGTACAGAACCTGTACGATCTGGATTCGGAACCAGAATATATGGTCAGATCCATGGATTTGAATTGACCTATCGGTAAGCCCCGTCCCCATGGATTTGAATTGACCTATCGGTAAGCCCCGTCCCCCTTAGTTACTGTTGCTAACTCGGACAAACAAACGGCGTTGCTAACTGTCTTACAATGACAGCTGCAGTGTGAAAACCTTGTCCCTATATGTTTTTGATCAATTTTGGACACAGAAGGACCACCATTCAAGTGGGACTTAAATATGCCATGTAGGGATATATAAAAGATTTTTAAATAAATATTGTTGTGGCTATTAATTTGGAAGCGAGGGTTTACAGATCACAATGCAAGCGGGAGAAGTCTCATGTTACGGTCGTCACGATTGCAGATGAAAAAATCCTGGATCATGTATTGCAGGGTAAGACCACATTCATTTACATTTAACCAGTTTAATATGAAGAGACGGTGAAATGCAGACCTTTGATTATGTATTTTAGAACTACACTGTACAAGACGCAAGAACAGTTCGCTATAAGGTCTGTATGTTAGCATGGACTCACTAACTTTAACGTTAGCTAGTTTTAGCCAGAGATACCTTGATGAAGCACATGATGCCATTAATGTTCTGCTTGAGTAGGGCAAGGCAAGGCAAGTTTATTTATATAGCACATTCCATACACAGTGGTAATTCAAAGTGCTTTACATAAAAGAAAGTGAAATAGTCATTCAAAATAATAATCACAGCAATAAAAACAAGGAATTAAAAATAATAAAAACAAGGAATTTTAAAATTATATAGAAATTGATTTAAAATGAATTTAAAACAGTTAAGAATAGAAAATGATTATACATAAAATACAGTGCAGTCAGTTCGGGCATAGCACAGTGCTCATTCAACAAATGCACAGCTAAACAGATGAGTCTTGAGTCTGGATTTAAATGTGGCTAATGTTTTAGCACATTTAATGTTTTGGCCCGTATTCACAAAACATCTTAAGGCTAAAAGTAGCTCCTAACTCACCGATTTAGGAGAAAATCTTAAAAATACAGAAAATAGTGGGCGTGTCAGCCCTAAGTTTAGGACTCCTAAATTTGTGCTCTAAGAGTATTTCACAAAGCGTTTTAGCACTAAAAGTAGGTCCTAAATCTTTGAAACATTAGGAGTAGTGAAGAGGACTCCTAAGTCACTAAGACCAACTCACAACTATCCAAAAATGGCTGTTGCCGGCAATCTGCCTCAGAATATAAACATTTTAGAAACATTTGACGATAATGAGCCTTTAAAATGGTATCATTTTATCAGCCAATCACTGTGTGCATAGTTAGTAAGCATGCTGACATGATCCATAGCAACGAGGTCAACCCCGCCCTTACTCTTAGCTCAAGACTTCTCTCTATTCCTTAGTAAAAGTTTGTCTCAGCAGCTTTGTGAATAGGTTTTAAAAGAAAACTCTTAGCTAAAAACTTTTACTGCTATTTAGGAGAACTCTTAGTGTTAAGATAAAATGTTTTGTGAATACGGGCCCTGATCTCTTCTGGAAGCTGGTTCCAACTGTGGGCGGCATAATAGCTAAAAGCGGACTCCCCTTGTTTTGTGTGAACCCTTGGTATTTCTAACTGACTCGATCCTAATGATCTGAGTGGTCTGTTAGGTTTATATTCAGTGAGCATATCAGCAATGTATTTAGGTCCTAGACCATTGAGTGACTTATAAATGAGTAAAAGTACTTTAAAATCAATCCTACATGTAACTGGAAGCCAGTGTAAGGACCTGAGGACTGGTGTGATATGCTCAGATTTTCTGGTTGTAGTCAGAATCCTGGCAGCAGCGTTCTGGATGAGCTGCAGCTGTCTAATGGTCTTCTTTGGAAGGGCGGTGAGGAGACCATTACAATAATCCACCCTGCTGGTGTTAAAGGCATGAACAAGTTTCTCCAAGTCTTGACTGGAAACAAAACTAATTCTTGCAATGTTTTTGAGATGATAGCATGCTGATTTATTTACTGCTTTGACATGACTACTAAAACTAAGGTCTGTCTCCAGAAACACCCCAAGATTTTTTACTTGATTTTTAGTTGTTTGACCCCTAGAGTCAATGTATGCATTCACCTTGAGAACTTAATCTTTGTTTCCAAATGCAATGACTTCAGTTTTCTCCTTGTTTAACTGAAGAAAGTTTTGGCACATTCAACTTAATTTCTTAAATGCATTGGCAGAGGGAGTCAATGGGGCTATAGTCATTTGGAGATAAGGCTAGGTAAATCTGGGTATCAGCAGCATAGCTGTGATAGGCAATTTGGTTCTTCCTCATTATCTGACTTAGTGGGAGCATATACAAGCTAAACAAGAGCGGTGCAAGAATTGAGCCTTGTGGGACTGCGCATGTCATGGACGTCCACTTAGACTTATGCTCTCCTATACTCGCATAATAACCTCTCCCTACTAAGTATGACCTGAACCATTTGAGTGCCATCCCAGAAAGCCCGACCCATTTTTCCAGTCTCTCTAGAAGTATGTTATGATCGACAGTGTCAAGCACAGCACTAAGATCTAGTAGTACCAGCACTGATATTTTACCAGAATCAGAATTAAAGCAAATATCACTTATTATCTTAATGAGTGCTGTCTCTGTGCTGTGATGCGCTCGGAAACCAGATTGAAAATTGTCCAGGTATCCATTTGAGTTTAAGTAGTTGTTCAGCTGATTAAAAACTACATTTTCAATAATCTTACCTATGAAAGGAAGATTTGATATTGGTCTATAGTTGCTCAACATGGTGTTATCAAGATTGCGCTTTTTCAGAAGGGGCTTAACAACTGCAGTTTTTAGGGAGTTTGGAAAAGTCCCAGAAAGAAGTGAGGCGTTCATCACTTCTAAGAGATCAGCTTCTAAACAGTTAAGCACACGTTTGAATAAAGATGTGGGAATTGAGTTGTACAATTCCAACTCCACATTCCAAGGAGTCTCCCCCTCCAGCATCTACAAGTCGTAAAGTTATTTAATGATTGACTCTGCGCTTAACTGGCTGACCATCTTCCTGCCATAATCTCCTTATCTCATGAGACCCCTAAAAACAAGGATAGATTTGAGGAGAACATCTGGATGTATTTAGGAACAGAACTTCACTGTTGTTTCTTATCACTTAAACATAATTCAACCAAAACAGGACAAAGAACTCTGTCTCTGGAAATGGTCCAAGATGACCATTTAAAGCATAATTCAATAATGGTATCAACAAGGGAAGACTGTTTTACGAGGAGACTCTGAGCTAAGAAAATCACCAGATCCACACAACTGACATTCTCATGACCTCGGAACAACCCCCCTTTTCGTCCTCCTGCATTCCAAAAGAACGTGCTTGTTTCTGTTTTTGTGCAAACAAAGAACACACAAACTTTTATGGACTTTCGGCCAAAAAACAATCAATAATTACTCCTGCTATTAAAGCAAGATACTCAAGAGACAATATATATTAATGTTGTATTTTATGTCTTTTATCAGCTTGCTGTGTTATTGGAATCTATGATATTTTTAATCTTTGCCGTATAACTTTCGTTGAATAGATAACAGTGTTTAGTATCGTGTTGAAGCTTATTTTAAATGCAGGAAGTTGAAATGAATTATATGTTGATTTTCAGCCTCATACTAATGATGAATACTTTTATAAGAAGTTATTAGAAATATTCCCCACATGGAAGATCACAAATTAATTATTAATTTGTGTTCCAACGAAAACAGTACGGGGGCGGAGCTCCGCCCTACAGGGACAAATTGATTAGAAGGAGCATCTAGTGGGTGGACTGAAATCAGCCCGCTAAAAACTAGGACACAAATCTCTGCTCTTCGCTCTTTCGCCGTCGTTGATCGTGCAAACACTTGCACTCACATGCTGCAATCTCAAGCGACTGAGTCATCCAAACTCAAACACTCAAAACTTCTTACAAAAGAAACTGTTATAATCTGAAGCCGCAAGAAACTCAGAGAAGAACTTCGGTTGTCGTCTCTCTCCAGAACCAGGCAACCGCCAATCACAAGAGGGATTCCCCCAGAGTGACATCACCCAAGGACAGCATCAGCAGCCAATCAGCTGCCGGGGTTACCTCAAACACGAGGAAAACGACCCGTGCGCATCTCAACTAAAAGCAAGTAAACAAACAAACTCTCCATTTTTGGTGGAAGCTGGTCGAATTAATCTTTAAAAGTAAAGATATTAAAGTTCTCTGTTGTGTGGTCTTCCTCGTCTTGAATTTTAGCGAACTAGCAAAAGAGTGTTAGATGTAAGACTTTCTTCAAATCGCAATAACTCATCTCCTGAACGTGTGTATGTTTGTGTGTTGTAGTTAGTACTGTAGACTAGTGGAATAGCAAATAAACTTTGTTCAATTTTACAGAGCCGTGTTTGTGTTTCATATTTGTTCAGTTAATGCCTTGAGCTGTAGATCCTTTTTTACCTTGCTCAAAATTTATAAATGACTATTTTGTTTGTTTTATCGTTGGCCACGAAGATAAACAGAATTGTTAAGATATACTGATTTTAACGTTCGCTGGACGAATCGTTAATAATGTATAAATTATAAGTTTTGAATTAATATCAATTCAATCAAATCAACCCGAGTCTTAAGACTTGATTCCCTAAAAGCTGAAATTAAGAGCTAAATTCTTACAAAGTCAAGATAGCTGGTTGACGATTTAAGATGCTGTACTATTTCTTCAAAAATTTTGCTATCAATTGCTTCAAAATCAGACAATAACTTATTTTTGAAATTGCGGTCGAATCTGTGTGACCTCTGCATAACTAGAAGATGTGCCAATCTCCTTTCTGATATTACTGATCTTCTCAGAAAAGAAGGAAGCAAACTCATTGCATTTGCTTTCGGAGAGCATTTCACTGGGAATCTGACTTGGGGGGTTTGTCAGTCTCTCAGTTGCAAAAAGAGTGCGAGAGTTGTTTAAGTTACTGTTTATAAGGTTTGAGAAGAAGGTCTGTCTAGCTGTGGCTAGTTCCACATTGAAACCATGAAGGCTGTCTTTATAGATGCTATAGTGAATTTCAAGTTTCGTCTTCTGCCACATCTGCTCAGCTTTTCTGCATTGTCTTTTCATACTCTGAACTGCTGTTGATTTTCTCCAAAATTATTTTTGTCTGCCAGTCTTCTTGCTGACCTTTATCAGAGCAATGTCATCAATAGCATTCTTAACTTTTAAGTTAAATGAATTCAGGAGAAGATCAACAGAGTCTGCAGAAATTCTTGGTGTTAAAGATATTGCCTTCATAAATAGCACACAAGTGTTCTCATTAATGCATCTCTTTCTGACAGAGACAGATCTAGATTCATTGGTGACAGAGATCAATATATCAAAGAAAATACAGAAGTGATCAGACAGTGCTACATCCTTAATAACAATGGATGAAATGTTTAGACCTCTACTGATGAGTAAATCTAGAGTGTGTCCACGATTGTGTGTGGGTCCATGCACATGCTGAATCAGGTCAAAAGTGTTTAAAACAGTTATAATTTCTTTTGTAGTTTTGATTTCAGCATTATCTATGTGAATATTAAAATCCCCTGCAATAGCAAAACTGTCAAACTCTGAGGAAATCATTGATAACAGTTCTGTGAACTCTTCAACAAAGGCTGGAGAGTATTTTGGAGGCCTGTAAATGATGATAAACAGAATGCGTGGGGCAACTTTCAGCACAATACCTAGATATTCAAAAGACAAGTACTGACCAAATGACACTTGCTTGCATTGATAAACATCTTTAAACAGAGCAGCTACACCTCCACCTCTCCTAACAGTCCTGCAGACACTTATAAAATTAAAGTTAGGAGGGGCTGTTTCAGCGAGGACTGTTGCACTGCAGCTGTTTTCAAGCCATATTTCATTTAGAAACATAAAATCCAGGTTGTTTGTGGTTATTAAATCATTGATCAGAAATTATTTATTTTTTAGTGAGCGAATGTTTAAAAATGCTAACTTGATGGAATTATATATTGTCTCTACAGCAATCTTAGATTGATGCATTATAGGCCGCAGATTAGATTGGTCAGCCGTACGGCTTGAGAAGGCCTTAGACTTTCTATCATGTGATAAAACAGAAATAGTGATAGAGCAGAAGAAAATTGTAACTTAATGAGAGTATGACAACCAGAAAATGAATGTTTTTCTCCTCATTGGGATTGGGGGTGAATGCTTCGGGACATTTTGCTCTGTTTTGTTTGGGTTTGGGAAATGTAATAAAATAAATTCTATTGCCTATCCTCTCAGGATACCTGGAATCAGTGTTACAAGAACCCCAGGCACATAGTTTTTCCATTATTGAAGTATAAACCCCATAAAAACGATGCAAGCTTCGGATCTTCTAAATGTTTCTTTATGGTGCTGAAAGCTTAGATGTCTGAGTTCCGCTCTCCATGCAACTGATACTCAACTGCCATTGGCTAGTCTGCATTCGAGGGGCGGGGCTTACCGATAGGTCAATTGGGAACCATGAGTCCATGCGTTAACAGGTACCTCCTTTATCTCTTCCCTCTTCCAGGGATTAACACGGTACAGATGCTGTTTGACAGGTGACATGTCTATAATGTCAATATAGGAACTGCAGTCTGGGTAGGAGAAGTCCTGAATAATTAAAACAACTCTATGCTGGGACTGTAACAGTTAACTGGTCCTCTATACTTTTTAATATTTCAGAAGTATACATTTTAACAGTCACAACCACAATTTTTACAGGCAGCCAGCCAGTCATCCTTAGAATATAATTGTCTTTACCGCATTCTCCTTTTCTGCAGTGTTTTGGTGAAATTATCATTCTATTTTGCTGCTCATTGTGTTTTGTTTTTTAAAGAGACTGAACATTAGGTAAAAATGTATGTTCATATTTCTGATACTGTGCACCATACATTAATATTTACCATACAAATGAGAATATTGTTCCTCAGAATTATGCACATAAAAAAGAAAAATAATCCATTTTATTTTTTATTTTATAAATGTACATTTTAATTTCCATGCATGGATTGGATCTCCTGTGACAACCATTTCTTAGTAATTAGTGATCGCTTGATATTGATTTTTTTTAACTAATACCTATACCAATTATTTGCATGTTTATGTGCCCCGATAACCAATATGCAGAACAGATATTGATTTACTGTTATACCGTAAATAAATGACTGAGTGAAGTAAGTCCTTACTTCACTTTGGTTTTCCTCCTTTCAGTCAACTTTAAAAAAAAAAATGAAAATGAACAGTCTTCCATGTTAAATTTAATCTTCATATTATAACAATAACATTTTATTTATAAAGAGAAATTCATGCCATCGAAACGCACAGTCATGAGATCGGGTTTGGCAAGTAGCAGGTTAATTGCGCTAACGCATCTTATTTATTTTCTCTATTTTACAAAAGCACAACCTTTTGGTGTTATTGTGAGTGTACATAAATAAAAGTACATATCTCATTTTTTCTGCTATTTCTGCGCACATATTCATGTAAATTGATGCCAGAGTGCACTGCTGTACAGCAGCCCTACTCTCCATATGTGAAAGATCATGTGAGAGACTTTTCCCGTCTCCTACATATCTGAGAAGCAGCTGTGGCAAAGCCCAGAACAGCAGCTTGGCACGTTTGGCCATCAATACACAGAGAGTGAAGTAAATATATCCCAAGTGCTTTTTGATGTCATATTGCCTTTGACTCAAAGCCGAAATGCTTGTTCAGTGAATTCTAGACAGACTAAAAAATATTTGGCAACTAACTGATCTAGGCTACTTGATTAATTTCATAAAATGAAATATTTTAATTAAATTGTGATGAGTTAAATCATGTAATAAAATGTAAAAAATTGAGTGGGTGATTTATTTTATTCATTATATAATAATATTAATAATAACAACCTGTTTTGGTCATATTTACTATTAATTGCCCAGCTCCCCCTGTCAATGATCCAGCACCTGTGTTCAAAATTCTCTGGTGCTGCCCCTGATTTTAAACTTCATATTTGTGTGGTTTTTGAAGTGTTCTCATGCACTTGCATTAAGTCTTTGTATGTGTTCATCTGAAGAAAGAAAGTCATATAAACCTGAGATGGCATAAGGGTGAATAAATGATGATAAAATTTCGTTTTTGGGTGGACTATCCTGTTAATGAGACCGATGTGATGCAGAAGCCAGAAACATGCAGAAAAATTACAAGAATGTGCTTTGAAATAAGGATAAGTGACAGAATTAAAACTTTTTGAAAAAGTTGTGTATTCAATGTCCATGTCTGAAATAATAATTAACTTTTAAATATTTGAGTTTTTTTCTCTCCACAATTATTGATATGTAATTATTTGTAATTAATTAGATTCATTTATGAGCAAATCATGTAATTATTTAATTTAAAAATGATTTCATTGACAGCCCTAGTTATTACTCAATATGTAATTATAATACCACTTATCCACTCCCTGGTAAGAACATCATTAAAAATGATTTATAATTAATTTAACATACAGTGTTCATTTAAACAAGTTTTGAAGAATTGTAACATTTAATTTTAAAAAAAAAGAAAGAAAGCACTGCAACCAAAATAATAATTGTATGTAAATTCTCATCACTGGGCCTTTTTTTGGCTCTCAATCTTGTGCATTTAGCCATCATACTACATAGACAGCTAATTGTTATATAAAACGGTCAAAAGTAATTATTATTTTTTAGAAAAAGCAACTTTGCTACTTTTTTTTACTACTTCAATACGCTTCCATAGATTTGTGAACACAAACATCATTGGTTCTCACAGGTCAAGCACACGTTTGAGCTTCTGTTTACCATATTTAACATGTGTAAGATGGTAGAAAATAAAACGCAAAAAATTTAACAAGTACTTCTCAAGTTGAAATTAAATTGTAAGGAGTAAAAAGTATGCTTTTTTTCCTTCAGAAATGTAATCACGTAAATTACAAGAAGTTTAACCCCTTTAGGGCAGTGTTCCTCAAATCTTTCCTTGGAGGGCTAATCTGCTGCAGAGTTTAGCTCCAACCCTGATCAAACTCACCTACCTGTGATTTTCTAATGATCTTGAAGACTCTGATTAGCATGCTCAGGTGTGTTTGATTAGGGTTAGAGCTAAACTCTGCAGGAGTGGGCCAGATTTGAGGATGCCTGCTTTAGGGGTTATAGTGCACTCATTGAAATACTTGGAAATTCAAAATTTCAACCCTGGAGTGTTATTAAAAGACTTTTAAACTTTTGTGATTTAAAAAAAAAATTTATGTTGAAAATAAAGGTCAATGAAGTTCCCATATGTGATTCCTTGCCAGTCTATGGTCTTTTTTTTTTTTTACCAAAAAGCATATATTTAAAATATAATAAACATTATAAAATATAAATAAATACATGAAACCTATATAAATTTCATAGAATTTTTATTTAGGATTTTTTTTTCTTCATGTGTCATAACTCTAGTCCAGTCACTTGATGAAGCAGTTGCGTTCAGCATTGAGGCACAGGTGGACCTTACAGACCCTGCAGACCACATTTTACCTCAAAATGTTCCCCTTCCTGCTACAGTACTTGCAGGTCTGGCGGTTGGTGTAGACAGGGGCATGGAACATGGACAAGTCAAACTGCTCAGAATCATCTGGGGTGTGGCTACGGTGCCCCCGGATAGGCATGGGGACATCAACAAAGGTGCTGGGGGCACATGGAAATGATGAGCTCCTTCAGGGGCGAGACATACAGTAACTGGCCTCTGGCTGCTGCAACTCCTAAACACCTGGATCCGGAAGTTCTTCAACGACAGGCCATCCACAGAAAGAGCCTTGATGTCCCGCCTGTACATGATCCAGGCATTCGTGAGGCTGACATCTATTGCATATGCAAACATCCGCATGTACCACCTCTTGGATTTCATGGGGGGGTGCGGTAGAGGTGAACCAGCATGTCACTCTTGACACCTGATGACAGCAGGGCAGCTTACCGGTTCCTTCCTCTTGGTGTCACTGCAATACCGGTAGACTGAGGATATTGGCTCCACCCCCATGTCTGTTGACAGCAGAGTGACGAGCCTGTTGTCCTTCCACCTGAGGGCCAGGATCCCATCATCACTGGTGACGTAGTCCTGCATACCATGAGGGACAGCCTTTTTCTTCATGTCCTTGATGGACTTCAATGGAGAGTTGCCTATTCTGGTGTCCCTGGGTGTCCCCGTGTACCTGCAGTTCTTGTCTTTGAGGTACCGCACTATCTCCAGTAGTTGTCGGCAAAGATGGCTGTGGTGGTGGTGGAGGAGGACATGGTGCTGGCCAAGATGGAGACTATCTGGCTGGTGACACCCATGGCTTGTTCTTCAGACATCATGGGGACAAGTGGGCCTTCAGCATAGTTTTGCCCTGGTATAGCACCAGGTCATGAATAAAGCCATCTTCAGAAGCCCTGGCAAACAACTTAAATCCCCATTTGTCCGGCTTGTTCTTGATGAATTGCCTCAGGTTGCCAGCTGTCTTGCCTTTGTAGGCAACCATAAGTTAATCTACAGACTGCTCGGGGGTCTGTGGCTCACTCCTGAAGACAGTAACCAGGAGGTTGAATAGTGGCTGGACTTTGAAGAATCTGTCGATGGTGCCAGGTATCTGGGTGTTGTCATTAAAGTGGACAAGCCTTCTCATCAGCCTGAACCTCTTAGATAACATCATGTTTGCAACTTGAGGGACCCTGGTCTCCATTGCCCAGTAGTCATCAATGGAGGGCAGCTCAGAAATCCCCATGTAGAGCAGGATGGCCACGAAGTTCCTCACCTCATCTTTAGTGGTGGTGAAGGTGGTGTTGACGTCCTTCTGGGTTGCATACAAGTTGGTTTGGTATTCTATATGCTAGGGGTTGAACGACTTCTGATTTTTTAAAGTCAACTTTCATGTGATGAAAGTCGAGTTGAAGTCGACAAGTCGCTGATGACGTCATTAATGAACAAATAAGTCTGGTGCTGTGACAAAAACCTTGTGCACAGCTATGGCATATGACACAGCACTGCACACATGGCTATTGCTCCTATAACAGCTTATTTTTATCAGTTCTTTCGTCTTTGGGTCGTTATATTTCAAACAGATTTCTGCTCGTTCTAAATCAGATACAGATAAGTAGCACAGTAAAGATTAAATTCATATGAATAAATGCATTAGTGAGAGCGATTGCGTGTGTGAATTAATTCTACCTGGCAGCGCATCTCTACTAGTAGTGAAGCTGTGGGATTTAGTTATTAAGAAATATATGCTTGAACTTTTCAGTTTCTAAGCTATTTTATTGAGAAATCACAGAACAGTGTTGACAATACATTTCTGCGCTGAACGATTCTGTGCGCGCGCGATCTGCGCGTGATGTATTGTACACGCTACTGTCTGAAGCCTATGTGTGTGCGTTACAGTGCAGCAGCGCACTAGATTAGAACGGCAATTAACTTACCTGTACAATAAACTGTTTAAAACGTGCATTTTCCTGTTAAATTTCGAGCATCCAGTAATATAATCACACGTCTTGTGGAGTGCTTTCAGAGTATGAATTCATTTGTAATTTTAACTGTTTGGAAACAGAGCGTAAATGCGGATTTCTTATCCTGTTGCGCCCTCTATAGGACCAGCGACTAGTCGACGTCAAGCTTAAAGCGTCATGGTAGAGCACTGAAGTCGACTAGTCGGTGCAACCCCTACTATATGCTTGATGACACGGGGAACGTGCTGGTACTCAGGCAGGGCTTGGTTGTCCAGGTCAACCTTCTTCCAGGTGGTTAGCCTGGACGCTAGCTTCCCCTTCTTTGTGGGGCCCTTGGCTTGTGGTGCTGGCTGGTCTTCATCCTCCTCCTCTTCATCGTCGTCGTCTTCGTCCTAAAGCTCCTCCACTGCAGTCTGCACACACTTCCTCTTGGCAGAGGGGCCCATGTCACTCGGGCACTCGTGGGTAAGTGGATGAAGTCGAGGTTTGCCACGTCGTCGTCTTCCTCATCAGAGCCCTCATCATCACTGATGGCGAGGTCAGCTGGCACAACAGCAGTCACCCGCTTTCCATAAAAGAGCAGAGTAGACAGCTAAAAAAGAAAAGTAAGTTTCTGAGTCAATATCAAGCTCACTTTGAGTTATTTGTGAACGAAAACTGTAACAGTGAAGTGCAGATCTACTGAAAACAAAGAATATTGACATGTAAATTGTAAATATATAATAAGAAATGAAAAATAGAACTAAGTACTGGTGATACCACTTATTTTAGCAGTAATAAGGCTCACAGTAAAAATAAACAATATATGCCATTTAAGTATAATAAAAACTGTTATAAGGTCATAAAACTGAACAAAATTACACATATTTCCCTATTTACGGCTTGATCACTTCAATAAATGGTTTAAGTTTCGCATTGGATCACTGCGTAATGTTATACAAACCTATGGCAACATTCAGTGCACTGTTAAATACTATTGTCCTAGGTAATAATGCATTATAAAAAAAATTAAAATACCATAAGTATGGCTTACTAGACACATCGGGCGTATGTCTATAAATGGACACACTGTAGCTTGCGCTAGTTTTACCTGATCACACCATTTTTCATGTCCAACGTTCACTAATTTCTAGACATCCTACACAAACAACATTGATCTCAGCATTTAACACAACTATTCAACCACATAATGTGTGAGTTTCATTAACTTACCATTGTTCGTTTCGCTGGTATTAATGTTTGTGTCCGAGTAGGTAGGAGCGTAGATCCGTCTTTCTGAAATTCCGGAATGACACTGAAGTTTGTAAGGGCCCAGGCAACTTCTGATTGGTCAGATGCCATGGTGTTACTATCTGTGATGTAGACTGACATCCGTTGATTGGCTGGGAGAAATCCATGCGCTTTTACAAGCTCACCGAGAGGCGTGTAAACACTATTATGTGTAAACACAGTGTTCCTGTGGCTCAGTGGTAGAGCATTGCGTTAGCAGCGCAAAAGGTTGTGGGTTCGATTCCCAGGGAACACACATAGTGATAAAACATGTATAGCCTGAATGCATTGTAAGTCGCTTTGGATAAAAGCGTCTGCTAAATGCATAAATGTAAATGTAAATGTATTATGAATGGTCGATTAAGTTACCAAATATGGTTCTTCGCCCGATAAAGGGTTAAATTCAAACTGAACTTCAGTAAAATACAAATCCCCCAAAAATAATGAGTACAGTAATAAAATAAAATTTCTCAAGTATTTTACACCCTTGCATATGCTTCAAAAATATAATGCATTTTTCTGTAGATTTTGGGATTTTAATAAGCATCAAATGAGAATGAAAACCAACCTGTTTGTTCCTCAGTATCTTCTTGTTTGACTCTGAATGTTTCTTCAATCTTCACATCTTCACTCTCCTCTTTAATAAATGCCACTGTTTGTTCCTCAGTATCTTGTTTAACTCTGAATATTTCTTTAATCTTCACGTCTTCACTCTCCTCTTTAATAAATGCCACTGTTTGTTCCTCAGTATCTTCTTGTTTAACTCTGAATGTTTCTTCAATCCTCACGTCTTCACTCTCCTCTTTAATAAACGCCATCTTTATAAAACTCCTGCTGAGATCCACACACTGTCATGTTTAAGATGAGAATAATTAAAGAAAAATCGATACAAACTAAATCACTGGGTGTGTCTCAATAAGCTTCCTAGTCCAGTAGTCAGCACACTGGTAAGGGACTTGGTCACAGTGATAGTTAATGGCCTTAAATGGCACACCTCTGGTTTCACAGGCTGAAGACTGGTCTCAGACTAAAATGTAAGCCTGAGTTGTTTCAAATGAAAGAAACTTGCAATGACTGATCTTAAAATATGTCCGTGCCATTGTTTTGTCTTAAGATGCACACCGCCAATACATTTTTTTAAAGGCACGTTGATTAAAACTACTTAAATGATTGAACTATGGCCTAATCCTGGCTTAACCCAAGCCCTGTCTGTGAAACCAGGCCATAATAAAACAAAAACACTAAAAACAGGCACAATACATTCATAAAAGAACACAAATTATATACAGGCATTTCATAGTTCGACATTTATGTATTTGTTTACATTTGTATTGTAATGGTTTGTTGATCACATTTAATAGAATCTACTTTTATCAAAACATTTGCAGTTGTTTGTAAAAGTTGTCATTATCTCACGCGTTTGTGTTTGTTGATCTCGTTGTATACTGAGTTTACGTTGTGTATGAAATGTGCTATATAAATAAATTTGCCTTGCCTTGCCTATTTACATGCGCTGAATGACTGAATCCGTGTTTATGATAAACTGATTCATGAGCTTTACTCGCTCAAAATAACGTGCATATAATCGACAGACAAAGCGCTACAATGTTACAGTCAATATCAATGAATTAACTTTAATGAATTCAATATCAATCAATTAACGGTTTGCATTGATGTAAACATTGTAAATGTTTAAAAACACAAACCTTTCTTCAGCCGAATCACAACAGATGCAGAAGAGCGGCGCAGACTTTTGATGTCACAGCGCCCTACCAAAATAAAAGTCCTGTGCACGCGTAAACAGTTCAAAGGTACATGAAAATACACACACACACATACAGATAAAAAAACAAACAAAAAAACATGGCAGGGTTATTCATAGTTCAATTCTTGGTTAAATGTTGGCTAATTGTGTGCAGTCAGATACAATTAGAACCATTTAATTTTTTCCCAAAAAACAAGAGAATGCATTATTTTTGTTTGATGCATTTTCTAGTGCCATAGCCAAAATCTTGTAGGCCTCATTATTTTACTGTTATACAGTGAACTATGTTTGTCAATAAAATGAACCTTTATAGACAACGTTGCAATTTTGTTAATTGTGCAATGGCATATAAGCTACATTTGTTTGTAATTGTAGTTGTGGTCTATCAGCATTAGCATGATCGAGACCTGTAGATTTGCACATCAACCTTGGGGTTATTAATGTATTACATTCTCAGTGATCTTTTCTTAAGTCCATCATGAAATCAGAGAAAGGGTTTGATATAACAGACTTTATTTATTATGTAAAACAGAGGTGTTTCAGTGGAACAGCATCAAATTCTCTGACACAGCCTTACACAAACACTAATATAAAATTAGTCTTAATGTAAAGTTTGTGTATTTTTAATGTTGTAATTTTCCATGGCGCACTTAATAGTGTATATTTGTAAAATGTGTCATTTGTAATGTATAAAAAAAACTTTCTATAGAAAACAATACACAGTTCAGTTTTCATTCATGTGAGTGTCAACAGTTAAACTGCCAATGTTTTGTAATTTTTTTTATTTGCGTTTGATGTCCTTCGTAATGTTGTGTGTAAAACACAACACATGGTTTCTTTAGGGCTTTTCACACTTGAAATTGTTAACCCTGGGTCATCCTAAACCCCGGATAAAGGAATCCTGGGTTATCTGTAATCACGTTTCACGTTTTTTTTTCTGCGCAACATGTGAACGGCCTCATGAGACGCATAAAGCCAAGAAAACAAAGACAAAAGTACAAAAGAAAGAAAACAAGGAGCAAACAAAGTATGTGAATATTTCTTTTAAGTGTGGAGAGACTAAGGTTAGTGTTTACTTGTACCGTAGCGTAAGAATAATACCGTCTCCTATTCACTCCAGTTCACACGCTTTCCGTCTTTTGATATTTCTTCTCACCGGCTGCAGTTTACACGACGCGCGTTACCTGTTACTGACGTGACATGAGCCTCACTGCTCAATTTCTGATTGCCTGTCTGTTGCCAAGCGTCCAGCAGCAACAAGCAAACACCGCTCAGTTTCACACTGAACAAACTTAGCACCGCAATGCGGGGATAACACCACAAATGCGGTGCTAACCCTGCTCCGGAGCAGGGTTTCATAGCCCCGGGTAAAATGCGGTGCTAACACCGCTTTCAAATTACAGGTGTGAAACGTGTCTTTACCCGGGGTTAAAAGCGGTGTTTAGAACGACGATAACCCGGGGTTAAGCGCAGTGTGAAAAGCCCTTTTGTTTCTGTTTGTGTTTTCACTGTGTTCCATATAGTGTTGTTTTTGGCGGCATATTTTAATTTTAGTTTTAGTCTAGTCTTTGTGTGAAGCTGTCATTTTAATTTTTATTAGTTTTAGTCACGTTCATACTCCTTTTAGTCTAGTCAAGTTTTAGTCAACTAAAAGTCTGAGCATTTTAGTCTTGTTTTAGTCAGAATTATCCATTACTATTTTCGTCTAGTTTTAGTCGACGAAAACTGAAGACATTTAGTCTAGTTTTAGTCAATGAAAATTGTATTTTAGTCTCTTTTTAATAATGCAATTCTATTTAACCCAGTCAATATAGTATAAGTACCTAGTAGTATAGACAAAACCAAAATTTTATTTTAGCCAAACCCATTTCAAACAAGGTTATATTATTATATTATTGTTACCTTATAGACTCAAGAATACATCCATTCCAGACACATTTATTTTACCAACCAAACATGTTAGAAGTACACACACATAAATTTAAATAAAAACAATAAATAAAATGAAATAAATAATATAGCATCACATAAAAATGCCAGAAAAAAAATTATACATTTAAGTTTAACAAAGAGAAACAAGGTGCTTGAATGCTTGAGCTACAATAACATACTAAAAAGTGCAAATAAAATGTGTGTCTGTTACTTGTATTGCTTGTAAACTGACACATTCCGTTTTCTTTTCCACTTCTATGTAATGAAAGTTTTTCTAAATGTCGTTTCTTCTTTTTCTCCCAAAGACGAACCCCGGCCGGTGTTGTGTAATATTCGGCACTGTGAAAAACTGTTCCAGTGGGCTGGGTAAAGATGAATATGCATAAGTTCGCTCCGCGATGGGCGTGGCTTTGTTGAACCGCAAACAGTCGAATGGAACAGAAACTGTTGTTTGGTGGATTATTTCCATTAAGTAATAAAGCCGAAGGTTCGTATTCTTTACATAATCGGTTAACATGATTTTGCATGTGATTTTATTAGGGCGCTTTTATTCTGATTTTAAATCATTGTTTTTGCTGTGTAACCTTGTAACGTCAGGGATTAAAAAGACTAAAGCCAGAGCACAAACGAATCGAGCTGATATTTCTGTTATTTGTCGTATCTTTTGAAGCTGTAAACGGTTTCCTTGCTTGTTGTTTATTTTGCAGCATAACTTTAGCAAGAATGATTTAATAAAACTCAGATGTAGCTTAGCTAACAAGCATGTTTAAATAAACATTTTTAAATGTTCTCTGGTGTTGTTTTGTGTTATTTCTTGCCCGTTTTTAACCACAATTTCACTTGGCTCATATTGACACAATACACTTAGCCAACCTTGAGCATTATGACTATGTGATTTAAATAGGCTACTATTTACATTTTTATAAAAGACGAGACAGGGGTCAACTTTTTCCCCTCTTTTTATTTATTGGATAATTACCCAAAACAATGCATTTCACACTATTTGCTTTATCAGAATGCATGTCATCTGAAGATGTGCATTATAAAAAAGAAAAAGAAAAAGCCTTAATACAAAATTAAGCAGGGCCTTGGCATCCGTGACAAACAAAATTATATTTTATATTGGGTCTGTTTACACATTCCCAGTGAAACCATCCGTTGCAGCTGTCACACTGAATCTGAAAGAGACACTGACGTTATAACGTGTTTTGAAGCAGGGTGAAACGTGGAAGAACAGTTTGCTAATTAACACACCCAAGAGTCCTCAGTGTCTTCTGTGTATGGATATTTGTCCCCACAGGCCAAGCATAGTTCAGAGAGGTCCTCTGTGGAAATAAATTAATCAAAGTGATGCACATAATATTGGTGAAAGAATGTGTCAGTTGTACCTTATATCCATTTTATATTATATATTTACATTTATATATACCTGTTTCTTGTAGCAGGCAAAGGCCTATGTCTTGGCGAATTACATTTATGTTGGCCGCTATGTTTTCAAACTCCAAATTACCTCCTTTTAAAATAGCTTCTGCAAACTATAAAATGATGTAATGAAAACAGGGCATAAATTCACAATTTAATATTAGTTAATTAAATAAATATATACGTACTTTGCATACAAATACACCACATGAATTGTCATCCTTCTGTAAGCAGTGTGGTACTTTACCACATTCCCAGTTTTCCCCAAGATTTCCTTTTGTGGCCATAAATTTGCTTTGTTTGAATTAAAAATATTTAAAATGTTAATAAAAGGTAATAATCAGACTAACAATTAAAATGTGTAAGAAGGGCATATATTTGTACTGACCTTACAGCCTTTTTACAGTGTGCCAGTTTACTTGGGTTTTCACCAAGCGAATTTAGGTACAGTATTCTCCGTTTGTTAGGATATATATATCACCTGCAAAAATTATTATGCATGAATCTTGCTCTGAATTTAAACAATTTTAATTTACAGTGAAGGACAAGAATGGAAAGAAACAGACCAGGAGCGTCCAGTGATTGTTCTCATTAACTGTCCCAATAAGAACATCATACACCCCTGGATTCATCTAGAGATGCAATGGAACATTGTAACAACAGTTCAGTTCACCAGTTCTTTCATAGCAAAAAAATGTTTTTTTTTTTTACCCTTTTCATTGAACTGGGATTGCCTTGCCAAATACTTGTTGCTTGAAAGGAATCAAGCACATATGCCTTGCCAGCATGATTTTTTATGAGGTAAGACAAGTATGCATTGATAACCTAAAACAAATAAAACAAAGTTTACACCGAGTATACCCTTACAGAGTATGGGTTTATGCCTAGAAGACTTATTTATTATTATAATTTTTTTTACAAAAGCAGTAACAACACACAATTTGCAAATTTAAGAATATAAATAAGTTGCATCACCTACCTCACTTTCAAGCATTTCCCCAGGTCTAAGGCGTTCAATATCCCATGTAAATAATTTATATGGGCCAATTTTACTGCAGAGTGTCCCACCTTTTTTTCTTGCCCATATTTCTTGTAACACTTTAGAGAGAGAGAGAGAGCACAGTTTTCATTCACTGCAACCAAAAAATCTATTTAAATGAACATGTGCATGCATGTTGGCAAAATAACATACAGCGTTTTGCAGGACAGTTAGTCTGGAAAGCAGACTGGATGGTAGCAGCACAGACAGGAGGCTGGGTGGTAGCAGCACAGACAGGAGGCTGGTTGGTAGCAGCACAGACAGGAGGCTGGGTGGAAGCAGCACATACAGGAGGCTGGGTGGAAGTAGCACAGACAGGAGGCTGGGTGGTAGCAGCAGGGGTGTAGGCAGGTGGGTTAGGGAGGCCTGAGGATACCGTAACAGGAAAGGAATCACTGAGTTTGGGGACTTTTGAGGGATACTCCTCCAAAAAATTAACTAAATGGTCCTTGTTAATCTTTGGACATGAATGTCCTTTATCGTCCTTCAAATCAATGGATTTGCCATCCACATTCATAACTGTGTATGGACCAATGTAGTCTGGGTCCAATTTACCACCCTTTCTCTGCCTGCTTCGCACGTTCTGACGCAACACTCTGTCTCCAACTTTGATTTCAAGGGATAATCCCTCCTCCAGTTTTCTTTTTTTAATTTTACGTTGAACACAACTAATATTCTCCTGTACGGTTTTGAATATCCTGTTGTGCCTTTTAATGCATTCTGCTACACACTCCTCTGCTACAATATCCTCAATGCTCTCATTGATCTAGGCAAGAAAAGTTGCATTTAACTTTGCTTTGCAAAAGAAAAATAACATTGACATGTAAAATACTAACCTCATAATTGTCAGGTTCCTAAATAAACAAATTAAAAGCAGCTAATTCAAGAAGTATAACCTAACCTTGTTAACAAATTCTGTGCCTTGGTCAGTTAACAACCTTTTTGGTGCACCAAATTTGTAAAATAACTTTACAATGCAACCTGTAACCTCCTCTGCACTTTTAGTTTTTAGTGGGAAAGCCTCACACCACTTTGTGAAATAGTCTATCATCACACATACTGTATATATTGATAGCCATTTTTAGTTGGTGTGAGCTTTCCCACTAAATCCATTCCAACAATTTCCCACGGCTCAGCCACCTGAGGAAAAAAGTGACATGTTTAATGTGGTTGGTTTCATAAGTAGAAAATAATATAACCATACTGAAGGAGTGGATGGCAGATCTACAATGGCCCTAATAATAATGTTAATTATAATATTTCTTGAATAATTATTTATCAAAGTTACATTTAAGCATGTTAGAAAATAAGTTGAATATGGCTTTAGTCTGCCTTTCTACTCTCTAAGAAGCTGCTCTCATTGTGTGTGTAACCATGCCTGATAAGTTTTAGGGCCGAGGCAACCTTGAAGTAAGATAAGTGTTTCTCTGCGTATGTGTGTTAGTATCTGTCTGTACAGGGAGAAACGCAGATAGTCCCAGGACAAACGTTCAACTGCAATGTCCAGCGTATCAGATATACGTCTTTGGAGAGACGTATTGCGTCTGACCTCTGATTACTTGTCACCAAAATAATCACTAGAAGATATGCTTCAAGTTTTACGTCCATGTGTGGAGATTTTCTACGTTTATCTAGGTTTTGGAACCAATCAGAATTTTGATGACTTATGCATTGACGTAATTAGCAACCTCTGTCAGGGTATAATTGTTGGTGTTTTTGAATTGTAAAGCAGAGCGGCCTACGAACTCCATTGCGAGTGTTGAAGCTGACTACTGCTGATGAAACTGCAAACCATTTTCTTGAGTAAATTTCTTTAATTAATCGCAATCTGACTCCTTGTCTTTGTTCATCATACCTGGTCCTTGGATTTTAACTGTTATTCCCCAACAATTCCATTTACATTAATTTACCTCAATAGGTGTATAATCAGCTTTGTTCTTGATTTCAGTTTGCTTAGCCTGACAGGCTGCACAGTGCATGACCTAACAGAGATGGTAGTTTTAACAGTGCGGGAATGTATTAACATATGAAAAAGTAATCATTAATTTCTACTTACCCAATTTCTGATATCTACAGTCATGGAAGGCCAATAAAATCTTTTACTGATGGCATCAGTGGTTTTTACTATGCCACAGTGGGCACCAATTGCATTTGTATGGAATTCAGTAAAAACATCTTTGGCCTCCTCTTTTCTTAAAACCTTGGCTAAACCACCCTCTCCACATCTTCTTATGTAGTATAAAGCTTCATCTAAAAGTAGCAAGTTTTGTTCATTAAGATATCTTAATAACAGACCACAAGACTCACCCAGCCAAGGTCTTCAAAGTGCTTTCACTAAATATGCCCAACTCACCTTTAATCGTGAAGTTCTTTGCCTTTCTTAAAAGTACATATTTTTGTTTTTTTGACAGATCATCCGGTAATGTTCCAGATGTTTTTAAACCCAACAACAGTTGGAAAGTTGTTTCATCCATTGTTTCCAAAAATTGACAAATTTAGGGTAGAAGGCCAAGTTTACTTATCAGAGGCTTATATTCAGTTCTACACCAGTTGATTCAGTGCTAGAGGCCTAACAAATTGGATTCATTAATTATATATCTGATTAATGAATTGCCCTCAAGGTGCAGAGAAGGTGGATCAGGAACAGACTGTCAAACTCACACATTATAATATCTGTGTTTTTCTTTGGTTTGGATTTTTATTGTAATAATCTGTTCTTCAACCACACTGTGTATTCACACTTATGTATCCCATAACTGTGTATTTATTTAGCATAGGCCTATCTCAAACATAGAAAACATGGACCGATGTAAGCAGACCTTAAGACTCAAAACCTAGCAGTTTCTTGCTAAATCTTTACTTAAATATGCAGATAGTTACATCTGAATTTCCTTTTAGATATTCTTGTTAAAGTTGTAATGCTGCAAAAAACTTGGGTAAATATTTAAATATGCATATTTTCTTATATAGCACTTCATTAATGCAAGAAGGTGTTAATACAAGTCAATCTAGCATTTCATGATTATACTATTGAGTATTATAAACAATGAAACCATTAGTATGTCAGCAGAACCTACCTTAATGAGTGATTTAATGGTTTTTACCCAGCTAATGTGATTGCAAAACAGATTAGATTAGCTTGTTAATTATTGTACAGTAATTATTCCAAATCTTTAAATTCCTTTTTAATGTTTAACACTTAATCACCAAAGCACTTTTATACAGAAAGAATGAATGAATACAAGTAAAACTTTATTTGGCATTGACAAATCCCTTGCAACATTAAAAACATTTTAGTTGTCCACAGGAAAAAGACTTGCTTTTATAAAAGTGTAAATAGTAGCCTATTTAAATCACATAGTCATAATGCTCAAGGTTGGCTAAGTGTGTTGTGTCGATGTAACAGAAACTATGAACTCTCTCTTTTCTAGAACTTTAGATACGGTTGCTCCTTTACGCTTAAGGAAGATTAAGGAAAAGAGTCCAACACCGTGGTATAATGAGCACACTCGCACTCTAAAGAGAGCAGCCCGGAAAATGGAGCGCAGCTGGAGGAAAACAAAACTAGAGGTATTTCATTTAGCTTGGCGGGAAAGTACTCTATCCTACAGAAAAGCTTTAAAAACTGCTAGATCTGATTACTTTTCGTCTCTTTTAGAACAAAACAAACATAACCCCAGGTATTTATTCAATACAGTGGCAAAATTAACAAAAAAAAAAATAAAGCATCAACAGGTGTTGACATTTCCCAACAGCACAGCAGTAATGATTTTATGAACTATTTTACTTCCAAAATTGATACTATTAGAGATCAAATTGTAACCATGCAGCCGTCAGCTATATTATCACATCAGATAGTGTACTATAGATCCCCTGAGGAACAATTCCACTCATTCTCTACTATAGGAGAGGAAGAATTGTATAAACTTGTTAAATCATCTAAACCAACAACATGTATGTTAGACCCTATTCCATCTAAACTACTAAAAGAGGTGCTTCCAGAAGTCATAGATCCTCTTTTGGCTATTATTAATTCGTCATTGTCATTAGGATATGTCCCCAAAAACTTTAAATTGGCTGTTATTAAGCCTCTCATTAAAAAAACACAACTTGACCCCAAAGATCTAGTTAATTACAGACCGATCTCGAATCTCCCTTTTTTGTCAAAGATATTAGAAAAGGTTGTATCCTCACAATTATATTCCTTCTTAGAGAAAAATGATATCTGTGAGGATTTCCAGTCAGGATTTAGACCGTATCATAGTACTGAGACTGCTCTCATTAGAGTTACAAATGACCTGCTCTTGTCATCTGATCGTGGTTGTATCTCTCTATTAGTTCTACTGGATCTTAGCGCTGCGTTCGACACTATCGATCACAACATTCTTTTGAATAGACTAGAAAACTTTGTTGGCATTAGTGGAAGTGCATTAGCATGGTTCAAATCGTACTTATCTTACCGACATCAATTCGTAGCAGTGAATGAAGAGGTATCATATCGATCACAAGTGCAGTATGGAGTTCCTCAAGGCTCAGTACTAGGGCCGTTACTTTTTACGCTTTATATGTTACCCTTGGGAAATATCATTAGGAAACAAGGGGTTAGCTTTCACTGTTATGCTGATGATACTCAGCTCTATATTTCTTCACGGCCTGGTGAAACACACCAAATTGAGAAACTTATGGAATGCATAGTCGATATAAAAAACTGGATGACGAGTAATTTCTTACTGCTAAATTCTGAAAAAACAGAGGTGTTAATTATCGGACCTAAAACCCCCACAAGTAATAACCTAGAACACTGTAACACTTGATGGCTGCTCTGTAAATTCTTCGTCATCAGTCAGGAACCTAGGTGTGCTATTTAATAGTAATCTCTCCTTTGACAGCCACGTTTCTAGCATTTGTAAAACTGCATTTTTTCATCTTAAAAATATATCTAAACTGAGACCTATGCTCTCAATGTCAAATGCAGAAACATTAATTCATGCATTTATGACCTCAAGGTTAGATTATTGTAATGCTTTATTGGGTGGTTGTTCTGCACGCTTAATAAACAAACTACAGATGATTCAAAACACAGCAGCTAGAGTTCTTACTAGAACCAGGAAGTATGAGCACATTAGCCCGGTTCTGTCAACACTGCACTGGCTCCCTACTAAACATCGTATAGATTTTAAAATCTTGTTAATTACTTATAAAGCCCTAAATGGTTTAGCTCCTCAGTACTTGAGCGAGCTCTTATCGCATTATAGTCCTTCACGTCCGCTGCGTTCTCAAAACTCTGGCCATTTGATAATACCTAGAATATCAAAATCAACTGTGGGCGGCAGATCTTTTTCCTATTTAGCGCCCAAACTCTGGAACAATCTACCAAACACTGTTCGGGAGGCAGACACACTCTGTCAGTTTAAATCTAGATTAAAGACCCACCTCTTTAACCTGGCGTACACATAACACACTAATACACTTCTATTATTCAAATCCGTTAAAGGATTGTTAGGCTGCATTAATTAGATCAACCGGAACCGGGAACATTTCCCATAACACACGATGTACTTGTTACATCGTAAAAAGATTGACATCTACGCTAATATTAGTCTGTTTGTTTCTTATTCCGAGGTCACTGCATTCACCAGATCAGATGGTGGATCAGCACCTAGAGACGACCTCTACAGCCCTGAATGTCAGCGGAGACCAGGACACCTAGATGAGCCCCAGAGACAGACCCCCAGTGAGGACCCCGTCACCTAGACAGCCATCAGGACAAGATCTCGGGAACCAGATGAGCCCTCCAATCTGACCTTGCAGCAGTTGGAATTGAACTGCTGTGTCGTCTGGCCAGAGGAGAAATGGCCCCCCGACTGAGCCTGGTTTCTCCCAAGGTTTTTTTCTCCGTTCTGTCACCAATGGAGTTTTGGTCCCTTGCCGCTGTCGCCTCTGGCTTGCTTAGTTGGGGACACTTAATTTCCAGCAATATCGTCGACTTGATTGAACAGAAACTTTTTGAACTGAATTGAGCTGGACGATGCCATCACTGGATTCAATAATGAAATGCCTTTAACTGAAAATTGAGTGTTTAATCTTGTCATTTTACATTATTGACACTATTTTCCCATTTTGATATTGTGCAGTTGCTTTGTCACAATTTGTATTGTTAAAAGCGCTATATAAATAAAGGTGACTTGACTTGACTCAATATGAGCCAAGTGTAATTGTGGTTAAAAACGGGCAAGAAATAACACAAAACAACACCAGAGAACATTTAAAAATGTTTATTTAAACATGCTTGTTAGCTAAGCTACATCTGAGTTTTATTCAATCATTCTTGCTAAAGTTAAGCTGCAAAATAAACAACAAGCAAGGAAACCATTTACAGCTTCAAAAGATACGACAAATAACAGAGGAATAACAGAAATATCAGCTCGATTCGTTTGTGCTCTGGCTTTAGTCTTTTTAATCCCTGACGTTACAAGGTTACACAGCAAAAACAATGATTTAAAATCAGAATAAAAGCGATCTAATAAAAGCACATGCAAAATAATTTTAACCGATTACGTAAAGAATACGAACCTTCGGCTTTATTACTTAATGTAAATAATCCACCAAACAACAGTTTCTGTTCCATTCGACTGTTTGCGGTTCAACAAAGCTACGCTCATCCCGGAGCGAACTTATGCATATTCATCTTTACCCCGCCCACTGGAACAGTTTTTCACACAAACCGAATATTACACCGGCCATCGGTCCCATTCTCTGTGTTTGTTATCGTCTTCTAAATAATGCCGCAAGTGGGGCTTGAGAACGTGCAAGTGACGTCGCCTGCATCTGCACAGTGCGACCTGATGCAGCCCCTGAATAATAATAGGCGCGTTCGACTTTAAGCGGCGCTACGCAGAATGGTCAGTGTATGGCATCAAAGTACCGCGAGAGCGATTTGAATGCATGGGATCCGACTGCTTTCTTATCGCTCTCGCGGTACTTTGATGTCATACACTGACCATTCTGCGCAGCGCCGCTTCAAGTCGAACTCGCCTAATAATGCGACTAACCGAGACGAAATAATGTTATAACATTTCGTTTCGTCTCATTTTGGTCAACGAAAATGAAGAGACATTTTAGCATAGTTTTTATGCGTCAACATTTGTCAACAATATTGCATTATACATTTAATTATAGTCATCGTCACATGACCAGCATTTACGTTGCGTCTCGTCTCGTTTTCGTCACGTGATAAAGGTTCGTTGACGACGATATTTAGTCATAATTTTCGTTGACGAAAGCAACACTAGTTCCATATCAATAATTTTTATTATTTTTATTTTTTTATTTTTAGTTATTTTTTAATAATCATGTTTTTGTCATCATTTCTGAACAAGCTTATAATTAAGGCCGTTTCACACTGGGCACGATGCGAAAAAGCGGTCGTGACACACCGAGCGTGAAACGATTAATCGCCTTCTGCTAATTCACGCCTGCACGCTAAGTGGCGCCGACCAACGATGCATTTTTTCCTCAGATGTGTCTCGTATATGGATTAAACATTGTCCGCTGCTCAATATACAGCATTAAATTAAGATAAATAAAGTTTGGTTCTACACTAGAAATGCAAACTATCTATAACGCTTACAAGAATACATCCTATAATATAATTAGAGGTACAGCATCAAGCTACACATGTACATTCATGTAATTATTAAGGTATTTGCTTAAAACCCAATTTAAAGGTTCTGTATGTAAGTTTTTGACTCTACTAAAGCTTAAAAATACCATAATATGTTTGCAGATATTTAAGAAACATGCTAAGTTAACATACTTGTTTATCTGAAAAACAATGCTACAGTCAGTTATTCTCCTTTGAAAATGTGCGTTCCGGCACGGAATGTCGGTTTGTGTTTTGGTTTGTGAAACCCGCCCACTGCCAGTTTACCCAATTGTATTTCGGCACGCCGGGTTACCAGTTGGCGGAAAACACAGCGTATTTCATTTCATTCATCGTCATGTGCGCTCGTTCCTGTTGGTGTTGTTAATCTGGCAACCTGTGTGTGCGTCAAGTCTGAGGAGGAGGGGCCGGGTGAAAAAAACCCTCTCCAATATTTTGAATTTGGACTGCAATACCATATCTATATGGTATAGATATCTAACGGCCATTTCATCAGAGCGACGGGGAAAAAAATAGTCTCAACCAATGACAGCATTTAGTAGTGATGGAAAGTTTGATTCTTTCAAGAGATTCGTTCACTTTCAGTTCGTTCACTAAAATGATTCATTCAGATTCGTTCACTGATTTGTTCAGTGACCATTTCTTCATATTACATAAATACGCCAGCAGGTGGCGAAAAAGAGTGTGTTATGTGTTATTATGTCTCAACGAACGTACTGTATTTACTTGTTACAAAAAACTTATTTGGCTTTATTAAAATGTGTGCCTAATCTACTCATTAAATAAATACGTCTAAATAAATGGTTCAGATGACCAAAACATCTTAATAATGCATACAATGCATAATTAACATTTTTAATATTTTTGGTCAGACGTTAACACATTCATAAATCTGGGATGTTAAATGTGTCGTGGAGTTATGTTCTGTATGTTAAATATGAATATAAACTGTATGTGCACAGTAACTGTGCTTTGCATCCGCTTTCTGCTGATTGCAGAACGAGACTGACTCAAATGACCGACCAAATGACATGTACCAGTTCGTTTAATTCGTTCACGAATGAGATCTCTCTCGTTCAGACTCAAAACAGCACCTCGGTCAGTGATGGGCGTGTTCGTTCAGTAACGACCGTTCGTGAATGAAAAGAACCAGTTGTTGAACGATATGGCGAGCTCGGCTCGTGTAGTTTGGCATATTTGCAGCAAAGAAAGAAATTTACACTTTACACTTTACCATTGTAATGAAAACTGACCCACTAGGTGTTTTAGACTTAGTTTTGTGGTATTTGCACTTTGAACAATTCTCTCAAGATCTCTCTCGTTACTCGTTCAGTACTCTGTACAGTAAACTGTAAGTAAATTGTAAATAAAAACAGGTAAATTGTTCAAAGTGCAAAATATACCATGTAAGTGACCGCAAAATGGTCTTGTCACTTTAAATTTGTTCTGAGCATGTTACGTGATTACGCAGTTAGGGGTGTAAAAAACGTAAGGTAGTCAGATCAGCAGAGAGGAGCGAGGATTCATGTTCCTCCACAGAACATGAAGATAAAGTGGCGTTTTACTGTGAATGGTGCCTTGATTCTACTTAATTTCAATTTAGTACCCTTTGGTAAAGCGGAGTGAGGTATGTGAAGTTGATATACATTACGTTTGTTGTTTCATTGAAGGTTTTATGAGCTCTGCTTGTTAGTTAGTTGTTTCAAACTGTCTATTCATTTCATCGTTATTTTTTCTTCTGTTTCTCCGTAAATGTGTACTTTATTTATTGTATGTTTCTGTTTATGAGTTGTATTTATTGGTTTTGTTGTTTCTTTGTGTAGTTTCACGGTGCTAACATACGCAGCGAAAGTTTAATGGCGCTCTTCACGGGAGAAATAAAGAAGCACCCGTCAGAAACTCTCTGTGTCTCGTTGATGGATGCCAAAGGGCAGCTACAGTGAAACTCATCGCTTAAAGGAAACACATGCATCTATTACATCGCGGTCGTCTTCTTCGAGGATCGCAAAGCTACAGCATGGCCATTTCTACGTTGGCAAGCAGCAGGGGGTTGTGACGTCATCGCAGAGGCTTAAAGAGCAAGGTCGGAAGGTGGCGGTGTTGTACTGTCGTTCTACGTTGCAGATGCAGAGTGAGACTTTGAGTGACAAGAGAGTTTAAAATCATCATATTTCTACATAATCTCCATCCAGCTCACCTCTGAACTTTGTAAGTTGAAATGCTCAAAAGGAAAAGCGAATATTTCATGGACATTTGAATTGAAAGGTTAAAATTACAAAGGACTTTAAGTTGTAGGAAATAATTAATGCTATGCAATAATCTATTTCATAGTTTAAAACTGAAATACATTATTCTGAGTGAAATTTGAGTATTGCTTAAAGAAACTTCTAATCTATTGAGCATTTAAAGAGTTATAATCAGTGTTAATGTTGACTATACTTTTGTGAAAACTGGAATTTTCTGGTCATTTCTGTTACAAGCTAATCTTTGAATGTTATACATATATTGCTGTATGTATTTGCATTGATCTTGCTTGCTAATATCGCTTGGGTGCTTACATACTAGAGGTCTGGTGAGAGTGGTATCATTTACTGCTGAAGTTCCTCCCTGATTATGGAAGTTGTGAATGCAGAGGAGGCTGTGGAAGAAGATACTGTTGAGCACATAGTCAAACAAGTAAATGAGATGTCACTCCCAGCAGTAGAAATAAGCAACCCACCTGTGCAGCAGATCAGATCAAGCACACGTGAAAGAAGCTTTACAGAAAAGGGTCTAGAGATGCGTGAACAGGAAGCCAAGAAACAAGAGAAAGCTTTCTATAAAGCTTATAACAGCTGGAAGGAGACCGCAAAAGAGACTAGATCAAGACTGAAAATGTTCTGTTCACGTGAGAATCTTGAAAAAATACAGCAAGACATCCAAAGCCAACATAATTCAGTTTATCAGCACTATGAACCAATATTACGTAACCACGCTACTTCTCCAGACATTGTCAATCGTATGGACGCTTGTGCTGCACTGACTGCTGAGATCAGTGATCTTGTGAGTAAACGGCTGGAAACAATAGATGCAAATTACAACGAAGAGCTTGTGAAGGAAAGAGTGAGACAAGTGCTGAATAAGGATGAGTATGGATCCATCTTTGGATGCACAATAACAAACACAGTCATTTCAGAGTCATCGCAGGGATCAGGTAATCAGTCAAAGACCTCTTCCAAGATTTCAAGTAAACGAGCTGATGCAGAGGCTGAACTTGCAGCCAAGCAAGAGCAAGCTAAAGCTATGCAAGGAATCCATGATCAACAAGCAAAGCTTAATAAAATGGAGAGTGACTGGAAGCTTTGTGAAGCTAAAATGCTTGCAGAAATAAAGCAAAGGGAGATCGAAATGCAGCAAAGGCTAGAAGAGGAAAGAAAACGGTTACATCAGCTGCAAGTAGAAAAAGAAGTAAAAGTAGCAGCTGCTCGTGTCAAAGTGTATAGCGATCTTGACGGTGTCATTCAATGCGGTGATGAAGAAATAGACTCTAGCACTCACAGTGGCTGTCAAAGGACAGAGCCTACATTTCGACTAAATCCAGAAGCTGGATCGTTCTTGCCTCAGCAAATATTCTGTGAAGAGCATAAAGCTCAGCCATCTCAGGATAATGTTGCTCTAGCTCAAGCCATAGCAGACTCGCTAAGCACACATCGACTGCCTGTTCCTGAACCCACAATCTTCACTGGCGATCCCTTGAAATTCATAGACTGGAAGATGTCCTTCATGGCCCTTATTGATCGAAAACCCCTCCCACCTGGTGAGAAGATGTTCTATCTTAAGAATTACCTCATTGGAGAAGCTCGCAAAGCGGTGGAGGGATATTTCTACAGAAATTCAGAGGACGCATACCAAGGTGCCTGGAATGTCTTGCAAGATAGGTACGGGAATTCATTCATACTGCAGAAGGCTTTTCGTGACAAGCTGACGAGATGGCCCAAAATTGGGGTAAATGACCCTCTTGCCCTACGAGACTTTACAGACTTCCTGCAAGGATGTGTCGAGGCGATTCCTCATGTTAAAGGACTAGCCATTCTAAATGATTGTGAAGAAAACCACAAGCTACTTAAGAAACTTCCTGAATGGATTGTGCGCAAGTGGAATCGAATTGTGGTGGAAGAGCTAGACGCATCAGGTGACTATCCAAGTTTCAAACGCTTTACGGAATTCATGCAGAAGGAAACCAGAATAGCATGTAACCCCATCACTTCCCCACTTTTCATGAATCTGAAAAATTCAGATGAAAGGTTTCCCAAGCGAGCTAAGGCTCTCAGTACAAAGGCTGACGTGAAAGATTTCAGGTGTAAAAGGCTTGAAACATCCAGCTCTAAGTCAAATGTATCATGCTTCGTCTGTAAAGATGAAAAACATAGCATTGCCCAATGTCCTACATTTGCAGAAAAAAACATTGAAGACAAGAAGACCTTCATTCAAGAAAATCACCTATGATTTGGGTGTCTCAGGAAAGGACATATCGTTAAAGATTGTAAAAGACGGCATAAGTGTGGAACATGTGGCCGCAATCACCCTACCTGCTTGCATGAGGAAAGAGATAAAGTGCCTCCGAAAGCATTAAAGAAAACTTCCGTAGAAGTTCAAGCAAGTCAGGAAGTCCACAAAGTCACGGCCCATGTACTCAAACAAAGTTCTTCTGCTACTTCCAGTATCGTGCCAGTTATCATTTCTACAGTGGAAGAACCAAAAAGAGAAGTACTCACTTATGCTCTACTGGACACACAGAGCGACTCAACGTTCATTTTGGAAGATCTTCTTGATGACTTAAATGTGATCACTCAACCAGTGCAACTTAGACTCAGCACCATGACAGCTGTTGACACCATCACTGCAAGTAAAAGGGTTCATGGTCTGCAAGTTCGAGGACTTCAAACAACAAATTCTATTCGACTACAGCAAGCATATACCAGAGACTTCATTCCTGTTGATAAGTCCTATATCCCAAGCAAGAGGACAGCACTGCAGTGGCCTCACCTCAAACATCTGGCCAATCAATTGCCACCTCTTCAGAACTGTGAGGTCGGACTGTTAATCGGATTTGACTGCCCATCAGCTCTAGCTCCCCTCGAAGTCATAATAGGTGGTGAAAATGAACCATTTGCGCAAAGAACTGAGCTTGGCTGGAGTATTATAGGCCTCTCCAATCCACACCTAGACAGACAGGGAAATCAGAGCTTCGTCCATAGAGTTGCAGTTAAAGAAATACCTGTCTCATCACCCAACGATGTCTTGAAGATTCTAGTCAGATTTCAATGAAAGAGGCTATGAGGATAAAAGTGTGTCTCAAGAGGATGTTCGTTTCATACAGCATCTCTGTGCCAATATCAAACAGAAGGATAATGGACATTATGAACTTCCTCTCCCTTTCAAGTGTAGCGGCCGACCCTCACTGCCAAATAACAAAAGGCTAGCAGCTGCCCGCTTGCAGCATTTGAAGAAAAGGCTCAAGTCTAACAAGCAATATTCTGATCACTACAAGGCCTTCATGGAGGAGATCATTAACAAAGGTAATGCTGAACCAGCCCCAGTGATGCCTGAAGGAGAGACTGTATGGTACATTCCACACCATGGGGTGTACCACCCTCAGAAACCAGATAAGCTGAGGGTCGTTTTCGATTGTTCAGCTAAGTTTTGCAGTATATCTTTAAACGACACTCTTCTGACTGGGCCTGACCTAATCAACTCATTAGTCGGAGTACTCTGTTGCTTCAGAAAAGAACTTGTCGCAGTCACCTGCGACATAGAAAAGATGTTTCACCAGTTCCTTGTCCCTCCAGATGAACGCAATTACCTAAGGTTTTTATGGTGGGAGGGTGGAGACTGGGAGAAAGAGCCTCAAGACTATCGTATGGCAGTCCATCTCTTCGGCGCTACATCGTCTCCTGGGTGTGCTAATTTCGGCCTGAAGTACCTGGCGCAGCAGCAAAAGGTTAATCACCCATCAGCTTCAGAGTTTGTTGAAAGGAACTTCTATGTAGACGATGGGTTAACCAGTGTTCGCTCAGTCGATGAAGCCAAAGAACTGATTGTTGATGCTCAAGCGCTATGTAAACGCGGAGGATTAAGGCTTCATAAATTCAACTCAAATGAGGAGGATGTTCTCTGCTGTATAGACCCATCAGAAAGGGATATCACGTCTAAGCCCCTTGACTTAAACCTTGAAGCAACGCCGACAGGACGTGTACTTGGTATTCAGTGGTCAACACAAGATGACACTTTCAGCTTCAACATCAGCTTTAAGGATCAACCATCAACTCGCCGTGGTATCTTGTCTGTCATCGCTTCCCTGTATGACCCACTCGGATTTGTTGCACCATTCATTTTACAGGGAAAGTGTATCCTGCAAGAACTGTGCCGAAGAGGCATAGGATGGGATGATCAGCTTCCAAATGAATTATGTTCACGGTGGGAGGATTGGAAAGGTGGTCTTCAGAAGCTTAAGGAAGTCGCCATACCAAGATGTTATCACCCAAATGCTTTCAATGAAATCATCAGAATGGAGCTACACCACTTCTCCGATGCAAGTAATACTGGATATGGAACTTGCTCTTATCTCCGTTTCAAAGGTGACAAGAGTAAAGTGCATTGCAGTTTGGTGATGGCAAAGGCCAGAGTTGCACCTACAAAAGTCACAAGCATACCAAGATTGGAACTCCAGGCGGCTGTCTTATCTGCGAAAATGAGTGTCATGCTGAAAACAGAGCTTGAAATGAAGATTGACCAAGAATTCTTCTGGACAGATTCACAGGTCTTTCTGGCATATATTAACAACGAAGCACAAAGGTTTCATGTATTCGTTGCTAACCGTGTGCAGCTGATAAGGGACATTACGGACCAGAGTCAGTAGTATTACGTTAATACAACAGAAAACCCCGCTGATCACGCCTCTAGAGGGCTTCACGCCTCTGACATCCCTTCATCGATCTGGTTATCGGGACCCAAATTTCTGTGGGAACAAGAAATAAGTCCAACACCATTCACCTCTGCCAACCTGCTTGTTGGTGACCCTGAAGTTAAATCAGTCCAAACATTCACGACCACGGTCAGTGACAGTACAGACATTCTCAGTCGTTTCAGTCGATTTTCTTCTTGGTCAATGCTTCTAAAGGTTGTTGCTAGGATAAAAAGACTAGGATCAAAACAGAAATACCCCAGTGATCATGTGACCGTTGAGGAGCGTCAGAGGGCTGCTGAAGTAGTGATCAAGCTTGTCCAGCAGGAAGCGTTCTCCAAAGAAATAAGAATGATCGAGAAGGGGAACGCTCTTCCAAGTTCTAGTGCGTTGTACTACCTAGACCCTGTTTTGGACAAAGGTCTTCTTCGTGTTGGCGGAAGACTGAAAAGGTCATCACTCAGTCAAGAACTAAAACATCCTGTGATTCTCTCAAAAGATAGTTACATCACAAAGCTAATTCTCTCACATTACCACGCCAAGGTTTGTCATCAGGGTCGAAATCAAACTCAAATGGAGCTTAGAACGAATGGATTTTGGATCATTGGAGGCAGCAAGTCAGTCGCCAAGCTGATACACAAGTGTGTGCAATGTCGGAAACTTAGACGACCGACAGAAGAACAACGAATGGCAGAACTTCCCAAAGAGCGTGTTGAAGTATCCGCTCCCTTCACATTCTGTGGCATGGACTGTTTTGGGCCATTTGTCATAAAGAGAGCACGCAAGGAGTACAAGAGATATGGCCTAATATTCACTTGTCTATCGTCTCGCGCAGTTCATATTGAGATGATTGAAGATTTGTCTACGGATGCCTTCATCAATGCATTGAGGTGTTTTATCAGCCTCAGAGGAGCAGTTCGCAAACTTCAGTGTGACCACGGTACCAACTTTGTGGGAGCCAGGAATGAATTTAAAGAATCACTGAAACAAGTTGATATCAAAGCTCTGGAAGTATTTCTCTCTGAGAAACAATGCGAATTTGTCTTTAATGCTCCTTCTGCAAGTCACGCTGGAGGCATCTGGGAGCGTCAAATACGAACTGTGCGAAATGTACTTAATGTCACACTTGCTCAGTGCCCAGGCAGGCTGGACGATGCTTCACTTAGAACGCTGTTCTATGAAGCAATGGCTATAGTTAATAGCCGTCCACTAACGGTAGATGGCATTAATGATCCAAATTCACTCGAACCTCTGACCCCAAACCATTTAATACTGATGAAGTCTGATGTTGCACTGCCACCTCCAGGAAAGTTTGTCAAAGAAGACATGTACGCTACGAAACGATGGCGTAGAGTCCAATACTTGGTCGAGCAGTTTTGGAGTCGCTGGAAGAAGGAGTATCTTCTTAACATTTCAACACGCCAAAAGTGGCATACTCCTCGGCGAAACCTCAGAGTAAATGATGTCGTAATCATCAAAGAGGATATGCTCCCAAGAAGTCAATGGAAGTTAGGCAGAGTGGTTGAAACTGTCAAAGAGAGTGATGGATTTGTTAGGCGAGTGAAGGTACAAGTAGGAGAACAAAAATCCGTTAGCAAACGTAATCAACCCTCCAAGCCCACAATCATTGAAAGGCCCATCCAGAAATTGGTGGTGCTTCTTGAAGAAGAGTGACTGTTAATAGCTTGGGTGATACCCTCACATCAGACCAAGTAATTATTTCTGAAATGCTTTCTAGACAGACATTCATGAAACTGAAAGGCGATCATATTAAGGTTCAAAATCATGTTCTGATTAATTTTCAGTTGTTCTTTTGATTTATCATACCATGATTGGTGGGAGTGTAAGTGACCGCAAAATGGTCTTGTCACTTTAAATTTGTTCTGAGCATGTTACGTGATTACGCAGTTAGGGGTGTAAAAAACGTAAGGTAGTCAGATCAGCAGAGAGGAGCGAGGATTCATGTTCCTCCACAGAACATGAAGATAAAGTGGCGTTTTACTGTGAATGGTGCCTTGATTCTACTTAATTTCAATTTAGTACCCTTTGGTAAAGCGGAGTGAGGTATGTGAAGTTGATATACATTACGTTTGTTGTTTCATTGAAGGTTTTATGAGCTCTGCTTGTTAGTTAGTTGTTTCAAACTGTCTATTCATTTCATCGTTATTTTTTCTTCTGTTTCTCCGTAAATGTGTACTTTATTTATTGTATGTTTCTGTTTATGAGTTGTATTTATTGGTTTTGTTGTTTCTTTGTGTAGTTTCACGGTGCTAACATACGCAGCGAAAGTTTAATGGCGCTCTTCACGGGAGAAATAAAGAAGCACCCGTCAGAAACTCTCTGTGTCTCGTTGATTGATGCCAAAGGGCAGCTACATACCACAAAACTAAGTCTAAAACACAGTAGTGGGTCAGTTTTCATTACAATGGTAAAATGTAAATTTCTTTCTTTGCTGCAAATATGCCAAACTACACGAGCCGAGCTCAACCTGTGTGCCATCATTATCGTTCAACAACTCGTTCTTACGTTCACGAACGAGATGTACCAGTTCATTCAACTAGTTCACGAACGAGATCTCTCTCTCGTTCAGAGCAACTCGGTCAGTGAAGGGCGTATTCGTTCAATACATTCAACAAATCACATGCTCTGTCACATCTCATACTCGAATGCTATTGGCTCGAGGTTTAGTCAGTCTTTGACAGGATGAAACGGTCCACAGACTAGAGCTAACAGCGCCATGCTGCTCTGAAGGGAGGAATTTCAGTGAACGAGATATATGAGTCAATGGATTACGTGAACGAGAACGATTCGTCCACCTAAAAGATTCGTTCAAAAAGAACGAGTCGTTCACGACCGTAACATCACTAGCATTTAGGGTAGGCCTAAGACCTCAGCAGCGCTCACATTAATGCTCCTGATAAAATTATTTAGGCTAAGCATCAACATTCACAAACCAATGTTCACTGTTATTTTTAACAGAAAAGCTAGCATAGGCTGCTGCGTGCATGGTTTGGCATGGCAGAATACGACAGAACTACATCCCTTTGTCTTGTAACGGTGGTGGGCCCCAGAAACAGTTTAAATCATTACTTAAATAACTACATTAAAGTGTTCGGGCGCCAGACAGGAGTAGGCCTGTCAATATTTAAATACCCTTACAGAAAAACCACATGAATTTCATATGTGCAAAAGCACATGTGGTCACATGTGGCCACATATACATGTGATTCTGCACATGTGAAATTTCACGTGTGAAATCATGTGAAAATCACATGTGAAGCGTGTGCTTTGCACATGGGGAATGTGTGTTTTTGGAACATTTTCATGTGAATTTCCATGTTAAACCCATGTGACCACATGTCAAACACATGAGTTCACATGTGAAACACAAGTATATTCCCATGTGAAACACAAGTATATTCCCATGTGAAACCCATGGTACTTTCCTATGTGAAACCCAAGAGATCACATGTGAAATACATGTAAATTCCCATGTGAAACCCATGGTATATTCCCATGTGAAACTTGTGAATCCCATGTGAAATGTATATTATAAACCTACTTGTGTTGCAATGTGATTGTGAAATGACTTTAAAAACTCTAGTCAATATTTAACTCATGCACAATATACACTCAAAAAATATTTAATCATGTTAAAGACCTCAATTGTATAGTAAAATTCCATTACGTTTTATTATGCAATCCTTATACACTATTCATATTATGAAGAATTTAAAAAGATTACTACAGTCTAAAGCATTTATATAAATCTTAAAGGGATAGTTCGTCCAAAAATGAAAATTCTGTCATTAATTACTCACCCTCATGTTGTTCCAAATCCGTAAGATCTTCGTTCATCTTCGGAACACAAGTTAAGATATTTTTGAACATTTCATTCATCAAAAATGTCTTATTTTGTGTTCCAAAGATGAACGAAGATCTTATGGGTTTTGAACAACATGAGGGTGAGTAATTAATGACAGAATTTTCATTTTGAGTGAACTATCTCTATAATAACTGGGAATTTGCCATTTCAGATTTGTTCATAAATAAAAAAAAATAAAAAAAAAGTTACTCAATCACAGTTCCCATGGCATGAAGTTCATAGAACCTGACCTGTACACCGAGAGGCACTATTAAGTACAATTAACACAATATTTATTAGTCTCTTTTGTGACTGTGTTGTATTTAGACCTATAACAACTTGAGTCATATTTCCATGATGACATGAGATTTTCACAGGTTGGTAATGAACTTTGTATCGTCTGTAAAGAGGGCCACGGCAACATCTCTAAACTCATCAGACTTGTCCTAAATGAATGAGTGAAAGAGAGATTCAAATCACAAACAAATAGTATGTTCAATTAAATAAAAAAATGTAACCATAAATTATTATTATTTTTTTAAATTTAAAATTGTTTTTGACAAATAATCTCACAAAGACTGATGCCAAGCTAGAGGTCACCCAAAAATGAAAATTCAGTCATTATTTACTCTTATGCCATATGGCCTTTCTTTTTGATACCACAAAAGGGGAAATTAAAAAATGGTGAAAAATCAAACAAATTTTAATTAAAAAAATTCTGTTGTATATTTGCTCAACATTTCACTTCAGCTCACCAAGTAAAGTATTAATCATGTATTGTCTTTTATGAGGTGAAGATCTCCAGACCAAAACAATGCAAGAACTTGATTTGTTGTTCTGACGGGCAGAAAACAACAAATATATTCACCTCAGAATATAAAGTATGTGCAAAATTTTCTAGGAGCCATATGAGTCGCATGTGACTGAATTTTAGTTTTTGGGTGAGCTGTCCCTTTCAAATAAATGGCAAATTAGTTTGAACAAAACAACACAGATATAGTAACACAGATGTAGTAAAACCAATCAAATGTTGATGAACTGACTAAACAACAGTATGAGTAAAAACACTTTTGTATTTTGATGAAATACAGAGTTGTCCTGTCAGTTATTCAAGGAGACTCACCGTGCAGGTTCTGAAAAAGCCACACACAGGAAGGACAGTGGAATGGCCCGGTGTGTAATACCTATAAAACTAAAAAATTGAAGAGTATACTGTTGACAGTGAAGTTACCTCAACAAACATGATTTTAAATATTCCAGTCAGAAATATTCCAATCACAAATAACGTGTTCACATCTTTAATGCAACCAGAATAGAAAAATAGCACAAGACAAAAGAGCAAAACATAAGCAAAGTCTACTACTTTCAGTGACAGAATGTGTAATTTTGGAAAAAGTCTTTACAATTCAGTGATGTGGCTCTGTTGAAATGCTTATCCCTAAATGTAAATAGAAAGACATCAAGAACACAGTACTGACTGTATTTCCACAGTGAGTCATTTTATCTTTTAAACGATCTTGTCAATATTGCTTCAAAACAATTAGTTGCTAATTATTTATGTAGCATATAGTCTCAATGACTTGAGCGAGCAAGAGCCTAAAAGAAAAACTATAAGTTAAATGAATAACCTGGTAAATTATTGTAGCATTATTGCATTGACTAGCTAGATTTGACAATATATATGTATGACATTTAAAGTGTTAAAATAGTTACAGAGGCCTGGTGGATTTATGCAGAGTGATCTAACTTATCTACTTGCTGAGTTTATTCACATAGTTATAATTGCATAATACTTAAAGGGGTGGTTGATTGTTTTTTTTCTAGGCTTGATTGTGTTTATGGGGTGCAGTCTAGCATGTGTTCATGCTTATTTTTTTTTAAAACGCATTATTTTTCACATAATTTACCTTTATTCCACACCTCTCTGTCCCTTCTCTGACAAACGCCTCGGTTTATTTTCTGGTTTATGAAACCCCTCCCTCGATGGGCTGAGATTGGTTAGCTGGCTCAGTGTGTTGTGATTGGCTAAACGTCTGAACGTCCCGCCCCTCTCCTCAGCCATGCGCTACGGTTGAATTGTAAACAGTGGCATTGTCTATAATGCTTATCAATTTGAGCCCGATTGAGACGCAGAGGATATTAGTTAAGAGGATCACGCAGAACCTGTGCAAGCTCGGCTCTTAATGGTATGTTTGGTTGTTGTTGTCTCATACTTTTAAATACGCTACTATTTGTAAGTGCTACTGCTTCTGTTAGCTTTTAATATACGGTTTTATCCTGATTAAAGCTTTAATACAGCACAGCAACCGCACGCGTGTCCATTTATAATGCTTCTCATTGCTGTGTGAAAATAAGTCTATAATTGGAACAGTTTGTTGGAGCTTATTTGAAGATCTGAATGAGAGAGAGAGAGAGATGCAGAGCAGGGCGACAGAGTAACAGTATTAAGAACCGCTGCTTTAATGATTTTGAAACTTGAGAATCCATTAGAATCGTTAGAAGACAGAATCGTGATTCATATGAATAGATTTTTACGTGCACCCCTAGTTTTCTCTTCCTCTTCTCTAAAGCAGTGCAGCATGGCCTCGCCCCCTTTGCTGCGTGTTCCTGGGGGCAGGGTTTATCTGGGTCTGTGATGTATCAGACCCGGGAAGTAACTCGTTGTAGTCCCTTACCTGTCGTTTTTGTAGGCATTAAACTGCCAGAATTTTAAAAGACGATATCTCCGTTTGCATTGAACTTTCAGCGTCGTAACTCTGCAGATATTGTTTATGCTCAAACAGCAACATTACACACTAACTAATGTTAAAAAAGTGAAATCACAATCAACCACCCCTTTAAACATTGTCCTAAATACAACGTTTTGAAAATAGCTACATAACATCGTTAAAAAAGGAAATTCTACATTAAATAGTGTAAAATGGCCAGTATGTGGCGGCAATTTACCGTCTTCACGAGCGAGTAATCAAACAGCTGATTCATTCATTCAATGGTAACGGATCGCCAGATACGCGTATACAGTGGTGGCTGACCGACTGACAGCTGCCTCTTGCAATGCAAACGTTTTACTCATTATCCCAAACAGATTTATCCCACGGTCAAAGTGGGACATTCGCGTGAAAATTTGCTGACCAACGGTGACTGTGACGCGTCTTAACCAGCTTATTTCCAGTCTAAATGACCGCACATTATTGTGCACAAACAGGACGCTAAGTTACAAACGTATGACGCAGAAAAGTATGAAATGTTTTAAAATATAACACATTACAGCTATAAAAACTGAAATGCAACATTGAATGTGGAAACGCTACTAATTAAATACATTTTTGCTAACCTTTTCCTCAGCGTACAGTGGTAGATGACCGTTGGGCCGAATGATGCGCACGCGCAGAACTCCCGACATCTTCAGTCAAAATTTCAAAATGGAATAAGCGTCATTAAAGACTATTTGGCATTATGAATATGATTTCGACCAAGTATTTACCATTTTTAAATACACGGTCTCGAATGGATGTTTTATTTCCGATCATTTCTTCCCCGGCATCATTGTGGCGGTCAGCAACAGCCGTTGGATGAGGGGAAATTACGTCATCACCACGCGCGCAAATTCAAAATCCTCCTTTTCTGTAATGAGTTTTTTATTTTATTTTATTTTATTTATTTATTTATTGGGAGGGGGGTACATCTATTGAAAAATATTATGTATCTATATTTTGCATCTTGTGATTATTATTATTCATATTAAAAGAAGAAGAATTTATTAATTATATTATTCTAATGTTATTCATTTTAATTGTATTAAACATTTTTTGTAATGTTCCTCAATAAAAAAAAAAAAAATTAGGTGAAGTTGATAATATATATAATACATATTATAATATATATTGTGTGTGTGTATTAGTTATTATGTAACCTGATGATCAACAATTACAGGTACAAGCTAATAACAAGGTGTATCATCATAAATGAGCACTTACTAATTGGTATGTAACGTATAATTGATAAATGATATATCAGAGGCGTATTACAGAAAGATCCTAACTTTAAAATCTTATCTTATCTGTTTAGTAACCATGGTAATTTCAGTTAGGACCACATTTAGGACAAAAGCTATTACAGAACAGCATTTCCTAAGTGCGTTATCCTATCTTAACTACAGATAGGAAAGGGGTATTACAGAAACCTCCTAACTTGACAAAAAATACTAAAAACTGTCTTAACTTTAGGACAACCCCACAGCTGTCCTAACTTCAAAATTATTTGAAAGCTAACTGAAAAACTGCTTACAGTTGCACTGTCCAACAATGGCATTAATTTTATTAATAATTGAAAATGAAGAACGGAGATGTTTAATGGTAGAAAGGCTCTTGGAGGACCCTGAAGATGTGTTACATTTTGATGACAAAACACTTATAAGTAATTACAGACTGCTGCGCAACATGATATTACAGTTAGCACATGTACTGCAACCACAACCAGCATTAAGGCCCTTTCAGTCCCACGCGGCAAGCGGTGGAATCGCCGCGCGGCTGCCGCTTTCTCTCGAAGAGGAGAGGCTTTGTGCAGTTGAGGCGGTGCTGGCGTCGCAGTCTCAGTGCGGATGTTACCATAGTTACAAACAACAAATCACATTTGAATTTCCTAAACTAAATAAATAAAACAATGTAAGTTTTGTGTTGGTGTTATTTGCTATTTATCATTTTATGGGAGCGTCTACTAGCGTTTTCATGAACAAACTCCGTACACTCACACTCTGGATTTTTTGTATATTTTTTTATTATCTCTGAGATTTTGATGGATCACACAACTCCAGAAATTCCAGTAGGATTTACAGCGATCTTCATCATGTTTTCAACACTCCTACATCAGCTCAGTGAAATGTTACAATGTTAATAATCAGTTCTCTGATTGGTTGAAACCGACGCGGCTGAATAAAAATATATTTATCTTTGGCGGCTCCTGCCGCGATGCGCCGTGCTCGTGGAAGCAGCAGGATTTTGGGTGCACTAAACATCCGCCAGCAAAACCGCCCGCGTTTTGCCGCTTGTCACATGTCTCCCATTGAAAATTAACTAGACTTAAATGAACTTCCCGTGTGAAAGGGCCTTTACAGTGACCAACAAAAGCGTCACGGTGTAATGCAAGTGACTAATGCAATACGTTTTTTTGTTTTGTTTTTTTTGCAAAAGGCGATTTTCAAAGTGAAGTAGCTTTTGTTTACCTCATCAGCAGCTCACGCAGTGTTGGTTGCTTGGTAACAGACCTGAGAGTGGATGGTCGAACTTGATAATGCCATTTAAGATTTCCTAACTAGAGATAAGATACGATTTTGTAAGATAGGATAAGAATCCCAAATTAAGTTAAGATTTGCTTCTGTAATACGAATTTGTGAAAAATCCTAATTTGACACATCATATCTTAAGTTAAGACCTAAGATAAGAAAATTTCTGTAATACAGTAGTACGAACTTTATTTTATTTAACTTTTATTTTGCTAACTAGCTTATATAGCCTAAGTAAATTTGCACCTACAGTACATTTCAACAAAAAAAGAAAGCTACAAGGGGCTACAATGGGAAGCAGGAAATAGGAACAAACTAAAAGTCAACATACAATGTGAAGCTGAAAATGCATAGTATTTGTTACATGTAGCTAATTATAACACAAGGAAACATTTTCCACATGTGATCCACATGTGAAAATCTATTATAACACATGGAAAAATTCCACATGTGATGCACATGTGCTCTTATGTTGCACCATGTGGTGACATGTTGTCTTCATGTGATCACATGCGAAAAATATATGGACACGTGATCACGTGGAAAACATGAGGACACATGTGAAAAACATGTGAAATTCATGTGGTTTTTCTGTAAGGGTTTATAAACCCAGATAAGCTCTAAAAGCCACCGATTACATGGTTATAAATGAAACTAAGTTTACACTCTTTACCACAACCACAAAAATAAATAAATGAACAGAATAAATGCATAAGCAAACGAGGGTTTTATTTCAGAGTCCCATTATATTTTCATAAACACAAAGTAGAATTGTCCAACAAAAATCAGTACATCACTGTAACCTCTTAACACCTTGCTACAGAGAGAAAGGGGGGAAAAAACTGTTGCGAATATCGGGAGATGCTGGTCCACTCTATTCCCGCATTCAGTTAGGCAGATTTAAGAGTCCAGTTCTCATTGGTTATAACACCAAAGGAAAGAGAAAATAAATAAATAAATACATATAAATTCAAACAAGGTTAATAAAGTAAACTGTTCAGCTCATAATAGAAACTAATATATAAAAAAGGTCAATATACTGATGAAGAAACAACGAAGGTGTGTGGCGAAAGTGATGTGAGCGTGTGTGAGGTGTGTATGTGTGTGCAGACGAAACCAGCCAGCTGTACAGATGAGCCGCTACTCCCCAGATCTCTGCTTGGAACACTGCTTTGAAAGACAAATTGGAGGATATGAAGGAAGGACGCCTCCCTCGTTACATAAGGGATCTAAAATATGGTCATGCAGAACAAGGCATTAATATGTGCTTTATAAGTACTAATAAACAGCCAATATGCTAATAATATGCATGCAAATAATAACTAGTTGCATGCTAATAATAACTAGTTAATAGTGAGAATTGGTCCCTAAAATAGTGTTATTTAAATGGTTTATGAACCTGCAATTTTTACACTTTAACAATTCACAACTAGTATTATGTGCAAATTAAACTGGAAATAATAAAAACATATAATACAATAAGTATAACATTGATATTGACATTATATTACAAAGAAGCCACTCATTCACATTAATGGCTATGATACCACTTTGTGACCTTTATCATTCAGTGGTCACTGAAAATTGCTTTTCAAGCAGCAGTTAGTCCACAGCTGGTTAATTGTTCCAGATAAAGTCAAAGGTTACGTGGTGTCCCAGATGTGAAACTCCTCTTTTCTGATGGCTCTCTTAACAACAGATGAGCTATGGCTTGTGTTTGCTCTGCATTTTCTTTGCTGAACTGAGTTGCTGTTTCAAAAGCTGGTATGATGAGTTTGGCCCCACATTCTGCCAGCATCTTCTCAATAGTGAATCCTTTGTCAGCCATTCAAGCATCACCTGGCTCCAGCAAGTCAAGAAGCCCCTATTGTTTCTTACTTTTACTTTTACTTTTAGTCATTTAGCAGAAGCTTTTATCCAAAGCGACTTACAAATAAGAAAAAGTAACCAAAACTAAAAGTCAAAACTCTGTAAATACTTTATACACATTTAAGAAAATAAAGAAATTAAATAAAATTGACAAATGCATACAACAACATTTCAATACTAAACATTTAAATGAAAAAAAAAAAAAACATAAGCTAAAAACAATTCAAAATATTAAAACAACAAATGAGTATGACTATAAAAATGCTTCTAACATAATGTGATACACCATTGTGTATTCACAATTGCAATGGTTGTTTTGTTATTAATATTTATTTATTTATTAATGTATTTATTTATGTGAAGAAGAGTTTATTGTGCACACGGTCATCTATCAATTATCACCACTAAAGACTGAGTTTAAATCAATACAGTTCTAGCCACCAGAGAAAGCACTCGCTGTGGGTTACCATGGTGATGCGCATTGTGTTTACCTCAGATGCTACCAAGCTGCGCCTGCGGAAAGACACTGAAGTTTGCGTGTGCTTTTGTTTCTCCTGATAATTCAGGTATCTTTAATCTGCTTGCGTGTTCCATGTCCGGGACCCGTAACAGATTCATGGAGGTTCCACCGAGATAAACATCCAGAGTGTGAGGCTAGTGCTGGGATCCAGACCTTACGCCGACGAGACGACAACAAGGAGGGTTGCGTGCGACTTGTGACAGCTGCTGACGTCCAGAGAGACAAAAAGGGACGGAGCTGAGGAAGGCAGCGCATCGCTAAAGTGTCGTGAGAGGGTCTGAAGCTGGACAAGATGGCAGACGAGAGGAAAAGACTCGTCTGGAACATAAATAAGAGCCTACACATGTTGACTGTGCACGAACTGGTGCATATCGCTGACAGCATCACTCCAGTTGCAGGTTTGATTCCAACCACTTTCTCCAAGGATGATGAGGAAAGCTGTATGAATTTCATAATTTCTTATATGCAGAGTGACACTTTACTTAAACTGGAAGATGAAGGATTCGCACAATTACTAACTTTAAGAGACTTGATTAATGAATTGATTGGGAGTCATGTAAACAATACTGTGAGTGATCCATCTGTCTCTATTGAAAATGAATTTGATGCACATACACACACACACACACACAGATTCTACTGTCACACTCTCACACACACAGTTAAATGAGTATCAGAAACTGATTACTAGTTATGAGGAGTTAGGGAAAAAGCTGTCAGAGTACAAGATCACACAGACAGATGATAAAACGATACCAACTACAAGACAGTCTTCTTACCCTGAATACTTACCACGACAGCAGAGAGAAAGCATGATGTGTCCAAGAGACTTTCCATACCTACCACATAAAGAGTTCAAGATACATGGTGGCCAGATAGGCGATAGTGCTTCAGACATCGGCTGTAATAACCTATGCAGACAAATTGATGAAGGCATCAAGATGAATTACTCAGAGAGTGAGATTATTCAGGCTGTCCTGCGTATAGTTAAACCAGGACAGTTCAAGGAAATGCTCATCAATAAAGATGATCTGACTGTGCCAGAGCTCAAAAGTTTTCTACAGTCACATTTAAGTGAGAGAGGCAGTAGTGAGCTTTTCCAGGAATTAATGAGTACAAGACAACGGGAACATGAAACTCCACAACAGTTTCTATATCGTGTAATTGGACTGAAACAGAAAGTAATTTTCTTTTCCAAACAGGAACACTAACATTGAATATGAGCCACGAACAGTTCAGAATGTGTTCCTGCGTACCATTTACCAAGGTTTTCTTCCCAAGTACAGCAACATCAGAAGTGAACTGAAACCTTTGCTCACAGATCACACAGTAACTGATGGAGCACTGCTAAAACAAGTAACAAAGATCTCAAGTGAGGAAAGTGAATGCCAACGAAGATTAGGCCAAGTCATACAGCGAAGACAGACTCAAGCTCATAGTGCACAAATTGACTCAGGGTTCGACGAGAGTGAATCAAACTCCAAAATGCAGAAAAAGAACAAAAAAAAGACCATACAAGAACTAAGTGCTCAAGTAGAAGCTTTAAAAAGTACAATTGACACTTTGAAACAAGCTAAAGAGCCATGTCACTGCTCTACACAGATGGGAGCTGGTTCACATGTTGTACGTAGACCAATGTCAGTGAGAAGAGGAGGGCCATATGGGTGTCCAAGGTGTATAGAGGAGAGTAACAGCTCATGCAGCCATTGCTTTATCTGTGGAGAAGAAAGACACAGGGCTATTGGATGTGGTAAAAGAACAAGGGGTACAAGGAATACTCACCACACTGCTAAGCTGAGATCATCAACTGGAGGAAGTTCTCTGGAGAACAGAGCGCGTGAAGCCAGTGCAAACAGTGCAGCCTGCTCTTCCATGTCTAGAAAGACAAACTCAAAACAGAACAGAGTAGCAGAGCTACAGTGCCCTCCACTAATATTGGCACCCTTGATAAATATGACCAAAGGCGGCTGTGAAAATAAATCTGCATTGTTTATCCTTTTTATCTTTCATTCCAAAAATTCACAAAATTCCAACCTATCATTGAAGTAAAACAATTGAAAATGGGGGGAAATCTCATTGTGTAAGAAATACTTTCTCTAGTTCATGTTGGCCACAATTATTGGCACCCAATTATTGCAACGTCCTTTTCCCAGGGTAACAGCTCTGAGTTTTCTCCTATAATGCCTGAAGAGTTTGGAAAACACCTGATAAGAGATCAGAGACCATTCCTTCATACAGAATCTCTCCAGATCCTTCAGATTCACAGCTCTATGATGGTGCTTCTCCTCTTCAGTTCACCTCACTCATTTTCTACAGGGTTCAGGTCAGAGGACGGGAATGGCCATAGCAGAAGCTTGGTTTTGTGCTCAGTGACCCATTTTTGTGTTGTTTTTGAGGTGTTTGGATTATTGTCCGGTTGGAAGATCCAAACATGGCCCATTATAAGATTTCTAACAGGGTCAGTCACTTATTGATTTTTTATCTGTTGGTATTTGATAGAATCCATGATGCTGTGTGTCTAAACAAGATGTTCAGGACCTCCAGCAGAAAAATAGGCCCACAACATAAAAAATACAGCAGTATATTTCATTGTACACATGGGGTACTTTTTTATCCCTGTTGCACCAAACCCATCTTGAGTGTTTGCTGCTAAAAAGCTCATTTTTTAGTTTCATCTGACCATAGAAGCCAGTCCCATTTGAAGATCCAGTCATGTCTGACAACTGAATATGCTGGAGTTTGTTTTTGGATGAGCTAGGAGAATTTTTCTTGAAACCCTCCCAAACAACATGTGGTGATGTAGGGACTGTTTGACCATTTTTTTCTAATGTTTTCTGACCCCGAGACTCAACTATATTCTGCAATTCTCCAGCTGTGATCCTTGGAGAGTCTTTAACCACTCAAACTCTCCTCCTCACCGTGCATTAGAACAATATAGACACACGTCCTCTTCCAGGCAGTTTCGTAACATTTTCTGTTGATTGGAAATTCTTAATTATTGTCCTGATGGTGGAAAGGATTTTTCACTGCTCTAGCTCTTTTCTTAAAGCCACTTCACTAATTTGTGAAGCTCAATTATCTTTTGCTGCACATCAGAAATATATTCTTTGGTTTTTCTCATTGTGATGGATGATTAAGGGAATTTGGTCTTTGTGTTCTTCATATTTATAATCCTGTGGAACAGGAAGTCATGGCTGGACAATTTCATGCTCCTAGTCACCCTGGTGTGCTAAACAATTTAAATATGAATGGAATATACTTCAGAGATATTTTACTCACAAGAATTTCTAGGGGTGCCAATAATTGTGGCCAACATCCATTGGAGAAAAACAGTTATTTCATCATGAGATGTTCTCCCACTTTCAATTGTTTTTCTTCAATGATAGGTTAGAGTTTTGTAAATTTTTTTAGGGAAAGATCAAAAGGATAAACAACTCAGATTTATTTTCACAGCCGCCTTTGCTCATATTTATCAAGGGTGCCAATATTAGTGGAGGACACTGTAATTGGAAGTAAATGCTTGTTGAAGTGTAACATCAATGGTTATGCTGTAACTGCCCTACTTGACACAGGTGCTCAGGTCAGTATCATTGATCAAGCCTGGAAAAGAACATATTTATCTGATCAGCAATTGCGACCTCTGAGCGAACTGATGGGGTCCAAACCTCTTCATGTCTTGGCTGTTAATGGAGATGTGTTACCGTTCGATGGGTGGGTTGAGGCAACAGTGAACCTCCCTGGCAACAGTGATCCACAGCTTGCCATTCAAGTTCCTTTCCTGGTGGGTAAAATGGCCCTTGAGCGACCCCTCCTGGGATCTAACATCATTGAACAGTTGGTCAAAGGACAGACGAGTGGTGTAAGTGTTCTTGCAACAATCACTACGCTGCTAAAGGGAGCCATGGAAATTGGAGATGATCAGGCTGAAGTGATTGTCAACTTTATACAGAGACAAAAGCCATCCTGTGACACTGAGACCATTGTCAAAGTTGGATATCAGGATGTTGTTATTCTTTCGGGTCAACTGGCACACATCAAATGTTCAATACCTGTAGATTTCGACTTGTCAGAGCCTACCATCTTGTTCGAGGCTAATGTAGACAACCCACAGTTTGAACAACTTGACGTTGGAGATGGACTGCTGGAAGTCTGTGGGAGACAAAGGCTGTTCATTAGCATTCCAATAGGACACCATACCAGCCATGACATTACCTTACCATGACGAACGACAATCGGGAGCATACAGCCCATTAAGAAAATTGTGGAGACAGACCATATAACAGAATCAGTTCCTGTGGAAGTTAACAGTGCAGAGACACAAGAAGGAGCCAACAGCAACAGGATTACAGCGACAGAGCATTGGGACCCGCCTGTGGATCTGAGTTACTTGACTGAGGAGCAGCAAAGGATAGCAAAGAGAATGTTGTATGAAGAGTCTAGGGCATTTGCACGCAATGACGAAGATGTGGGTTGTGTCCCAAGTTTACAGATGTCCCTTAACTTGATTGACAACATTCCTGTTCAGAGAACATACTCCTCAGTTCCCAAGCCACTACATAAAGAAGTGAAAGAGTACATATAAGACCTCTTGGCCAGAGGTTGGATTGTGAAGTCAAAGTCACCTTACTCTGCGCCAGTGGTATGCGTCAGAAAGAAGGATGGAACACTTCGACTCTGTGTTGACTACAGACTACTGAACAAGAAAACCGTCCCTGATAGGCATCCCCTTCCTCGGATTCAAGATCTCACTGACACGTTGGGAGGGTATAGCTGGTTCACGATTTTAGATCAAGGGAAAGCTTATCACCAAGGCTTTATTGCAGAGGGATCACGGCATCTGACTGCTTTCATTACTCCTTGGGGCCTTTATGAGTGGGTACGAATTCCATTTGGGTTAACTAATGCACCTGCTGCCTTTCAACGAAGTATGGAAGAGATGCTGGACTCCCTGCGGGATGAATGCTGTATCCCTTACCTTGACGATATCTTGTGTTATGCAAAAACTTTTGAAGAACATGTGGAAGTACTACGGAAGGTGTTGCAAGCTTTACAGCGACATGGAGTCAAGCTAAGACCGACCAAGTGCGAGATGTTCAAGAAAGAAGTGCGATACGTTGGGCGACTGGTGAGTGACAAAGGAGTCAGGATAGACCCTAAAGATTTGGATGCTGTACGAGCCTGGAAAGCAAAGAAACCTACCACAGTTGGAGAAGTCCAGAGGATGCTTGGATTTCTTAGTTACTATCGATCATATGTCCAGGATTTCTCTCGCATTGCCAAGCCGATATATGATCTCTTGCAAGTGAAACAAGGGACGGGGTCTGTCCAAACAAAGCCTAGGGCAGTTGGAAAGAAGAATGTTCAGCTACCATCACGAACACCCATTGAGTGGAAGGAAGAACATCAAAGGATACTGTGCAGATTAGTTGAAGCTTTGACTACTCCACCTGTCCTTGCGTATCCTGATTTTGATTTGCCTTTCACACTTCATACAGATGCTTCAGAACAAGGACTTGGAGCTGTACTTTATCAACGGCAGGCTGGGAAAATGAGAGTCATCGGATATGGGTCAAGAACACTGACACCGGCAGAGCGGAATTATAGACTCCATTCAGGGAAACTCGAATTCCTTGCATTGAAGTGGGCAATCTGTGAAAAGTTTCGGGACTATCTATTTTATGCCCAGCACTTCACAGATTATACAGACAATAACCCTCTGACCTACATAATGAGTACTGCCAAACTCAACGCTGTGGGGTATAGATGGGTTGGAGAACTCTCAGACTTCAGGTTTGACATCAAGTACAGACCTGGAAAGATGAATGTGGATGCGGACGTTCTTTCCCGGTGCCCATTGGACATCAACCAATACATTACAGAGTGCACAGAAGAGTTGTCTAGTGAGATCGTCAAAACCACATGGGAGGGCACTAGGGCTGCAGAACAAAAGGATGTTGCTTGGGTTGCTGTTCTTAACCAGGCCCAGGAAGATCAACTGGAGAGTGATGCTGGTGAAGTCTTAGGAAAATTAAGTCATGATGAACTGTGGAAGGCACAGAGACTGGACCCAGTTATATGTGAGATTATTAAGATGAAAGAGTCCAACGCAAGCATCACTAATGGCATGAGGCACAGAGCCAGTGGACCTGTAAAGAAACTAATGCACGAATGGTCAAGACTACACCTGGAGGGAGGATTATTGTACAGAAGAACTGAGCAACGACATCAATTTGTCCTACCAGCTCAATACAAGCAGATAGTATTCCAGCACTTACATGATGACATGGGCCATGTGGGAGTGGAGAGAGTAGTACACCTTGCCAGGGACTGATTCTATTGGCCATTCATGAAGAAAGACATCGAGACATATGTTACACGAAAATGTTCTTGCATCAAACAGAAGAAGCCAGCGATACACGAGAGAACTCCAATGGGTAGTACAAGTACTAGCTCCCCATTCGAATTAGTATCCATAGACTACCTGCAACTGGAACGCAGCAGGGGAGGTTATGAATATATACTAGTTTTGGTGGATCATTTTACAAGATTTGCTCAGGCATATGCGACTAATAACAAGTCTGGAAGAACAGCAGCAGAAAGAATCTTTAATGACTTCATTCCCCGGTTCGGATTTCCAACTAAACTACATCATGACCAGGGTCGAGAATTTGAGAATGACCTCTTCAAAACCTTGCGCCGACTGTCAGGAATGAGCCATTCAAGAACTTCTCCATATCACCCTCAGGGCAATCCTGCTGAGAGATTTAACAGAACACTGCTCCAGATGATGAGAACACTGGCAGAGAAGGAAAAGGAAAAATGGAAGGAACATCTACCACAGATTGTTTTTACTTCTACTCCTTACATTTTCACGCAATTATCTGTACTTTCTACTCCTTACATTTTAAAAATAGCCTCGTTACTCCTATTTCATTTCGGCTTGTTTTCATTCCGGCTTGTCATCGTTCAAAAAAAAAAAAAAACTATCCAGATAAATCACGCCATCCGGATAAAGTGAATTTGATTGTGGTTGGATGAGAAGTATAAACATATACCATTCCGACACTCTATTGGTTTGTACGCGATCCATCGCACCTGCACATGACACAAATCACGTCACACTCCAGCAAGCACATAGCCAGTGTTGGGGTCGTTACTCAAAAAAGATTATTTCTTAAAAGTTATTATTTCTCCACTACTGGCTCATTTATCAAACGGGTGCTTTCACTTCATCCTCCGCAAATTAAGCTACAGTAGGTAGTTCGGTAGAGAGACGTTTGAATAAATTAGCGTTTGCGATTGACAACGCGATTGACAATGTTGTGATAAGTAGGCTATACTAACTTTGTTACTCGTTACCCCCAACACTGGACATAGCAGACGTATGTAGCCAAATACGAAGATGTCCGTGGCAGAGACTCAAGAAGAGAACTCGAGTGAAATGTCCCAACCAGGATTATGAGTTATTTTTTATTTTTATTTTTTGATTAATCACTTGGATTAATCATTCATTTTGACAGCACTAATGTTTATTGTATATAGACAACCATACAAGGGTAATTGTTACTAAGCCTGCCCTGGGTACACCAATTTTCTTGTCCGTTGCTCTCACAGATTCCTGCAGCTAAGCTTGGATGTACATTTACATTCCAATAAAGGTTATTGATGACATGCCCCTGAAGTTTGATCTTTTGCACCATTACAATACTTATAAGCAACTAGTCATCATATCTTCCACTCCATGAAACACGTTAATGCTCAGTAGTACATGGTTTTTTAATGTATTTGCATTGTACTAAAATGCGTTCATTTTCAATGGGCATATATGCGGCTGAAACAGGTAGCCTAGTGCATCCCAAATTTTTCAACATTAACATTTTAATATAACATTAGTCATTATGGCCTTTAGAAAAATGTTTTTTTGAGGAGGTGGGGTAGTGCACAATAGGCCCCTGTGGCGCGGCATAAGCTTTTGTCCTTAATGGCATTTTTTTCCTTACATTACTTTTACTTTTATACTTTAAGTAGTTTTGAAACCAGTACTTTTACACTTTTACTTGAGTAAAAAGCTGATTGATACTTGAAGAGTTGATACTTCAACTTCTACAGAAGTCTTTTTAAACCCTAGTATCTATACTTCTACCTGAGTAATGAATGTGAATACTTTTGACACCAGTGGTCCTGTCATAATAAAGGCGAAAAAATGGCAAAAAAAAAGGTAATTTGCCCAAGTTATGATTACACGGCTAACATTGGAGATGCTTACTTTGAAGATGTTAGCCAATGCTTTCTCTTTCAGCCCTGCAGAAACATGACAGCAGTAAAAAAAACCCCCAAAAAAACTCATGAATCAGTGGCAAGCTACATTGATGACTTCACTGACTACACTGAAGCTTCCACTATCCCTTCTTCTGGGCCTTAGACCAGTAGACCAACATGGACGTAGAGGGCTAAATCGCCTTCCAGAATGCTTGGTAGACCTCTTCAGATGTAAATCTGGTGTAAAAAATGTATGTCTTCATCTGAAGCACAGATCTTCTGAAACTGTGACAGAGAGTGGTCTATTTTCAGCTGCATGACCTCAGTTTCCAGTTTTCTGACATCAGCTTCCAGTTCCTGCATACGTGCAGCTGCTGCATCCTGAGCACCTAGATTCACAAAACGTAAAAAAAAGTATAAGTATGTATAATTTTTTGACATTTGCTATGATTCAAATCCAATGTTCATTGTAACAGACATTTTAAATAACTTGACTTTAAGAGACTTTTATTAATTCATTACTGCTCATCATTAATGGCAGCATTTAAGACAACATATATAGGGTATATGTGCAACTTACTTCCGCGTTCCGCAAACCATAGCAGATCGCTTCCAGTTTTGTACACTCTATGCTGACATGACGTTGTTTTATACACAAAAAGGCCTTTCACACAGTAATACCAGTAAATTGCCATAAAATTACCGGAACGACTTTACCAGTAAATTCAAAAATGTGCTGTTCACACAGGTAACAACGTTCCGTCTTTTTTTCCGGAAAAGCACCATTTACACACAGGTTTCAAATTACCGGTAAATTCTGTGACATCATTAACCAGAAACGACCTTTTAACGGCTGTGCCTCCCGGTGTTGTGTTTGTAAACATGAAGGGGTATACATGGTCAGTGTATTTGTTGATGTTTTAATTTTTGTATCAAACGTTCACATTCACGCAGCGATTTTGGCCCAGAGCCATCCATTACACGACTTCAAAGCAAACTACACAGCGCGTCAGTGTTGCCAGATTGGATGGACGATTTCCAGCCCAAAAGCTCACAAAAACCCGCACAAAACTTTAACTGTCAAAATAATGTGATATAATGTAAATCAAGGTTGATAAGAGCCATTTTTAACTCCTTATAATGAATGACATAATGATGACAAAATATAAATATAATGCTAGATACATTTCCCATGGATCAAATCGGGGCAAATACATTAAAGAGAACGACCAAATATGATTAAAATATGCAAGCAGACACTGTCAAAACGGCAATCAAGAAATTAACCGATACCCTCGAAAAACACATGCATCATTTTCAGTGTCAACAGAATTTAAATGCAAAAAAGTGCCCAATATAAGTGATCGGAATAAGCAACGTAATTATAGGTATTTCACACTCGTTCATGCACACACCATGACAGTCAAAACTGTCATTCTGTATGATAATCCGACAATAATAAAAAAAATTAACAACAACAATAATGCTCTTACCTTCTTGTCGCTCTATAATTTCACACAGAACTAAGTCTTTCGTGAAGTTCATATTGAACATAATGTAGAACTTTGCAGTCAAAAGTAACAAGTCCATCAGCTTTAAAGGATCCAATCTGGACCATTTAAAAGATAAAAGACAGGATCGTATAGATATAAATATTTTGATTAAATAATTTAACTGTGGTCTGATTTCGGCGTTGCAGTGCCTTCATGGCATCTCCCTCAACAGGTGTAATTCACGTTTTGAGAGTTAAAACACTCTCCACTCTTTACCATCTAACTTATATATAGGCATTATGATCACTTACAGTTATACATTCAAAATCAGATCCGTTATCGCGCTAAAAACCCGTCACTCATGAATCATCATGTCTGTCTGCTTATCCCTAGTGATAGGCTAAAAGTGCTGCCGCGACGTCAACATCAGCACCAGTCTCTTTGCAGCGTGCGTGTGTGAACCCGCCCAATCTGGCAACACTGCACACTGCGCGGAGTAAATGCGCCGAATGTTATGATTGGCCCAGAGCCGCTGAATTTTTGAATTTCAATGGCTCTGGATTGGCCCAGAGTACACGTCTTACGTCTTACATCACCGCGTTCTGAAATTGTACGTCCTCATACCGGTAATCTTCATTCTGCGTTCACACACAGCATCATTCCGGCAATTTACTGGTAATGTTACAACTACTCATACCGGTAAATTGCCAGAACGAATTTACCGGTATTTTTGAAAAGGTCCTGTTCACACATGATCTCTTTACGGCAATTTACTGGTAATTTTCCAGGAAAAGACTGTATGTGTGAAAGGGCTTAAAGCCTTCAGGAGCTACCGAAGATGCAAATAACCAATGTCCATTGGATATGCTAGCTAACATCTAAAACTCCGGCCACCAAAATGGACAAGGGATTCAGCTATATGTTTCCTCTTACATAATGGACTACGAGGGTATGTAAGCTAGTGGAACGGAAATGCTGTACAATGTCGCTAGCTAGCTAACTCTAACATAATCTGCCTAGTCCTTTTTATGGATGTATGGATCTACATATTCACATTAATGAGTTGTGATCTTCTCACCATTATCTAATAAAGACAAGCTGACTGGTGATGAGTTGTTACAAAAAGAATTGTTGTTACAATTCGTCTCCTCCGCGTCACCGTAGTGCCATTTTGGAGAGTATCCACTGAACGCAAACAGCATATGCTGTTCTGTGTCAGCCACACCACACGTTGAATAAAGTCGTTATTTTTGTTTTCTTTGCATACAAAAAGTATTCTCGTAGCTTTGTAAAATTACGGTTGAACCACTGATGACGGATACTGTGAGGGGATTAATAGTGGACCCAAAAATACAGACAAACACAAGTGAATAAGTTTTAGAAAGTTTATTTTCAGTTTCCTTAATGTTAAAGTTCTCAGGATGCCGGCAAGTATTCTCCAGGCCAGGGAGTGGCGACAGTGAGGTAAACAATGGGTCAGTGATGGGAGAAGATGATCAGAGGAAGATCTGGAGGATAGCAAGCTAGTTGAGCGCTTCCAAGCAGGAACTGAGTGAACTGGCTTACTGGTATCGCCTGGATCAGTATAGCTGACAGGATTTAGGTGGTCTTTTGAGGTGGATGGGGTGACCGGCTTGGGAATTGAACCCCGGTCTACGTGACAGGCAGAGACACAGTCCACTGTTCCACATAAAGTCTACCAGAGGGTTCTAGAAGATGTTCTGAGGAGTAATAGAAGAGTAAAGAACAAACAGTACCGAAGACAACACAATCCAATCTCCTTTATCCTTTTCCAGTCCCAAATCCAAAACAATAATTCCACAATCCAAAATCCCGATCCATAATGAACTGACAATCCAGCTTCCAGAGCAGCAGATAAAGAGAGTCAAACTTACTGACTCTTGATGGGGGTTCAGGCAGAGAGAAAAAAAACAGGTTCCAGACAGGATCGAGTTCACACAGGCTTCAAGAATCAGATTCAGGAACAGGCTGGAATGTTCACTAATGAACTGATGAGACAATCTGGCAGAGAGGTAAGAGTGAGACTGGCTTATATAGTTAGTGAGACAGGTGAAACCAACAAGTCGACTCTGTCGGAATGGCTTAACACAGGAAACATGGAAGGTAGGGTGGATGCAAAGTGGTCTGGGGAGTCGCAATCTCACTGCTACCGTTGGTTGACAACCTTAGTGATGGGAAAAGGTCCCACAAAGCGAGGAGCTAACTTTCTGTTCTCCAGTCGAAGGGGTAGATCTTTAGAAGCCAGCCAAACTTGTTGTCCCATTCGATACTGAGGTGCAGGTGAGCGGTGTTTATCTGCCCACTTCTTATAGTTGGCAGAGGAATGGAGGAGAGCCTGCCTGGCTCTTCTCCAAGCCAGGTGACAACGCCTCACCAGAACAAATGCAGACGGAACCGTAATTTCAGATTCTTGAGATGAGAATAGAGGTGGTTGATAACCATAGACAGTTTGAAAAGGTGTCAAGCCAGTAGCAGAGGAAGGTAGTGAATTATGAGCATACTCAACCCATACAATGTTCTTGGCCCATGAGGCTGGGTCCCGAGCACACAGGAGGCAAAGTCCAGTCTCGAGCTCCTGATTGAAACGTTCTGTCTGTCCATTTGTTTGGGGGTGAAAACCTGAGGAGAGGCTTACTGAGATGCCGAGCTGTTTACAGAATTCTTTCCAGAAAAGGGCTGTAAATTGTGGACCACGATCTGAAACAATGTTGCGGGGGAGGCCATGGAGACGGAAAACATGTTGAATCATGATTTCAGCTGTTTCCTTTGCTGAGGGCAGTTTGGGGAGTGGAATGAAATGAACCATTTTAGAAAACCGATCCACAACAGTCAAGACGGTGGTATTACCAGAGGATGGGGGAAAACCAGTGACGAAATCAATAGAAATGTGAGACCAAGGCCATCTTGGTATGGGTAGTGGATGGAGAAGTCCACTAGGGGGTCTCCGAGATGTTTTAGACTGTGCACAATCAAGGCAAGCAGCAACAAATTCCCGGACATCCTTTCTTAGGGATGGCCACCAGAAGCGCTGTTCCACTACAAATGTGGTCCGGGTAGCACCAGGATGACAGGACAGGTGTGAAGGAGTGACACCACTGCAGAATTCTTGGTGAAGGGCCTCAGGTACATATATAATTTAGTGTCAGGACAGGCTGATGGAGCAGGAGAATTTCTGAGGCTGTTAATTACTTCCTCTTCAACATCGAGGAGGGCTGCAGCAAGACGGGCAGAGACAGGCAAGATGAAATCAAGATCTTCACTCTTCTCCTCCTGAGTGTCAAATTGTCAAGAGAGGGCATCAGCTTTTTGAATCTTTGATCCAGGGCGATAGGACAGTGTGAAATTAAATCTGTTAAAAAACAGAGCCTGGCGGGGGTTTAGCCGTTTTGCAGCACGAAGATACTCCAGATTCTTATGGTCAGTTAAAACAAGGAATGAGTTTTCAGAGCCCTCCAACCAGTGGCGCCACTCCTCCGGCGCCAATTTTACTGCCAGGAGCTCTCTGTCGCCTATATCATAATTTCTCTCAGCAGGTGAGAGTCGTCGCAAGAAGAAAGCACAAAGATGGATCTTGTTGTCATTCTCTGCTCTCTGGGACAGGATGGCTCCGACCCCTGAATTGGACGCATCCACCTCCACAATAAACTGCCTCTTAGTGTCAGGAAGCATCAGAATAGGTGCAGAAATGAACAGTTCTTTTAGGGTGGAGAAAACCTTGTCAGCAGTTGGGGACCAATCAAACTTCTGCTTTACCGAGGTGAGTTGGTGTAAAGATGCTGCCACCGAACTGTAGCCTTTTATGAACTTACGGTAAAAATTGGCAAAGCCTAGAAAACGCTGTAATTGTCTACGGTTTTCAGGTACAGGCCAGGCTTTAACCGCTTCCACCTTCTCTGGGTCCATTCTGATGTCACCAGCTGACAAAATGAAGCCAAGAAACGAGACAGTGCTAGAATGGAATTCGCACTTCTCAGCCTTCACAAACAGCTGATTTTGCAAAAGTCTTTGGAGTACCGCCCTGACGTGCTGTACATGCTCGGTCTCAGATTTGGAGAAAATCAGAATGTCGTCTAGATATACGAAGACAAATCTGCTTAACATGTCTCCTAACACATCATTGACCAAATTCTGGAATACAGCTGGAGAGCATCAGCCACCACCTCAGGAGAAGCTGCAGAGGGCATCATTGCCTCTGGGAAAACAGCAGCGAGCGCCATTACCTCGGGAGGTTCTGCAGCGTCAGCCGCCACCTCTGGAGACATCATAGTCATAGTGGGCACCACCGTTTTTAGAGTTTCAGTGGTGGTGTATGCAGCCCAAATACACCATAAGGCGATCCCCATTGTGGGAAGCGCTACAGACAGGGGAATCAGTTCAGGAACAGGAAGGTTTGAGAGGATTGTCGGAAGTGGAGAATTGGGATTATCTTGTAGTGTGTGACCACCTTTAGCTCCCATCACTGTAAATACTGCATGGTTCATGGATGGTTATACAATCTACAGGGTCATAGTCGGTATAGTAAAAGTAGTTATAGTATAGTAAAAGCAGTACAGTATTGTAAATTTTATGGGTCTGGCTTCTGGTCTCATCCGCATCCAGCTATTTTTAGCTGTACAAAACAGCTCATTTTGCTGCTTGATATTGCAAATTGGAGTGTCTTACTGTATTATTTTAATGTATTATGAACACACTGGTTTGTAGTGCAAATAGTTTACGGTTTTCTGCATGTTGTTATTCTTCTCATTATTTCCCTGTAGCGGCTAATGAACTGGAAGTCTCACCCATAGGCTTACTTCTGTGTTAAAGAAAAGGTGGATAGGACATGCTGCACTCATTAGTATTTTTGAATACCCCTGTTGTACACTTCTCGAAACAAAATGGTAAAACTGTTTCTTTAACATATTTACTTGTCAGTGTGTGACCATTGCTGCCTTTAACATTTTCACTATTACTGTCTTTTACAGAAGTTTACTCCACAAGGGCTTGGTTGGGGACCCCCTTGACATGTCTTTGGTGCAGATTGAAGACACATTCAAAGACTTTGCAATCACAGAGAAACCTTTAGCAGCAACTATGGGCATATGTGAAGAGAAGACCCTTGTAGAGACAGAATTTGGCTTGGCGCAGAAGGGAGTGTACTCTCTTACTAGCATCTGAGCATAATGCCAACAAAGTCGTTCAACATGCACCAAGATTGTCCATCTTACCCACCAGATGCATTTACATTCGTCCAGTTTCATCTGGAATGTGGCTCAGACCACCTCCTGAAGTGGTTTGAGCAATCGGATTTATATCCATCTACAATAAGTTTCAGAGGGCATTTACACCTGGTCTTTTCATGGTCGGATAGCAATCTTGCCTCTTGGGGAGTACAGGCTTGACCCTACAGAATGCGTGCATGTGTCCATTGAGGAGGAGCATTTCCACCTTAAGAGCTTGATGATCACACTGGACATGGCCCATAAGATTGAGGCTGCCACAAGAGAGCAAGCAGCAGAACAGGAGTAGCATCGGCTACGTAGGCCTAGAATTACCTCTTCACGTTTCAGAGAGGTGTGTTTTGTCAGGGGAGTGAGTTCTGCAGAGTCTCTTGCTGAAAGAATCCTCAAAGGAACAAAGCAGACTGCCAAAATGAAAAGAGGTGCAGAGATGGAGTTTGAGTGCTGTTGAGTACTCCAGGATGAGAAATGTCAACTACAGACCCTGCTGCCTCATCATTCACCCTGATGTCCCTTGGCTTGGTGCCTCACCAGATCGCATAATTTACGATCCATCCACACAGTACCCTTTTGGACTTGTTGAGATCAAGTGCCCTAACGCGAAGAGCTACGTGGACTGTAAATATATTCCAATGCAGTATGGCACTTCAGCACACTGTGAATGCCACTCCTATTTCTGGCAGATCCAGGGTCAACTGTTGATCACAGGCCTACAGTGGTGCGATTTTGTTGTCTGTGCCCAGGATGATATGATGGTGCAGCGAATATATGTTGACCCGAAGGTAACAGTAGCAATCAGAGAGAGAGTGGACTGGTTTTATTTTAATGTGTATATGCCATAGTACCTGTCCTTCTGCAAAAGGGTGTAACGATTGATGTAGGATAATGCGAGTTGTTAAAGAGTTAGTTTACACATTTTTTCCCATCATTTTCACCACCCTCAAGTTGTTCCAAACCTGCATAAGTTTCTTTCTTCTGCTGAGTACAAAAATATTTTGAAGAATGCTGGAAACCAGATAGTTGACTGTAGACATTCACTTCCATAGTATTTTTTTTTCCTTACATGGAAGTCAAAGGCTACAGTCAACTGCCTGGTTACCAGTATTATTCAAAAATATTTTATTTTGTGTCCAACAGAAGAAAGAAACTCATGCAGGTTTTGAACAACTTCAAGGTGAGTAAATGATGGGGGGAAAAAAACATTTTTGGGTAAACTAACCTTTTAAGTTGGTTTTTTGACCATTTTTATTTTTCATATTTTTAAAGACTTTTTGTGAGCTCTTATGTTTTAAAATTAAATGTTTCATTAAATTATTTAGGTTTTTAAAAAGTATGTTTTTCAAAAGGGTAACACAAGAATTGTGCTGTATATAATACAATGAACAAAGAGAAAATTATTTCCACAGATTTATTTAATGACAACATAACGTAATAAGCATTAAAAAAAATTCTCACTGTAAGTTTTCTATTTTCATCCACTCTAAATATAAGATACATATATTTATACATATATACAAGAGTAGAGGACAGTTAATGAAAACCACTCAAGCCGAAACATAACTTGTATGGCTACAGGTTAACACTGGTTAACAGGTTATTTGGACACTTAGCAAGTGCTTGCCTGATGAAGTACTTTGACCGAAACGTTGCTACTTTTAAATTTTTGAATAAAGGGAGATTAAGGGTGAATCCCATTTCTCTGTCTTACCCCTTCCCCTTCCCCTACCCCTTCGTCTTACCCCTAGCCCTTGTCCCTCGAAACCGAGTGGTAAGCGCTAGGGGTGAAAACATACCCCTATGAAATGAGACACCACTTGGTTACGGTTACGTCATCGTACATCGTCTCTAGCTGGCTGCTACGTCACCAGAGGCGACAAGTGTTGATCACAAACTTCCAAGATGCCGTCTGCAAGTGTGTGTATGTCGATCGCGTGGGTTTTATTAGTGATGTTTTTGCGATTGTTGTGCAATTCAGCGATGTAAAGCGTAGCAAACTAGCGATTTTTTAAAACGTTTCAATTAAGAACATGGTTGCAAATATATATGTACAGGACTGTGTAGAGCACAAAACAAGACTGTCGTAATTTTTTAAATCAATTATTTTAGCCGAAAATGGGACTCTCTGGATGATCTGGCCGACATTGTTGCCGGTTGCGCAGTGTGTTCTGGGTAACCCCTTGGTTTCAAGTAAGCTCACGAAAATGCTTGGTTTAAGGGGTATCTA
>CM041794.1:1279255-1439254 GCA_023376895.1 Aspiorhynchus laticeps
TTGTAGTATTAGTTGAACACCAGACTTTACAAGCTGCAGACATTAAACATGTTTAAAATATTTAACTCTAAGATTTAACAAGATAAACCGTAACCAGAAACCGTAGCGCCGCCCCTGACAATAAGGTTTTGTACTGTAAGTAGGGAAGTGCCAATGTGCCATAAGTACCTATGAAGACATTGGTGTATCTCAAAAAACATTGCCGCCATCGGCCAATCGGAACGAAACTCAGTGAGTATGTTCAACCCATGGCCCTAAAGGTCTGTAAGAATTTTGAAAGAAATCAGCCACTAGTTGGCGCTAAAGAGTTTTTTGGCTCTGTATTCACGTGGTATTTCACACATGCACACAATATGCATATCAATTGATAGATCTCCTTATGATGCACAACTTTGCCTCAAGAACCATTGCTGTCCATCAAATCATTCATTAATTATTCACAACTATGTGAAAAAAATATTTTTGCAAACTAGTCCCTGGTTTTTCGCTCAATCTCGATCAAACCACTGCAGTAATAATCTCTTGACTTTCTAGATCAAGTTATCAAAAATAAAATCGAATTTTGTCCTTTGTTTAGCTACAATGGACTCATTTAATAAGGGGGTGTGGTCACACATACCCAAACGCCTATAAAACCTAAATGAAAACTCAAAACTTTACCAAACTTGGTGAAAACATGTGCCATATGACTCTTAACAAGTATGCAAAGTTTCATGAAGATCGGCGCTATAACAGTAAAAAAAGCCTTCAAAAACACAATATTTGCATAGAAAATGACCTCAAATTGTAGAAAATGTTCATATATTCACATAAACACTAGGCCTTCATATCATTTGATAGATCTCCTCATTCTCAGCAACTTTGCTCAATCTCGATCAAACCACTGTAGCAATATTCTCTGGACTCTCTAGATCAAAAATTATCACAAAAATATTGAATTTTGTCCTTTGTCTAGCTGTAACGGGGTCATTAAAAAAGGGGTGTGGCCAAATATACCCAGAAGCCTATAAAACCTAAACGAAAACTCGAAACTTGTGGAAAACATGTGTCGGATGACTCTTAACAAGCATGCAATGTTTCATGGAGATTGGACCATAGGTGGCGCTGTAACAGTTAAAAAAGGCCTCTAAAACACAGTATTTCTATAGTACAGCGGTTTTCAACTCCAGTCCTCGCGCCCCCCCGCTCTGCACATTTTGCATGTCTCTGTTGTTTAAACACACCTGATTCAGATCATCAGCTCATTAGAAGAAAGTTCCATGAATGAACTGTGTTCCGATTGACATGCTCCCTACACAGTGTTCATTGCTCCCTACTCCCTATGCATGAGAAATCCGTTAACGTTTACTTCACTTCGGAACTTATTTATTCACGGATTTGCGCTACGCCAGCGTCATCACACACAGACGAAACTTACTAGTGAAGTGTGACAAAATATACCTCTGTAAATAAATCCAATTTAAATTCACGTCTCGCACACTTCAATGCCCTTTGGATGGAACATATACGCTCGCTTCGAACTGGAATGATGGCGGAATATCCTGTGAAGTCCACTTCGCAGGGCACTTACGGTCGAATAGAACAAAGGTCTGAAGTGAAGAGAGAAACATACAAAATGTGCAGAGCGGGGGGGCGCGAGGACTGGAGTTGAAAACCGCTGCTATAGTAAATGACCTCAAATTGCAATAAAATGTTCATAATATTCACTTATACACTATATCTTCATATCATACGATAGATCTTCTCATTCTGACCAACTTTGCCTCTAGGATCACTGTTGTTAATTAAACTGTTCTTTGAGTATCAATCAAATCAGTGCAGTACTATTCTCTAGACTTTCTAGCTCATTAATTATCAAAAGAATGTTGAACATTTGCATTTGGACTATAAACCGGTCATTTTATAATATGTTCTTTACATAGTGTACCCAAATGCCTATGAATCCTAAAAGAAAGCCCACAAATTCTCAAAACGGTGTACAATGATGCATAATTTCATTCTAAACAAGCATGAAAAAATCTGAAGAGAGATTGGGCAAAAAATAACACTATAGTAGTTATAAAGGTTAAAAACACAGTGTTGTATGAGAAATTGCAATTTATAACCACTAGATGGCAGCGGAAGACCACTAATGGGCTCATTCAACTAACTCACGCTGCGTCCGAAATCGCATACTACTTGTGTAGGTACTACATTTGAATTCAAACGTACTTCTCGACCGTTAAAAAAGTACGTTCTATATAGTATGAATGAGAGTAGTATGAATGGAATTCGGACGTACTACATTCGCCATGTTTATGTTGTCACGTGTCATGCGTCGTCACAACAGCGCGAAAATTTAAAGAGCCCACTCTACTGCGCGAACATCAGCAATGTTGCTCGTAGTTCTTACCGCTTTCATCGGCGTTTTAAAGTTGATTGGTTCAACAGCTTCAACAGCTCAGAGGAGGCATAGGTCAGCTGCTCGCAGATCACGCCTTCGTCGACAGCTTGTAAAATATTTATCAAATAACGTAAGTATAATCACATATTTAGCTAGCAAATTTTACCTCAGAATAAAAAGACACGTCTAAACACCGTGACAAAGGCTGATTTGGAGCAACGAAATAAAGTAATTTATTGTTATGAATGTATACATATAAAAATACACTGGACAAACAAAAGACACATGAATCACTGAATAAACTTGAATGAATGCATACACAATACACATACATACAGAGAGAAAGAGAAAAAGAGAACGAATGCAAACAATATATACATAGCCTAAATAAATATTATAAATAGATACAATATATACATAAATAATATATACAAAATAAATTGTATATACATATTCTAAAAAAAAACAACTATATACACATTTACAGACTGTGAGCCCTACAACCTACTGCCACCTGAATGCTGCTGTGCCAATTCTTCGATTATATTTCGAAGATGGATCTGACCTTCGTCCCAACCTCCGGCTTTCACGACAGTCCATCATGTCCCTCATCGCTGCTTTGAAGTCAGATTCAGACCATGGCTGGGAGAATGATATAGAGGTGCTGGTGTTTCTCTACTGGCTGGCCCATGCAGCATCATATCGGGTGGTGTCACTGGCCTTTGACATCCCAAAGTCCACGGTGCACGACATTGTGCACAGAATCAGCAGGGCAGTCATCGGTATTTTGAGGAGAGTGATCGCTTTACCGACCCCGGATGACCTGGAGGAAGTGGGGACAGGTTTTGCCCAGCTGGCTGGGTCTCCAGCTTTCCGTATGGTAGCTGGTGCAATAGATGGATGCCACATCCGGATCAAACCACCAGCAAATGAAGCCCTGTGCTATTTTAACAGAAAGCTGTTCCACTCAGTCCAGCTGCAGGCCATCACCGACCACAAGGGGAAGTTCGTAGACATCTTTGTCGGGTATCCCGGGTCTGTGCATGATGCCAGGGTGCTGAAGAACAGCCCCCTTTACACTGGCCGCCTGTATCCACCTGCAGGAAAATGCATCCTTGGAGATGGTGGGTATCCCTGTTTGAGTGCGCCCATCTGCCTCATCACACCATACAGAGAGCCTGTACAGAATCCTGTACAGGCTCGCTTCAACGCCAAACATGCTCGTGCACGTAACATTGTTGAGAGAGCCTTTGGGATGCTGAAGACACGCTGGTGCTCCATCTTCTTCAAGGCCCTGGAAGTGAGCCCTGTCTTTGTGCCAGATGTTGTGTTGCATGCTGTGCAGTGCTCCACAACCTCTGCCTTCAGAACGGGGACATTGTTGATCCAGAGGTTGTGGAGGATCCTGCCGATGACCCACCTGAACCCCAAAACACAGAAGCCAGCGCAGGAGAAGATGTGCGGGACAATCTGGCTGCAGCTGTGTCCGCACCAGACAACTGTGTGCCTGCTCTCCATCAGCATGATTACCTGTGAGACAATTTAACAGGTTAAGACTCTGCAAATCAGTTCTTGTTCTCAGATTTTTCCCATTGTTTAAGCTTGTTAGCAGGTTAATATGTAAATAGTTAGTTGTGTGTGGGTGGGCACAGCCCACAGGGTGTTGTGATGCAAAAAAAGTGCAGTAGCAGTAGCTAGAGTGAGGTGGAAGTGCATAGCATCTGTGTGCACCCCTCTTGCTTACTGCTCACTGCCACTGGCAGCCTGTGTGATGAAAAAGCAGTTTTTCGGGTTTCTGCAGATTTTATGAAGGTAAATTTAAGAATTTGTTTTTAGAAAGTTTAACGAATAATCTGAAGGGAATACAACTCATCAATATGTTCTCTAAATGTAAATTTATATGGAGCAGACATAAATTTACAAACTAAGCAGACACTTAAAAGTTTACAAAAATATAAAAAATAAATAGATTTGTACTGATCTCTATTAATTAAATTTTTACAAAGAAATAGTTTAAGGTATGAATAATGCTCCCAAACAAGAATATGGAAATAACTTTTACTTTACTATCAGATCGCACTGTAAAAAGTGATGTTCTTGATTAGCATTTTTGTCTTGTTTTCCAGTGCAAATGTCTACAGATTCATAAATCAAGAAAAATATTTACTTGGGAAGCAAAATTATGATACAAGTAGTCTTGTTTTCTGTAAAATTGAACAAAATTAAGTTTATGATTAAAACAAGAACAAATAACCACCCGTGGGCTTAGAAAAATCTACTTAAATACAATGGAAAAATAATTTTCATACCACAGTGACAGATATTGTTCTTGTTTTAAGCATAAACAAGACAATTTCTTCATTTTGCATCTCAAATAAATGTATCTTGATTTAATATTTATATTCAGTATTTGTATTGGGACAAAAACTCAGGAAGACATTCATTTTTGGCAGTGCATTTACATTTATTGCCTTGATGAATTTAAGACTTTCTGCTCTGTTTTAAGACCTTTTAAGGCTTAAAATTATGGAAGGGTCAATTAAGACTATTTAAGACCGAAAAACCCTGTTTTTATACAAGTTTTCCTCTGCCAGTGCACAGCCTCTCCAACACCAAGACTCCTGTCGGGCCTCCTCGCGGCTGCACATGGTAACTGGGGATATTGCAGCCCCAGGCTACTCGACAGGGGATCTCGGAGCAGCAGTGGTCCCCAGAGGTGGCACCCACCAACCACTGTCACACTGCCTAAGGCCGTGTGTGTGAATTTACATAACAATTCTTTGAAACTCTAGATACATATCACAAATGTCACTAGAGGGTTATATTTATTTGAGCTTAGTTTTAAAAATTACTTTATTTCTGGAGTAATAAAGTGAAGCCCTATAAATTAGATTGGTAGATAATATTATTGTCTGTGAAAGTTACCTGTCTGAAGATGCTGAAGTTTATTTTCCTGGCTCCATTATAAAATGTTTTAAGAAATATCCAATTGGTGTTGCTTTAAACTCTATTATACTACTTGATGCGAAAGTGATTTTGTCTTAAGCTTTGTGCTCTTATTCATGTAGAAGTTAAATTTGAAAAAAATAAAATGCATACATTTTAAAAGCTGTCTGGCCTGGGTATGCCACATATTAAGCACTTTGCAACTGACAAAATCTAGCTACTGTAAATCCCTGGAAACTAACATTGCAACAAAACTTGATAAAACAGCATGAAACAAGGACAACCTCAACATAAATAAATGGAAAGAAAGTGTAGTTTAATTTTTTTTACTTTTTTTTTTTGCCATGAACTCTAAAAGCTGAAGAAATCTCTCCTCTCTCTCCTTTGTCTCCCTGTCTCGTCTTTCCTCTCTCTCTCTCATTTCTCTGTCTCTTCTTTCTTCTCTTTCCCTGGCCTCTTGTTCACGCCTCTCCTCTTGCTCTCGTTTCTCTCTTTCTCTTCTTTCCTCCCTTTCCATCATCTCTCTCCATCTCCTCTCCTCCCTTTCTACTGCTTCCATTTCTTTTTCTGCTTCCCTCTCCTCCATCTCGCGGATCAGCTCCTCTATGTCCTTCCTCTTCCTCCCTACTCTTTCAACTGTTGACCTCACCGAGGATGGTGAGGTTACAGCAGCATCTGGTCCGGATGAGGCAATAAGGTTGGGTGGTGTGATGGAAGGTCTGCCCCCTATTGCCTCATCCAAGACAGAATACCACTTCCAAGATGCTGCTGTAACCTCACCATCCTCGGTGCTGACACCAGTCTGTGGACATTTAAGATCCTGCAAAAATGTAAAAGCAAAATATCAAGACAGTCAATTATAACATGGAAAAACATTAGCATGATCAAATCATGAAAGAATTAAAATTTTGGGGCGAACTAATGTTTTTTTTTTTTAAATCTTACTTTATATTTTTGTTTTAGGTTTTCCCATTTCCGTTTCACTTGAGGAGCAGAAATTTTGCCCTCAAGCTTCTGCTCTGTCACAAAAGCTCTGTCGCAATAAATGCACAGAAATCAAGCACAAAAAGAATTCAGTAAGACCTTTGCTTGAAGTGTTATTATGTACTACATTCAGTGTCAACAGCACCTGAATAAAATTACATTTTACATTATTTGTTTACTTACTCAAAACCTTTGATGGCAGCATTACGCTTTCCAGTGAAGAGGGCTTCATTAGCCACTCTCCACTGGATAAGCAGCCGAGTGTGTTCTTCAGTCCCTGTAAGGTCAAAACAGTAAACATTAATCATGATCAATCTATTAATGCTAACAAACTGAGGCATACTTATTAACAGTGGCTTGCTATGTAGCCAACAAAATATATACTAACTTAAAAATAAACACTAGAAAAAGAGGGGAAGAATCGTTGTAATTGTTGAATTTTCTAATTTCATTAAACTGCTAAACAATGAACGTCTCCATTAAAAAAAGCAGTGTTAACAAGCTGATGTACAGCATTGATGTTAGCTCGATCTGTTCGTTAGCTTGATGTGCTCTGTAATGATTAAAAAACCTTTTACAGCCGATTCATGAAGTCATCTCATCGATTTACAATGTTTAAACTTTTAAATAAGTCAGCCGTTTACTTTGATTATTTTAAACAAGTGCAATTTAACCACAATAAACAACGTTTTTCCCTGAGGTACTTACACTTGAAAAGAGCCGCGTCTCCGCTTTCCGACATTTTTCGAATATGACGCCTCTTCTCCCGTGGCCTCATGGGATAGTAAAGTGTCCATCGTATGCCTACTACAGAATTCGGGCGGAAGTAGTAGGTCATCCGGGTATTCTCGCCTACTGTTTTTCGAATACTATGAATTCGGACATACTACTCGCCTCGCATACTGTTTTTCGCATACTATATAGTAGGGAAGTATGCGATTTCGGACGCAGCCTCAGTGTTTCTCAAACCTGTCCTGGAGAACCTCCAGCCCTGCACATTTTGTATGTCTCCCTAATCTTTCACACCTGGTTCAGCTAATCAGCTCATTAGTGGAGACTGCAAGACCTGAAGTGAGTGTATCAGATACAGGGAGACATACAGGTACTGGTCATATAATTAGAATATCATCAAAAAGTTGATTTATTTCACTAATTCCATTCAAAAAGTGAAACTTGTATAATGTATACATTCATTCCACACAGACTGATATATTTCAAGTGTTTATTTCTTTTAATTTTGATGATTATAAGTGACAACTAATGAAAAACCCAAATTCAGTATCTCAGAAAATTAGAATATTGTGAAAAGGTTCAATATTGAAGACACCTGGTGCCACACTCTAATCAGCTAATTAACTCAAAACACCTGCAAAGGCCTTTAAATGGTCTCTCAGTCTAATTCTGTAGGCTACACAATCATGGGGAAGACTGCTGACTTGACAGTTGTCCAAAAGACGACCATTGACACCTTGCACAAGGAGGGCAAGACACAAAATGTCATTGCAAAAGAGGCTGGCTGTTCACAGAGCTCTGTGTCCAAGCACAGTAATAGAGAGGCGAAGGGAAGGAAAAGATGTGGTAGAAAAAAGTGTACAAGCAATAGGGATAACCGCACCCTGGAGAGGATTGTGAAACAAAACCCATTCAAAAATGTGGGGGGGATTCACAAAGAGTGGACTGCAGCTGGAGTCAGTGCTTCAAGAACCACTACGCACAGACGTATGCAAGACATGGGTTTCAGGGTCCATGTCAAGCCACTCTTGAACAACAGACAGCGTCAGAAGCGTCTCGCCTGGGCTAAAGACAAAAAGGACTGGACTGCTGCTGAGTGGTCCAAAGTAATGTTCTCTGATGAAAGTAAATTTTGCATTTCCTTTGGAAATCAGGGTCCCAGAGTCTGGAGGAAGAGAGGAGAGGCACAGAATCCACGTTGCTTGAGGTCCAGTGTAAAGTTTCCACAGTCAGTGATGGTTTGGGGTGCCATGTAATCGGCTGGTGTTGGTCCACTGTGTTTTCTGAGGTCCAAGGTCAACACAGCCGTATACCAGGAAGTTTTAGAGCACTTCATGCTTCCTGCTGCTGACCAACTTTATGGAGATGCAGATTTCATTTTCCAACAGGACTTGGCACCTGCACACAGTGCCAAAGCTACCAGTACCTGGTTTAAGGACCATGGTATCCCTGTTCTTAATTGGCCAGCAAACTCGCCTGACCTTCACCCCATAGAAAATCTATGGGGTATTGTGAAGAGGAAGATGCGATATGCCAGACCCAACAATGCAGAAGAGCTGAAGGCCACTATCAGAGCAACCTGGGCTCTCATAACACCTGAGCAATGCCACAGACTGATCGACTCCATGCCACGCCGCATTACTGCAGTAATTCAGGCAAAAGGAGCCCCAACTAAGTATTGAGTGCTGTACATGCTCATACTTTTCATGTTCATACTTTTCAGTTGGCCAAGATTTCTAAAAATCCTTTCTTTGTATTGGTCTTAAGTAATATTCTAATTTTCTGAGATACTGAATTTGGGGTTTTCATTAGTTGTCAGTTATAATCATCAAAATTAAAAGAAATAAACACTTGAAATATATCAGTTTGTGTGGAATGAATGTATACATTATACAAGTTTCACTTTTTGAATGGAATTAGTGAAATAAATCAACTTTTTGATGATATTCTAATTATATGACCAGCACCTGTACACAATGTGCAGTGCTGGGGGTACTTCATGGAGAGGTTTGTGAACCACTGAACTAACTTTAAACAGTACTGTTCATAGGTTTGATGGATTCATGCTTGAATATTATAAAATCACTGTTATAACATTTGAAATCACTTTTAGTCAAAGTTTACCATTTTGTTCATACAGACATATCGGTTTTTACAATTATGCCAGATTATGATAACAGTAAAATCTTAAAATAATATATAAACTCTTAAAAAGAGAAGACTTGCAATAAGTATGGTCACTTATCATTTATTTTAAATATATATCTCTGCAACAAAATGTGTGTGTGTGTGTGTGTGTGTGTGTGTGTGTGTGTGTGTGTGTGTGTGTGTGTGTAAATATGCTTATAGAGTATTAATACACCAGTTAAATCATTTAATGTCTGTGTGTGTGTGTGTGTGTGTGTGTGTGTGTGTGTGTGTATGTTGTGTGTCTGTGAGCCTATTCTCCATTTTGGATGTGTTTAACCAGGGTTCCGTGTGGCCTTAAAAAGTCTCAAATTGTACAAGAAAGTCTTAATTATGATTTCAAGAGGTCTTAAATCTAAAAACGGAAAGTCCAGAATTGCGATATGGCTGAATATGATGATTAAACTTCAAAAGGCTATGATTTCATTTCATGTTCTGTCTTTACCAGGAAAACCGATATATTTCATCTAAACGTGACACCTGCTGGCAGAGAATGAATCCGTTAACATAGCTTAAACTAGTGCGCATACAAGTTTCACTGCACGATTCATGCTATTAAAATACATTTAGAATTATCACATAATTTAAGATACGGGGGCAGAAACGTATAGCCTATATTTAAGGTTTATCGTTTCATATAGTTAATATCACACGAAGAGTGCCATTTTTTTTTTTTTTTCTCTCTCCAAAAATCTGCATGATTACAAATGTAATATTGATTTTATGCAACAGTTCAATAAACAAGAAGATAATATTAAAAGACTTACATTTTAAAAACTTGCTTTTGCTCTATTTCTCCAACAAAAAATCATTCCAATCACAGCCACAGCACTGTTTTGCGTCTCTAAGCAACATGACCGTTTAAATGATTCGCTTCAAAAACAATGACTCCCTTATTAATGCTGACTTACTGCCACCTACTGGCCGTTTTAATTTCACATTAAAGTATCTTCATTTTTTTAAAATAATTTCAAACATCAGTTTTCAACATTTTATGTTTCAAATATATAAAACATTATTTATGCATTTGTAACTGCAGGTTAGCATTCTGTGTCCCTCGGAGCTGCATTAAATGGTGTGTAAATACATCTAAATGCCACTTCAGATGCATTGCAAAGATACATTTTGTTGATACTGATTTAATTTGCTTGGTAACAGCCCAAATGCAAGCATTTGACTCAAAAGATGATGCACACTTTTAGAAAAAATGGCTTAAAGGTAAAAATGCCCATAAAACTTGTTGGAAAAGACTAATTTCTATCGCTGCTGTGAACTGACCACACAGAATATGAAGAATATCAAAATAATTCAGGAGTCAGCTGTTCACGGTAATCTTTAAGATATCATCAGCACAATAACACTCAGCAAAATATCATCTAATTATCGTTATCGATAAAATCCCAGAAAAATATCAAGATATAATTTTTTGCCAATTTCACACACCCCTAATTCATGTTATTTAATTTATATAATAATTTCTTGATAATAATTGTTAAAATCAATATTATTAATACTTTTGACTTATCCGTTTTCTTAAAAATGGTTTAAAGGCTGAAATGTAAAGTTTATAATTTTACAAAACTTTTTGTTTTTGTGAAAACTTGTATCTGAATTGTAAATTATGCTTTTTACAGTCATTTTACAGTTTAATATGGTACTATAGACATTGCCCTACCCTGCTCATCAAGGGCGTAAATTTCGTCTAACAGGACAATATACATAAAATTTCTCGAGCAGTTTTTGAAGGGGATACAAATAATACAGCAAAAATTGTTCTTGTAAGGATGTATACACAGAGGAAAGCTACTACTATTAGTGTAGCAGGGTGACGAAGGCCTTATTTTAATGACAAATGTCGAGAGTGCATTATTGTTGTGCGAAAGCACACTGACGTGTGATTGGGCTAGTCAGAATTACAAAAGACGTTTGACAGTCGTTAGCTCCAGTGGTGCAGATGCTAAAACGTGTGATCAACTCCTTTTGACGCGAACGACACTGGTTCAAATCCGCCTTTTGGCTAACTTTGTTTTTCTCCCTTTTCAAATTTCACATCACATCAGAAAAGCATTTATTTTCCCTAAAAATTAAGGAAATAATCAAAAAGTTGAAAATAAAGTAACGGGTAGGTGTAGGGAGGGCTTTATTTTATTGTCCCAATAAGGTGGTATCCATTTAATAATTTGAATTAATATTCCGGGATTTCCGCCTATGCTGCTCATATGGTATTAATTTTATTTGTGCAGGTCTTAAAAAGTCTTAAATTTTAGCTTAAAAATCCTGCAGAAACCCTGGTTTAACTGGTAGCCATGCATCCAGGTTGGCCAAGACAACCTTAAGTGCTTGAACCTGCTTGCAGCTATATTTTTTATTATTATTATTATTATTATGAATGTAATTTAATTACACACTTACCGATGGCTAAATGAAGATGATGCCCAAAACACTGTAAGCTCGTCCAGTCGTTTAGTTGCAGCGCTCTGATGTTGTTTGTGGCATTATCAGTCGTGACGCAGACTTGACGCTCCTCTCGCAATCCCCATGACTGAAGCGCTTCCTTTAATAGATTAGTGGATATACTATCTAGTTTACATGTTGGCACATGTTTTGATGTCTGTTTCTTTGTGCTATTAAACTCTGCTAACTTACATTTGCCTTTTTTCATCCTAGACCTCATGCTGCTGAAAGAGGAGTGCACAGTACCGAATGAAACGGAAGAGAAAGAACAATATGAGACTCATCATGATTTTATAACCGGAGAAGAAGCTTTTGGTTGGCCACAGATTAAAGAGACTTTCTCACTGAAAACAGCTCATACAACAGGAACTAAAAGTTATTTCACCCCTTTTCACTGTGAAAAGAGTTTCAATGAACATGGAAACATGAGAATTCACACTGGAGACAAGCGTTTCACCTGCCAACAGTGTGGAAAAAGTTTCCCGTATGAAGGAAACCTTAAAGTGCACATGATGGTTCACACTGGAGACAAACCTTACACCTGCCGACAGTGTGGAAAGAGTTTTAATCAACTTGGAAACTTTAAAGTGCACATGAGAGTTCACACTGGAAAGAAGCCTTTCACCTGCCATCAGTGTGAAAAAAAGTTCACACATAAAGAAAAACTTAGATTGCACATGAGAATTCACACTGGAGATAAACCATACTCCTGTCTTCAGTGTGGAAAGAGTTTTACTCGAAAAGGAAACCTTAAAGGCCACATGAAAGTTCACCCTGGAGAGAGTCCTTGTATCTGCCAGCTGTGTGGAAAAAGCTTAATTCATAAAGGATTCCTTAAAGAACACATGAGAATTCACGCTGAAGAAAAGTGTTACGTGTGCCATCACTGTGGAAAAAGTTGCAAGCAAAAAGGAAGCCTTAACGTGCACATGAGAATTCACACTAAAGAAAAACTTTATACATGCTCTCAGTGTGGAGAGAGATTCGATCTACATGGAAGACTTAAAGCCCATATCAGAGTTCACACTGGAGAGAGTCCCTTCACCTGCCAACAGTGTGGAAAAAGCTTTACTCAAAGATCAAGCCGTAACTTACACATGAGAAGTTTACACGGCATATTTTCAAAACAATCTTGATCAACACACGAGGATTCATTTGAGAGAATGGTAACATTTTCAATGAAGCCCGTATTTATAATACATTATAAAGGTATTCTTAAGGCATTATAATGAATGTATAATGCATTATAAATAACTTTATAATATGTTGTATCATCTCATGAATATTCATAAGAACAGTTTTAATGTATTATAATAGTTACTTATTTGTGGTTATAGCTTTTAAGAGTAGGATGATTTATAACACAATGAACACAATGGATTATATTTCTCATAGTTGTGATGTATTATAAGTCTCATATCTTGCCACGTTACTTATGTTACTTTACTTAAAGCAGACAAAGACCACTTATAAGTAATAATGTATTTTGTTTTTTTCTCAAACAGCCATACGATCAGATATCAGATCAGATGAATGTGTAATGACACATTTGCTTTGAACATTTTTTTTTAATAATCAGTTTGATTATTTGGATGGCACCATGTTGATAAGCAACACTGCAACTACATGTCAACTAGCAGTCATGAGAGTATTAGTAGTGTGTCTGCTGAATATACTGTATGCTAACACTTTCTTTGATGGTTCCCCAACAAACAAACTGAGTAAAGGATACTTTGCAAGTATGTGAACGTTCTACCTACCCTACCTAAGTCTACTAATACAATTAGTTTTAAATATAAACATTGCACTCAAGAGATGTAGTAAGGTACTGTGCAGATCTTAAATAAACAATGTCAAGCTATGATATAGCCTATTATAAATGAAGTAGATTTAATATGGTTCATTGTGTTATAAATAATCATACTCTTAAAAGTTATAACCACAAATAAGCAAGTACTATAATGTATTATAATTGTTATGATTATTCATGAGATTTTATAACACATTATAAGGTTTTTTTTATAGGCAGTAGCTATTTGCACTAAGTGAAAATAGCATATTTTTTTGCGATATATGCTATTTACACTAAGTGCAAATAGCTATAGATTCTATTTACACTGTTAAAATGGCAAGGTTTTCTGCTATTTATACTACTTATTGCAAATAGTGGCAATTATCTGCACCTCAGAATTGTAGTATATTATAAAATGGTAAACAATAATAACGTATTGTGTAAATTATAGTTTTAATTCAAATTATTAAATGGATGCCACCTTATTGATACAATAAAGCCGTCCTTACACCTACCCTAACCCTACCTGATACTCTTATTTTCAACTTTTTGATTATTTTCTTCATTTTTATTGAAAATAAATGCCTTTCTGATGCGATAAGAAATTTGAAAAGGGAGAAAAAAAGATCAGCAAAAGGCGGGCTTGAACTCGGGTCGATCGCGTCAAAAAGCAAGCGCCTTACATCTACGCCACTGAAACGGATGCTAAATTGGTGTCTTTTTTTAGTGTTAACTAACTCAATCACACGTTAGTGGGCGGAGTTAGTGTAAATAGCCTTTGCCAACAAGACGGGCTATTTGCACTTAAGTGTAAATGGACACTCCATTTACAATACCCTTATAATGTATTATAAATATGGGCTTCATAGAAAGTGCTACCAAGAGAACTGTTTTGTCATCAGTGTGTAAGTTTCGCAGACAGGCAACATGTAATAATGTTATGATATGTAGGAAGCTCAGAAGTGAAGACCAGGAGACTGGTTTATATTCAGCTGGATTCTATATTGAGAAGGTGCTGTGTGGCACCGTTAGAGTTGGGGTACCCGATCTTGGACTTGGACTCAAGTCTGAACTTGAGTTCAATTATTAACAACGGATCAGACATGGACTCAGGAATTTTACAGAGTATGGTCGAGTCCATGTCATGTCTTCAGGCTATACTTAACCCGTCTTCTGCGCAGTGCCACTGTCAGCATGCCATGGTAGGCGCACATAAGAGCATGCTTTCTCCACCAGAACCATCTTGCAGCACATCTTTGACCCCGTTTACACTTGGTATTAAGATGCGTTTTGGTCGACTGGATCACAAGTGGACAATGGAGACACCCGTTTACACCTGCCGTTTTAATCTGTCTCTTCTGTCCATTTTTGACCACTTCTGACCAGATTACCCCCGTTGTGATGATTACGTCAAGAGGAGGGTAAATGAGAAGATCCCGCTGTCAGTGTCAAAACACGAGCGGGAGTGCTAAAGTTATTGCGCACTAATACAGGTGCAGGACATCAGTGGCTCAGCTGTAATTTTACAAAGCTACGAGAATACTTTTAGTGCGCAAAGAAAACACAAATAATGACTTTATTCAACAATTCTTCTCCTCCAAATCACATCATCCGCCATTATGGAGAGGACCATGACACATGCATGTGCTTTCCTCTGCACCTGATGTCCTTACTTCATTTCTGGGCCTGGGAACATTTAGTTGCATTGCTGTCTATGGAGGGTCAGAAAGCTCTGAACAACACATAACACACCTCAGTACTGCACATCTGTAAATAACTAATCAAACCTTCATCTGTAAATAGCACATATGCTCATTCACAGTTCTGCCTATGGACATTTTCTTTCTATATATATTTTTATTACAACTGTTATTTATAATTTATTGTCTATTCTCTCTAATATTAGTGTTTTATTACCTTAATTTTATGTATGTCTGGACTATGTTTGTACTCTCTGTACTGAAACCTATCACCAAGACAAATTCCGTGCGTGTGTAAACATACTTGACAATAATGCTCTTTCTGATTCTGAAATTATATCTATTTTCCCAAAAAAGCAGTTTATTCCATTTATGTATGTCTCAACCCCAGTCAATCGAAAGAAACTACACATTATCAACATTATTAAAAATGATCACTGTTTTCTGTATTAACAGCATCAAATTACTGAATGGAATATCAGAATATCAGAAAAAGTTTTATACATGAAGACATAAATTGTGTTTTTGTGAAGAATCATTTTGACTGGTGTACATCACATGAAAGAAAACTGCTATGTATAGTCTTCTATATAAAGTGTTTGAGGTATACATTACAAATGACCAAAGTTACATTTTAAATTGATGTAATCTGATTACACTTACTAATGTCAATAAAATTGTTACTTAAGTTACAAATCCAGTGATAAAAAATGTGAAGTAAAAATCATGTTTTTTGTGTCAGTATGGCCTTTAGTAAATGCAGACAAGTCCTACAACATTTAAATGCCATGAAAGGTCGCCTATCTTATTTCAAAATGTTGCACTCGACATACGTGACCCTGGAGCACAAAACCAGTCTGAAGTCGCTGGGGTATATTAATAGCAATAGCCAAAAATACATTGTATGGGTCAAAATGATTGATTTTTCTATTATGCCAAAAGTCATTAGGACATTAAGTAAAGATCATGTCCCATGAAGATATTTTGTAAATTTCCTACTGTAAATATATCAAAACTTCATTTTTGATTAGTTATATGCATTGCTAAGAAAGCTAAGCAGGGTTGAGCCTGGTCAGTACCTGGATGGGAGACCTCCTGGGAAAAACTAGGTTGCTGTTGGAAGAGGTGTTAGTGAGGCCAGCAGGGGGTGCTCACACTGTGGTCTGTAGCTCCTAACACCCCAGTATAGCGACGGGGACACTATACTGTAAAAAGCACCGTCCTTTGGATGAGACGTTAAACCGAGGTCCTGACTCTCTGTGGTCATTAAAAATCCCAGGATGTCCTTCGAAAAAGAGTAGGGGTGTAACCCTGGCATCCTGGCCAAATTCGCCCATTGGCCTCTGATTATCATGGTCCTAATCGTCCCCATACACTGATTGGCTTCATCACTCTGTCTCCTCTCCACCAGTAAGGTTCAAGGTTCTTTATTATTTGTCACATACACAATCATACAGGGTATAATCAGTAGTGAAATGTAGGTCAGGACAGGTCCGCTCAATGGACAGTGCAAAAAAATATAATAAAAAATGAAACATAACACAAGAGAATATATATAAATATAGGTAAGAGTAAGATAAAAAAAATATGAAAAAAAGATAAAATAAAATAAGGAGTAAAATTTGCAATGAAATAAAATAAAAAGTGCAATACAGTCTACTGTGGATTTAATAAATATTAATATAAACAGGGATGTGCAAGAGGAATGTGCAAAACAGGTTGTACCGGGTATATTCACATAGCAGCAATGCAGATGATGGAGAATAATGAATGTTTTTACAGTTTATTAAATTGAGTCCTGTAGATGTTATGAGACTGAGTTTAGGAGCCTGATGGCCTGAGGGAAGAAGATCCTCCTCAGTCTCTCAGTTTTTGCCTTCATGCTCTGAAGCGCTTGCCAGATGGCAGTGTGATGAAAAGATGGTGTTACGATCTCTTCTCAATCGCAACAAAATAAGGGAGTCACCACACACACCACAGCCAATTAATAAGTGAATTTATTTATCGGTGTAAGACAGAACAACATTAAATATCAGTATAAATGGTAATCAGTGTGTCAGCAGATGTGTGCAAATGGGTAGCATTTATGAAAGACAACAGTCCAACCATTCTCAGTCCATGAAACCTCCAAAAACAACAACCATCCCAAAGGAGATGGATAAAAAGGTGGCGGTGATCTCCCATATCCCTCACATCTCATGAGTTCTTCGATAGCCTCTTGACATGAGACACGGTACAGAGCAAACGACAACAACCCAATCTCTGCACAAGCTCAGCCCACGCTCCCATCTCTGTCCCAGTCTTTTATAGAGCGTCATGATTACATTCAGGTGTGCAATCACTCCCTTCAGCCAATCACCTGCAACTCAGAAATAACGGGTTACTCACTGAAACCGTCACAATGGTTACCGGGGTGATTTGAGTCCTTGATTATTTTTGCAGCTCTGCTTTTGCAGCGTTTGAGGTAGATGTCCTGCAGAGAGGGGAGGGCAGACCCTGAGATGCGCTCAGCTAAGCGCACGACTCTCTGCAGAGCTTTGCAGTCCTGATTTGTGGCGTTACTATACCACACTGAGATGCACTGAGTCAATACACTTTCTATGGCCCCTGAATAGAAAGTTTTCAGGATTGCTGGTGAGACCCTGAATTTCCTCAGCTGTCGCAGATGGTACAGTCTTTGCCTGGCTTTCTTGACCTGTGTTTGAATGTGTGCAGTCCAAGTCAGGTCCTCGGAGATGTTTACACCGAGGTACTTGAAGCTGCTCACCCTCTCCACAGGGGTCCCGCTGATCATAAGAGGTGTGTGGGGCCGCTGCTGTGTCTTCCTGAAGTCTACAATCAGATCTTTAGTTTTGCTCACGTTCAGAGAGAGACAGTTGTCCTGGCACCATGATGAAAGTCTCTCTACCTCACCCATGTATGCGGTCTCATCATTGTTGGAAATGAGGCCCAGAACCACAGTATCATCAGCTAATTTAACAATAGAAGTGGAGATGTGAGAGGACACACAGTCGTGTGTGTAGAGAGAGTAGAGCAGGGGACTCAGGACACAGCCCTGCGGGGCTCCTACATTCAGGATGATGGAGTTGGAGGTGAACTGGCCCATTTTCACCACTTGTGGTCTGCCGGTGAGGAAATCTTGAATCCAGTCACAGAGTGAAGTGTTTAGGCCGAGGTCTGAGAGTTCGACAGCTAGCTTGGTGGGGACTATAGTGTTGAAAGCTGAGCTATAGTCAATGAATAGCAGTCTGACATAGTTGCCATTTTTGCTGTCAATATGTGTGAGGGAAGAGTGCAGTACCTGAGAGATGGCATCATCAGTAGACCTATTTGGGCGATAGGCAAACTGGAGAGGGTCCAAAGTAGCAGGGATGGAGGAGCATATGTGTTTCTTTAAAAGTCTCTCAAAAACCTTCATGACTGTTGATGTCAAGTCAAGTCACCTTTATTTATATAGCGCTTTTAACAATACAAATTGTGACAAAGCAACTGCACAATATCAAAATGGGAAAATAGTGTCAATAATGTAAAATGACAAGATTAAACACTCAATTTTCAGTTAAAGGCATTTCATTATTGAATTCAGTGATGGCATTGTCCTGCTCAGTTCATTTCAAAATGTTTATGTTCAATCAAGTCGACGATATTGCTGGAAATGAAGTGTCCCCAACTAAGCAAGCCAGAGGCGACAGCGGCAAGGAACCAAAACTCCATTGGTGACAGAACGGAGAAAAAAACCTTGGGAGAAACCAGGCTCAGTTGGGGGGCCATTTCTCCTCTGGCCAGATGACACAGCAGTTCAATTCCAACTGCTGCAAAGTCAGATTGGAGGGCTCAACTGGTTCCCGAGGTCTTTTCCTGATGGCTGTCTAGGTCAGCGGTTTTCAACTCCAGTCCTCGCGCCCCCCCCGCTCTGCACATTTTGTATGTTTCTCTCTTCATTTCAGACCTTTGTTCTATTCGACCGTAAGTGCCCTGCGAAGTGGACTTCACAGGATATTCCGCCATCATTCCAGTTCGAAGCGAGCGTATATGTTCCATCCAAAGGGCATTGAAGTGTGCGAGACGTGAATTTAAATTGGATTTATTTACAGAGGTATATTTTGTCACACTTCACTAGTAAGTTTCGTCTGTGTGTGATGACGCTGGCGTAGCGCAAATCCGTGAATAAATCCGTGAGTAAATAAGTTCCGAAGTGAAGTAAACGTCAACGGATTTCTCATGCTTAGGGAGTAGGTAGCAATGAACACTGTGTAGGGAGCATGTCAATCGGAACACAGTTCATTCATGGAACTTTCTTCTAATGAGCTGATGATCTGAATCAGGTGTGTTTAAACAACAGAGACATGCAAAATGTGCAGAGCGGGGGGGCGCGAGGACTGGAGTTGAAAACCGCTGGTCTAGGTGACGGGGTCCTCACTGGGGGTCTGTCTCTGGGGCTCATCTAGGTGTCCTGGTCTCCGCTGACGTTCAGGGCTGTAGAGGTCGTCTCTAGGTGCTGATCCACCATCTGATCTGGTGAATGCAGTGACCTCGGAATAAGAAAGAAACAGACTAATATTAGGGTAGATGTCAATCTTTTTACGATGTAACAAGTACATCATGTGTTATGGGAAGTGTTCCTGGTTCCGGTTGATCTAATTAATGCAGCCTAACAATCCTTTAACGGATTTGAATAATAGAAGTGTATTAGTGTGTTATGTGTAAGCCAGGCTAAAGAGATGGGTCTTTAATCTAGATTTAAACTGACAGAGTGTGTCTGCCTCCCGAACAGTGTTTGGTAGATTGTTCCAGAGTTTGGGCGCTAAATAGGAAAAAGATCTGCCGCCCGCAGTTGATTTTGATATTCTAGGTATTATCAAATGGCCAGAGTTTTGAGAACGCAGCGGACGTGAAGGACTATAATGCGATAAGAGCTCGCTCAAGTACTGAGGAGCTAAACCATTCAGACCTTTATAAGTAATTAACAAGATTTTAAAATCTATACAATGTTTAGTAGGGAGCCAGTGCAGTGTTGACAGAACCGGGCTAATGTGGTCATACTTCCTGGTTCTAGTAAGAACACTAGCTGCTGCATTTTGAACCATCTGTAATTTGTTTATTAAGCGTGCAGAACAACCACCCAATAAAGCATTACAATAATCTAACCTTGAGGTCATAAACGCATGAATTAATATTTCTGCATTTGACATTGAGAGCATAGGTCTCAGTTTAGATATATTTTTAAGATGAAAAAATGCAATTTTACAAATGCTAGAAACGCGGCTGTCAAAGGAGAGATTACTATTAAATAGCACACCTAGGTTCCTGACTGATGATGAAGAATTTACAGAGCAGCCATCAAGTGTTAGACAGTGTTCTAGGTTATTACTTGTGGGGGTTTTAGGTCCGATAATTAACACCTGTTTTTTCAGAATTTAGCAGTAAGAAATTACTCGTCATCCAGTTTTTTAAATCGACTATGCATTCCATAAGTTTCTCAATTTGGTGTGTTAAAATCTTGTTAAACATTTTTTATTTGTTGAACATCAATTAAATGGTTACTCATAAATAGTTTTTGACGTTTTCTGTATTTTCTAGTTCGGGGAAGAGACACAGTCTCTATAGTGTGATATCTAGGTGAAGGAGTCTCTATGTGCTGAGAATTAACTGACTTCTGTGACGTGAGGTGGCTAGCAGACGGTCGGTTTAGCCAGTCTGTCTGTTTCCTGACCTGGGCTCCAGTTAGTCAAGTATGAACTCTAAGACTATGTGCCAAATCTCTAGAGAGAATAGCGGCACCACCCCAGGAGGGATGAACACCATCTCTTTTCAACAGGTCAGGTCTGCCCCAAAAACTCGTCCAATTGTCTATAAAACCTATGTTGTTTTGCGGGCACCACTTAGACATCCAGTCATTTAATGATGACAGTCTGCTATGAATCTCATCACCCCGGTAAGCAGGGAGGGGGCCAGAGCATATTACAGTGTCTGACATCCAGTGTTGGGTAAGTTACTTTCAAAAAGTAATTAATTACAGTTACTAATTACTTCATCAATATTGTATTTAAATTACTTTACTAATTACTCTGTCTGAAAAGTAACTTAGTTACTCAATAAGTAACTTAATTATTCAAATTGCTAATTAGGCTACATCTTAAAATCCCTATAAACCTTAATAGAAATTAAACTCTGTATTCTTTCAATTTGAGTCAAACATAGAATAGTTTAGCCTTTTAGCTTTAAAACAACTGTAATATTTAAACTTTTTTTAATATTTTTTTTTACCTTCTTTGGTTAGCAAACAGAACAAAAAAGCTTAAAAGTTAAACAAATACATTTCAGTTTGGCAAGGTGTTCAGTAAAAGCCCAACTAGTAAAATCCGTACAGATTTATGTAAGAATAACATGTTAACTAGGTAAGAATAAATTACAGAAATGATTTGGGTGCATGGGGGAAGGGGGCGGAGTAAACAAAGGCTGCACCTGACTTTGAAACTTGCAGCGCTCTCACACACACACACACACACACACACGGACGAAATCGTATGCCTGATGAAAAAATATATATTTAAAACACATTCGTATTTTAGAAAATGTAGTTAATATTTGCATCATTAATGATTTATCTTATCATCCAGCGACCCACCTGCAAATAATCAGAATGCATTTTTTTATTACCCGACCCGCGGATTATCCACAGCGCCCGCGGATATAACCTCCATTCGCGCATCACTACTGCGCACAGTGCGCAGATATCAACAGCATCACTGGGTTGTAAAGTTGCCAAGTTGAGGGAATTTGTATGTGTCGATTGTGTGAGAAGGATGCTTTTCATACAAGATCTGCAACCGGACAAACTTGGAATATATTGACTTGATTATTCATATAATGAGGTTTGGGCCATACAAATTACGGGAGTTTTACCAAAGGTGAATGTAGCAAACATATAAAATACACCCAGTGGGATTTTTTTTATAGCAAGATTAAAAATACAGGAAAATATTTAAACGGGATGACAGTGGGATAGAATGGTAAAATACGGGAGAATCCCGGGAAAAACGAGAAGGTTGACAGGTATACGGGAAAGACAGTAGGCTACCTCAGTTTTATACAGATTACATAATCAGATAATATTCGTTTTCGATTTTAATTCATTAATTTAAACGTAGACACTTCAGGCTTTCAGGTACAGGAAAGACTGTACCTCAGTTTTATACAGATTACATAATCAGATAATATTCGTTTTCGATTTTAATTCATTAATTTAAACGTAGACACTTCAGGCTTTCAGGTACAGGAAAGATTGTACCTGGCTTTAGTTTCATACGGATTACATTATCAGATAATATTCGCTTTCGATTTTAATTCGTTAATTTAAACGTAGACACTTCAGGCTTTCAGATACAGGAAAGACTGTACCTCAGTTTTATATGGATTACATAATCAGATAATATTCGTTTTCGATTTGAATTCGTTCATTTAAAAGTAGAAATGTCTAGCTTTCAGATACGGGAAAGACTGGTCTAGCTATACTTTCATAGGGATTACATAATCAGAAATATTAGTTTTTGATTTGAATTCGTTCATTTAAAAGTAAAATTCAAGCTTTTTAGATTCTATTGATTTTAGTCTTATATGTATCTGAGTATTTAAGGTTTCTCTGTGAATCGGGAAGATCTGAAAGTGAACGAGCTGGCGCACGGAGGGTTAAAGTGCTGCATTCAGTTTGATCTTTAGATGGTAAATTTACATTTCAAATTCAATATTCATTTTAGAACTGTTGAAATTATTTAATGTTTGTAACGCAAGTACTTTATAAGTAACTGTAATTAAATTACCTAAAAATGAACAGTAATCCCTTACTTTACTTTTTCAGTGGATAAGTAATTTAATTACAGTAACGCGTTACTTAGTAACGCGTTACACCCAACACTGCTGACATCGTACTTGCAAGTTCACACACCTCTTTAACATTATTTTTAGTGATCTCCGACTGGCGAAGTCGAACATCATTAGCGCCGGCGTGGATAACAATCTTACTGAATTTACGTTTAGCATTAGCCAGCACTTTTAAATTTGCCAAGATGTCAGGTGCTCTGTCTCTCGGTAAACAATGGACTATGGTGGCTGGTGTCTCTATTTTCACGTTCCGTACAATAGAATCGCCAATAACTAGAGCACTTTCACCAGGTTTCTCAGTGGGTGCGTCACTGAGTGGGGAGAACCTGTTTGACGTTCTGATCGGAACGGAAGAGCGGTGTTTTGACCCGCGACACTGCTGCCTCACAGTCACCCAGTTGCCCTGCTGCACAGGCGCTAATGCCGGAACCGAACAATGTACAGGAGTCCCTGAGCTAGTCACATCCAAAGCAGTATCTACAGCCCTCACATTCTTACTGTCCTCAATTAAAGTTTGGATGCGTGTCTCTAGTTCTAAAACCTTCTCTGTCAGCCTAACTATTGCCCTGCATTTATCACATGTGAATCCCTCATCGCCGACAGAGATAGATAAACTGTACATGTGGCAGACTGTGCAAATAACAATAGCAGGAGAAGAAGCCATTACTCACCGTGATTGATGAATGATACCAACTTAACTTACCACTTACCACTCCACTTACCACTGTTGTTTGATGAACTCGTGAAAAACGGAGCGAGAAAAAAGAAAACAATAATAGGCGCGAATGGAACCGCGAAGTGACAAGCTAACCGGCTAATGAATGCTAACGCGCTGCACTCGCGGTTTTAGAAGTGAGCGATCAAATTAGTTTGATAGATAATACCAGAAATATGGTGGGAATTAAGTTATATATTATCACTTTAAACAACAGAGTGAAAGTAAGGTAAAGATTCAATAAAAAAGCAGAGCTACAATCACAAACCGCACAGCAGCACAACAGACTGAAGCAATCGAGAAGACGGCAGAATGCATAAGATTGCTCTCTACACTTTTATTTATTTACGTTTTTGAACCGTTTGTTTTGTTTACAAAGCTTCAGTGCATAAAGCATTTACATCTGTCTTACGAATGTACAGCAAATGCTCTAAAGAACGCTGACAGTGAACAGAAATGAGACATACAGCTTTCTACTTGCAGCGCGTCAGTCACGCTCGTTAGGAAAGCGAGAGAAACACACACAAACACACATTTTTTTTCAAATAATGCGTCATTAATAGCGGTTCACTTCCGTGATTTGGTGCGATTGCATTCACATCAGCAGCGAACCATACCAGAGTTCACATGAACTGAACCCCAGACCACCCTTTTTAAGCGGACTCGGGTACGGTTCGCGGGTGCGCACCCGAGGTCGGAAGACAGCGTTTACATCATCCAAACGAACCGAACTCTGACGTCAATCGAACCCGGGTGCGCACAAAAAGTGCTAATGTGAAAGCGCCCTTAGCTCGTCAACGTCTCGTCTTAGTCACAGAAAAAAGGTTTGTTAACGAATATTTTTCATCGTCATCGTCATCGATGAAATGAACACTGCTGCGTTGGAGATCACAAGAGCTGTCCGATTTTCCAATCCTGAGGCGACTGCACTTCAGTACTTGGAAGCACTAGAGAGCACATTCGGATCATCTGAGTCTGGTGAGGACATGTATTTCAAGTTTCACCTCATGCGCCAGAGCACTGAGGAGGACAGTCTGAGAAGACTGAGGAGGACAGTCTCCCAGCTGGAACGTTCATAAACCCTTTAGTACTTCCATCTTCCGCAATAAATGGGAAAAATATCTAAGTCCTAGTTCATAACGAAACATCTAAGGATATTTCTATTCCTGCAGGAACAGTAGTCGCCCATGTGTATCCCACAGACATGCTCGCAGTGCCTTCCGTAGGCTCCAATAGCTCCAAAGTAATAGACCCAAAGTTGTTTGATTTCGGTGAGTCATCTATTCCTGAGGCCTAGGAATGGAGACTGCGTCAGAAGTTGTCTGCCAGAGGAGATGTGTTTTCCACCAATGAGTGGGACGTTGGATTAACCAGCGAGGCCGAGCATCACATCAGGCAGCGAGACAACAAGCCATTCAGAGAACGCTCCAGATGCATTGCCCCTGCGGACATTGAGGATGTATGACGCCAAAATAAAGAACTGTTAGCGGCAGGAATCATTAAGGAGTCCATATGCATCACCCATAGTAGTTGTACGGAAGAAGAGTGGGGCAATCAGGATGTGCATTGACTACTGTAATGTACACCACTCCCTGGATCGATGACGCCCTGGACTGTTTGGCTGGTAGTAAGTGGTTCTCCGTACCGGACGTCCGCAGCGGATATTATCAAATAGCCATGATGGAGGAAGAAAAAGAGAAGACGGTGTTTATCTGTCCCTTTGGCTTATATAAGTTTGGGCGGATGCAGCAAGGGATTACCAGAGCTCCAGCCACATTCCAGCGGCTAATGGAGAAAGCCATTGGTGACATGCACCTCCTCCAAGTAATAGTCTACCTCGATGACATCATCGTGTTTGGACGCACACTTGAAGAGCACGAAGAGAGACTATTCAAAGTCCTAGATCGTCTGCAAGAGTGTGGCCTGAAAGTCTCGATTGACAAGTGCCAGTTTTGCCAGTCCCAAATCCGTTACGTGGGGCACATTGTGTCAGCTGCTGGAGTATCACCAGACCCAGCCAAGATTGAAGCAGTAACTCGCTGGAAGATGCCCACCGACCTTGTTGCATTTACACCATTTTGACCAGCAGGTGTCGCCAGCGTGTGGTGTTTCGAATCATTTTGCGAAGCAATTGGTTCAATTGATTTGAAGCTTTGAAAAGCTTTGTTTCTCCTGAAATTAAATTAAATGATCATGAAATTACCTTAATAAACTGAGAAATGATTTTTTTTTTAATACATTTGTTGTCACACATTTAAAGTATGTCACGGATTGCTTTGGACAGCACTGTTTGTTGGATTGTGGAAGGTTATACCCCATCATTTTCAAATGTCCAGCACTCTGCTACAATTCCAACCAATGATTCATTTAAAAATTCTACAATATAGTCAGTGTTGGGCTAGTTACTCAAATAATGTAATATATTACTCATTACTAGTTACTCCTTGCAAAAGTAATAGTGTTACTTTACCTATTACTTTCTGGCAACAGTAATTAGTTACACTACTAGTTACATTACTTTTTCTTCACGCCCCACAGAAGTTGTAACAGTGTATCTTCCACATAAATGTTACTAACAAAATATTTCTGCCTCATCATTTAACCAAAATCCACATCGCATCGCAGTTATTACAAACTTTCAATAATTAATAGTGACATTCAAGTAGAAGTGTTGTATTAATCTCATTAATTGGCATGTGTAGCTTGAAGCTAATTGTAATTTCTCCGTTACCCATATACGTTTATATTTCATTGTATTTCATCAAATCACATAAGTTTGTAAGAAACTGTTTAATTTTCCAAAAAGATTTTTAATTCTAGTAATATAATGTAGCACATGCTGATCAGAGGGTTGTAATGCCAGAGTAAAGTAAAGCCACAACTTACACAACAGTGCTCAGATCATGTGCAAGTCGTGAAAATTATGAAAATAAATCTAGAAATTATTTGATTGTTGGATTTTAAATCAGCGGGGTTGAGGCATCAAAAGTGACTTCAAAAGCTGTTTTATGGATGGTAACTGTAATATTATTACTGAAATCTTATTTGTAATTAGTTACACTACTAGTTACTGCAAAAAGTAATATTATTACAGTAACTAAGTTACAGTAACTAGTTACTGCCCAACACTGAATATAGTACATGCTAAGGAAAGGAAAAGTTAATTTATTGAAAATGTCACCTATTCCACATTTCGTCTAGAATATATGCGACTCTGGACCACAAAACCAGTCATAAGTAGCATGGGTATACACCGTATTCCAAATTATTATGCACATGCCGTTTTTGTTTGTTTTTCCAAATCAGTGAGTATGATTAAGAATTAATTTTATCCTCAACTATTATTTTACAATGATAATGTTATTACATGTAAAAACTGAATGTCAACAGTTATTTATATTTAAAAAAAAAAATGTTCCAAATAATTATGCAGAATGCAGTTTGAAAACATTCAATGGGTTTATAATGAACTCAAAACATTTTTTTCTGACCAAGCAGTTTCCAGTTACCATTCACTTCCATAGTATTTTTCCCCTCCCTACTATGGGAGTCAATGGTGCCCGTAAACTGTTTGGTTACAAGCATTCTTCAAAATGTATTATTTTGTGTTCAACAGAACAATGAAATGTATACAGGTTTGGAACAAATCTGTGGAGAGTAAATGATGACAGAAATTTCTTTTTTGGATTAACTATCCCTTTAAGCAAATACTTTGTCAGAAATAGATATGCTATTCCAATCTGTCATATTTTATAGCCATTTTATATTTATCAACCATTGTATTGTGTGCTTATTTTCTTTTTACACGTTTTTAATTATGCTAATACATGTGAGCCTAAATCATCACAATTAAAAGAACCAAAGACTTAAACTACTTCAGTCTGTGTGCATTGAATTTATTTAATACACGAGTTTCACAATTTGAGTTGAATTACTGAAATAAATTAACTTTTCCACGACATTCTAATTTATTGAGATGCACCTGTAAACGCGCACATCAACCTGATCACTATATTTAGTGATCATGTAAACACTACATTCAGATTCATCAATCGGAATCAATTCAGTCCGATTGAACCAAAAATTACACATGTAAACTTAGCCACTGACTCTGGAATAAGGCGAGGTTCAAAAATAAATGATTGATTCAGTTGCAACAGAGATGGAAATACAATTTTTAAATACATGATTTAAATACATCGTTGTTGCCACAGATTTGGAAGTGCATTTTTCTGTTCTAAATAAGGGGGTGTCCCAATACTTTTGTCCATATAGTGTATGTACAAGTCATTGGTGTTTAGTGATGGGTTTTTGGCTCAAGGTCTGCATTTAAAGTCACACCAGAGGTGTTCAACTGGGATCAGGACTTGGCTTTCTGCAGACCAGTCAAGTTCTTCCACACTGACTGAATCATAATTTCTCTTTGATCCTTGCCTTATACACAGATGCATTGTCACGTTAGAACAGAAAAGGGTCCTGTCCTTTTGCTATACTGTTGCTATAAAATTAGAAGCACACAATTCCCTAGAATATCATGCTTTAACATTAAGATTTGTACTCATGGATATTACTAACGTAGTCAAACCTGTTCGTTAAAAGGGGGTGTCCCAATACTTTTGACAATACAGTGTATATTAACATACAAATATAAAGGTGATGATACACGGGGCACCTTTCTGAGCAATGAGGCTAGGCAATTTTGCCGAGCGATGTTGCTTGGTCACTTTCCTATTGAGAATGGGCAAAAAAATTCTATCTAGATCATTTAGATCGGTCATGGGCCCTGTGTTTCTACCTGGTTGCTCGTTGACGGCAACATTGCTCAAAAATTGCCCCGTGTATCATCACCTTAATAAGGTGTCTAGTATTAATATATGAATTCAGTTATTCAGTTTTGTTGAGTGTGGTCATAGAATGATGGCAACAATAGGGACTGCTGGGATAATACAGTGCATTTAGGTATGCATATAAATCTAATTGTAGTTGCTAGTGAAGGTTGCATTAAAATGTTACAATGATGAAGTTACAGTGAATATTGCACTAAATTAAATGTTCAAATGTTACAAAGAACTTACAATATAGATGATGTAATACTGGTTGCACTAATTTAATGTTATGATATACAGTATGTTACAATAAAGTAACAATTTTAATACATTAATAGTTGTAGTTTTTGTCTATTATCTCAGTATTCCTATCAGTGTGGTATAAGGGTTTTTATATATAATAATAACCCTAGAATGTGATGAAAAACAGTTTAAAATAACTGGGCTGAGATATATGAGAGTTTTGATGACTGCAGAAATGGTTTAATTTATTATACATATTATCCCACATCGTTCACAACTGACTGATATCAAAAATAGCCATTGTTACTTGTAAAATCCAATTCCTGATATCAATTATTAGCATGTTAACTAGTGAAAATTTAATTGTTGATATCAAGAATTCATATCCTGTGAATGAATAAAAGTCAAAACGGCTTGGCATAATGTTATTTCCTCTCGGAAAAGTAAATTTTACTGTCTGTGGAATTATGCTTGTTTGGCGTTTTATTAGAGTTATTCCGGTGGTGGTATTAAGGGTGTTTTATCTACCATTCAAATACTGAGATAAACAATGAGGAAACAGCAAATTTAAAAATAACTTTTTTTTATAATCGTGAAAATTGTCTCAAGAATCTTGTTTTGGCTATATAGGCACTCCTAGACTAGAAAAAATTTTTATGGATTTGAGTTTGAAAATGAACAACATATTAAAAAATAAATAAATACAATTTCCTCTGTCCTGATAGCTATTCCATCACTAAAAACACATGAAGTGACCAAATGTAAATATCCCATGAAAGTCCATGATTACTTTATAAATAGTAAAAATAATAAACAAACATTACTGAGAGCACCTTAAAGTGAAGATAAAGAATATTACTTGCCCTGAAATAAAATGTGGCAAGACAAAATTGTGGAGGAGACAGTGGAGGATGATGCAAAATGTAATAAATGATAATAATATACAGGATTACTCATAAACATTAAAGTACACAACATTACAAAGTTTCGTATGCATGCTGCAAATTATGCTAACAATGAATGTCAAAGATAAATCTAAAATATTAAGAATGTGCCTAGCAGTTAAAAAACATCTTATTGCAAAGAATGCCATACGTTCTCAAACGTTTTATACTTTTGTTTGCAGCAAAAGTGGATGAAGAAGAAATGACTGAACATTTCACTATTAAATAATACATGGGTCTGTATTGATGAACAGAATAGTCAAAGAAAAAATATTAGTATAAAAACTGGCAGATCAGAGATGCAGGATGCTAGTTTTTTTTATTACTTTTTTAAGAACTACCCCTTTAATTTCTTCATTAATACATTACTAATATGCTGCATGGTGTTGCTTTAATTGATCTAAACTCAAATACTGAGAGGTATCTGATAGTCAGTCAAAATATATACTTACAAAGCCAAAGACGCTCTCATGATGTGGCTCTTAAAAGAGCCTTTGTGGTGTATGTAGCTGCTGTAGACACAAGCAAAAGAGAGAAAAGAAGAAGAAAGAGTACCGAATATGAGTGTGATATGTCTGTACAAATGAAAATGTTTTCAGTTTCATCAGTGATTATTGATAAATTACTATGTTATGATGAAACTGGCAAATCAGAGATGCAGGTTGACTGCTACTATTTTCACTTACAACAATCAGATGGCAATCGACACTGAAAAAGAGAGAAGAGAATAATTATTTTCATGGTTATAAATTCCCAAAGTTAATAAAGGCTCTGATGAATGTGTAATATCATCTGATAATGCAAGATGAGAAGAATGCAGAGCAATGTATTTGAGACCTTACAGCCCACTAACAAATAAGCCACAGATGCCTTTTCATTCTTAATAATAACATTGTTATTATTATTATTATTATTATTATTATTATGTTCTCTTATAATTGTTGTTGTTGTTACAAAATGAGGGATGACCAATTTCATACAAGTTTAAAGGCTTAGGAGTCTCTTATGTCTGTAACGGGGCGAACAAGACGTGAGGCAAGTGGATCCATATGCAAGCTTTTATTTATAGGCATGGTCAATCACATGCAGGGTCGAACAAACAGCAAACAGGTATAGAGAGGGCAAGACAAGAGTACTCAAGTAAACAGGCATGGTCGGCGATCGGTGTACAATATCCAAGGGGCTTGACAGAAGGGGTAATCCAGGTACGAGAGCAATAATCCAATCGAGGTGCAAACAGAGTCCGAATGGCAATGCAAAAGGGTAAATCCAGAAAACTTGGGCAGGAGTCAAAATACGAGAACACACAAGGTATGACTATGACTATGACTATGACTATGACTATGACTATGACTATGACTATGACTATGACTATGACTTGGGCTCCGTACAGTAGCTATCGCTATGAGTGTGATAAACGCAATACAATACTCGGCCCCTAGCAAGAGGAAGTCCATGGTTTATAAAGCCTGAGTGATAGTGTGATCAGCTGTGTAATCAGTGAAAACAGCTGTGTGATCGTTAGTGCAATGAATGATGGGGATTGTAGTGAAGTGCAAGAGTCCATGCGGTGAGTGGGTGACCTCTGGTGGTGAGTAACCAGAAGTGCATGGACCAGATTCGTGACAATGTCTCTCCAGGTGCACTGTGACAACGCACTATTTCCATACAAATATGAATAATGAAGATATTTAGAATAATTGTATAATTTATCTCTTTTTAAGTAACATTAACATGACAGAAACGAAAGAGCGTCTCTCAAACAGAGCGGATTGACTCCATTAGCAACTGATGTAACGGCGCTGATGACAGAAAGTCGTTGTCTGTGTGTCTTTTTTGACAAATGTACCACAAATTTATCTGAAAAAACAGTCCAATTTCTATTACAATTTAATGGGTTTCATGAATGAAAATGGACGCTATTTATTTTAGTGGTTATTTCCTTCAAAAAAACAAACTATTCCCACAGACTGTTTGTTATTATAATAACTTATTATAATTAAATTGTATCACTTTCTTTCTTCATAGTTTTAAATGTCATTTACTTTTATTGTCGGTCCATACTTTTAAAAAGTAATTTAACTAAATTGGTTAAGTAAAAAGTAATTCACCTCAGGAAAACGCACTGCTGGTGATGTCACTCAAAGGGGAGTCAGGCTGTGCGCGCGGTGGGCACAGACCCCGGCTTATATATGCTCGCTGCCCATTTTCGCGGGCTTGACACGCGAGTAAGAATTTAGTTATTGAGAGAAAAGTTTATTTATTTTAATTTTAAAAAATATGTACATTTATATAATGGCACATTGCATTAACTTAGCATTAGATGTCAAAAAAGATGGTGTTTTCATATAAATCAGTTTGTCATGATCAGTTTGTGGCACTGCTGAGGTGGTATGGAAGCCCAGGTTTTTTGACAGTGGCCTTCATGTCATCTGTATTGTTGGGTCTGGTGTCTCTCATCTTCCTCTTGACAATACCCCATAGATTCTCTATGGGGTTCAGGTCAGGCGAGTTTGCTGGCCAATCAAGCACAGTAACACCATGGTCATTGAACCACCTTTTGGTACCTTTGGCAGTGTGGGCAGGTGCCAAGTCCTGCTGGAAAATGAAATCAGCATCTCCATAAAGCTTGTCAGCAGAAGGAAGCATGAAGTGCTCTAAAATTTCCTGGTAGATGGCTGTGTTGACTGTGGACGTCAGAAAACACAGTGGACCAACACCAGCAGATGACATGGCAGCCCAAATCATCACTGACTGTGGAAACTTCACACTGGACTTCAAGCAACATGGATTCTGTGCCTCTCCACTCTTCCTCCAGACTCTGGGACCTTGATTTCCAAATGAAATGCAAAATTTACTTTCATCTGAAAAGAGGACTTTGGACCACTGCGCAACATTCCAGTTCTTTTTCTCCACAGCCCAGGTAAGATGCTTCTGACGTTGACTCAGAACAATTTGTTGTCTCAGAACAAATCCCTGTTGCTTGTGCACCTTTTCCTACCCAAATTCTTCCTTCCAGTCAACTTTGCATCTAATATGCTTTGACACAGCACTCTGTAAACAGCCACACCTTTCAGTAATGACCTTCTGTGACTTACCCTCTTTGTGGAGGGTGTCAATGTTGTCTTCTGGTTCATTGCCAAGTCAGCAGTCTTCCCCATTATTGTGGTTTCAAAGAACAAGAGATACCCGGAATTTATACTGTAGGGATGGTCATTAATTGAAACTCAAATGTAAATATTCTAATATTTTGAGATACTGATTTTTGACTTTCATGAGCTGTAAGCTCTAATCATCAAAATTAAAACAAAAAAAACTTTTGAAATGTTTTACTTTACATGCAATGAATCTAAAATATATGAAAGTTTCACTTTTTGAAATAAATTACAAGAAAAAATGAACTTTTTTACGACATTCTAATTTATTGAGATGAACCTGTATAAACACACACACATACAGTATATTTTGAAAACATTTACATGTTTATACATTTATATATTCATATTTTATATAAATATATTTAATATATAAAAAAACAATTTTTCTTAAATATATACATGCTGTGACGGAGCTGACGAGACGTGAGACATGCGGATCCAAGTGCAAGCTTTTTATTATAAAACATGGTCAATACAGGCAGGGTCGGGCAGTAGCAAACAGGTATGGCATGGGCAAGACAAGAGTAATCCTTAGACAAGCGTAGGTCGGCGATCGGTAAACTTAATCCAGAGGGCTAGGCTGAGAGAATAATCCAGGAACACGGGCAGAATCAGAACACGGGAAATCAAACTGGGAAAACAGGGAAACGCTTGGTAAGGTAGCTAGGCTAAACAATACTCGGCAGTGAGTGGCAGAAAGTCCAGAGCTTAAATAGTGTGTGTGTGTGTGTGATTGGGTGATGGTGATTGTGAGATGGGAAACAGGTGTGTGCGTGATCAGTGCAAACAGCTGTGTTGGTGCAGTGGATGATGGGAAATGTAGTCCTTGAGTGATCTGTGACTGACTGTGTGGTGTGAAAGTCCATGTGGTGGGTGAGTGACCTCTAGAGGTGAATGACCGGAAGTTCATGGCTTGGATTTGTGACATAGCCCCCCCCCCCCCCCAAGGAGCGGCTTCCAGACGCTCCTAAATGATTCAGGGTGGAGCGGACGGAGCAGGAGCCCACCAGGGCGGAGCAGACGGAGCAAGAACCCACCAGGGCGGCGCGGACGGACCTGGGGCCCACCGGGGCGGAGCGGACGGACCTGGAGCCCACCGGGGCGGAGCGGACGGACCTGGAGCCCACCGGGGCGGAACAGACGGGACCAGAGCCCACCAGGGCGGAGCAGACGGGACCCGAGCCCCCCAGGGCGGAGTAGATGGACCTGGGGCCCACCAGGGTAGGGCAGACAGACCCGGAGCCCACCAGGGCGGAACAGACGGGACCAGGACCCACCAGAGCGGAGCAGATGGACCCGGAACCCACCAGGGTGGAACAGACGGGACCAGAGACCACCGCAGGGAAGCAGACTGGGCAGGTAGCCCTGACAGCACCTGGAAGTAGAGGAGAACAAGGACAAACAACACAGGGAGAGCAGAGACAGACAACACTGGGAGAACAGAGACAGACAACACAGGGAGAGCCTTCCTAGTCTCAGGGGCCGTGGCAGAGCAGGTCTGGGAATCACAGGCGGCCTCCATAGCCGTGCCAGGGCAGGACAGGAAATCCCAGACGGCCTCCGTAGCCATGACAGGGCCGGACAGGGAATCACCGACGCCCTCCATAGCCGTGACAGGGCTGGACAGGGAATCACCGACGGCCTCCTTAGCCGTGTCAGGACAGGTCGAGAGTTCATAGACGGCCTCCTTGGCCGGGACAGAACAGGGCGAGAGTTCATAGACGGCCTCCTTAGCCGTGACAGGACAGGGTGAGAGCTCACAGACGGCCTCCATAGCCGTGACAGGACAGGATGAGAGCTCACAGACGGCCTCCATAGCCGTGACAGGACAGGACGAGAGCTCACAGACGGCCTCCATAGCCGTGACAGGACAGGATGAGAGCTCACAGACGGCCTTCTTAGCCGTGACAGGACAGGGCGAGAGTTCACAGACGGCCTCCATAGCCGTGACAGGACAGGATGAGAGCTCACAGACGGCCTTCTTAGCCGTGACAGGACAGGGTGAGAGTTCACAGACGGCCTCCATAGCCGTGACAGGACAGGGTGAGAGCTCACAGATGGCCTTCCTAGCCGTGACAGGACAGGGCGAGAGTTCACAGACGGCCTCCATAGCCGTGACAGGACAGGATGAGAGTTCATAGGAGGATACCACCGACACCTCTGGAGGTTTTGCAGCTAACGCCGCCACCTCTGGAGGTTCTACGGTGGTACCATGACCGGGTGAGAGTATATTGCTGGGCGCCACCACCTTGCAAGGGACTGAGGCGGGCACCACCGCTTGGGGAGGTTCTGCGGCAGATGCCTTCCCCTGGGGCAGTACAGTGGTGGTGTATGTGGCCCAAATGCAACATAGTGCAATCCCCACCCTGGGAAGCGCTTCAGACAGGGTAATCAGTTCATGGACAGGAGGGTCAGAGTGAGTGGATTTGGGGATACCAGCAGTGCGTACAGACACCAGCGGTGCGTCCCTCAAGCTGGATCTCAACCGGAGAACTCGAAGGACTGACCTTAAATCTCTCGGTGTGACAGATTCTGGCAGTTCCGCTGAGACGTGAGGAGACTCTGGCTGTTCCGCTGTGACGTGGACTGACTCTGGCTGGTCAGCGCTGACGTGGACTGACTCTGGCTGGTCAGCGGTGACGTGGACTGACTCTGGCTGGTCAGCGGTGACGTGGACTGACTCTGGCTGATGATCTGAGGCGTGTTGTGGATCTGGCTGGTCAGCTGTGACGTGGCGTGACTCTGGCTGGTCAGCTGTGAGTTGGGTGAGTTCATGATGATCCACAGTGGCTTGGTGTGACTCTGGCTGGAGAGCTGAGACGTGGTGTGACTCTGGCTGGAGAGCTGAGACGTGGTGTGACTCGTGACGGTCAACTGTGGCTTGGCGTGACTCGTGACGATCAACTGTGGCTTGGCTTGACTCACGGAGATCACTGGTGGCTTGGCTTGACTTGTGATGATCAACTGTGCTTTGGCCTGACTCGTGACGATCAACTGTGGCTTGGCTTTACTCGTGACGATCAACTGTAGCTTGACTTGACCTTTTAACATAGGCTGTGACTTGACTTGGCTTTTTAACATCAGCGGTGACCTGACTTGACTCTTTAACATCAGCGGTGACTTGACTTGATTCTTTAACATCAGCGGTGACTTGACTTGACTCTTTAACATCAGCGGTGACTTGACTTGATTCTTTAACAGCAGCGGTGACTTGACTTGACTCTTTAACAGCAGCGGTGACTTGACTTGACTTGACTCAACAGCAGCGGTGACTTGACTTGACTCCTTAACAGCAGCGGTGACTTGACTTGGCTTGTGATTGGCAGCAATGACGCTACGGGGTGTTGTTGTTGCCGCCATTTTGTGAGCGTGCTCTAGCGTGGCTGTGTTCACACAATTGGGTGTGGTGTCTCGTTCCTCCGCTACTCCCACAGTGAACGTTGAACCAACAGTCAGTAGGGCATAGTCCAAAAACTGAGCGAGTGAAGCACGCGTACCCTCGCGTCTAAACTCCGATTTCAATGGTTGATTAATGCCATCGCAAAAGATCTCGATCAAAGTAATGTCCGGTAAATCTGAGTAATTAGCGAAGACTAAAAACTCTCTAATATGTTGCTCCAGTGATCGAGGACCTTGTTTAAGGGCAAACAGGATTCTTGTCGTTTCCATACCTTCTGAATGACCGTCTGAGAAGCTGCTGGATCCTAGTGGGCCGAGTATTCTGTGACGGAGCTGACGAGACGTGAGACATGCGGATCCAAGTGCAAGCTTTTTATTATAAAACATGGTCAATACAGGCAGGGTCGGGCAGTAGCAAACAGGTATGGCATGGGCAAGACACAAGAGTAATCCTTAGACAAGCATAGGTCGGCGATCGGCAAACTTAATCCAGAGGGCTAGGCTGAGAGAATAATCCAGGAACACGGGCAGAATCAGAACACGGGAAATCAAACTGGGAAAACAGGGAAACGCTTGGTAAGGTAGCTAGGCTAAACAATACTCGGCAGTGAGTGGCAGAAAGTCCAGAGCTTAAATAGTGTGTGTGTGTGTGTGTGATTGGGTGATGGTGATTGTGAGATGGGAAACAGGTGTGTGCGTGATCAGTGCAAACAGCTGTGTTGGTGCAGTGGATGATGGGAAATGTAGTCCTTGAGTGATCTGTGACTGACTGTGTGGTGTGAAAGTCCATGTGGTGGGTGAGTGACCTCTAGAGGTGAATGACCGGATGCATGTGTTTTATTTATATATACATAATAAATATACACATATATTATGTAAACACAACTTTTATTATGGATGTGATTAATTGCGATTAATCGTTTGACAGCATTACTATAAAGTATCAGAAAAAGGAAAATCCTAACAGTGATTTCTGCTGTGTATCTCAATGTGCGGTGTCGGGGCAATTAAATTCAAGCGTAAGTTTCCACCGCTTCCCAAAGGAAAAAATGTAAAGAAAAATATGGATTCGTAATGTGAGATGCGAGAATTTGGTCATTCAGAGGAACAAGGCAGTCTGCAGTAGACATTTCGTCTCCACGGATGTCATTCAAGGTGGACGACAACGCTTAAAAGAGGGGGCTGTGCCTGTTTTGTTTGCCTGGAATGACTAAACTCTACCGGCAGCCAGACCAAGCGTTTGAGATAAGAGCAACACTTTCATAAGGAGAACCCTATGAGCACAAGGCCATATTTAAGAATATGAATAAAAGTAAGATGAGACTTAAACATAAAACACATAGGCCTGGTTTCACAGACAAGGTTACACCACGGTAAGACCAGTAGCAGGCATCAAATTTGAAATGAGCTCGTTTTGTGCATGAAATTGTAAAATTTCTCATTTTAAACATTTGTGAATAAAATATTGGTTGAAGTGATTTGAAATTCTTTATGTTTTCATTTTATTCAAATTAAAAAAAAAAACTTCCCAACATTTCCGGAATTTAGGTATTAGATTTTGATGTTATTTGATGTAAAAAAAAAAATCTTGATAACTTTATAAGTGGACCTCAGAGAACAGTAAAAAATAATAAAAAAGGCAGTTCATGACCCCTTTAATGCTTCAGAAAAGGGCAGATTCTAAATTCTGATAATTACATTACTACTCTAACATAATAATTTCAGTTTTAACTAACTAGATATTAACTACTTTTCTGCTTAGTAGTGATCGTTTCTTTCACATGCACTTGATTTGTGTGGGCTATATAGTGCATATTCAAGGTAACAATGCAATAATATGTCAATATCTTGACATACAGGAGTTTGAGAAAAAATAGTTGAAAATAGTTTATCTATTTTTATTTGTCTTTTTCCAAGAATTCTGCAGTATAAATAGGACATTTCACTTTCACGTTTTCACTTTCAGAGGTTGGTATGATTTGCAATATAGTTCTCTGTTAGTTGTTCTGCTGGGACAGAATGTATTCTTTTTTTTTTCTTTTTTAAATTAAAAACAGTTAGAACTACAATAATACACACATATATAAAACACAAACAAAATATATAAAATATTAAATTTGAATAAAAATACAAACTATACAGCAGGGGGTGGGACAGAATGTCTATCAAGTTCAGATCAGAGCCGTTGGCGTATCATCGCTCCTCCGTTCGTAGACCCTTTTTGTGCCATGCGGCCAATTCAAACCAGTGCAGATTCGGCTACATAAGGAGCTTAAAATATCATCTTGTTGTGATGTTGGTGTCGTGGAACAAACAATGGTCTTCTCACATTTGTCAATAAAGCTCAAAAAGCAGAGTTCCAGATGCCAAAATAAGACTTTATTGAACACAGCAACAAAGCCGAGATGACGGCCGCCGCATCTGAGTCTTTGTCTGTCCGAGCAGCCATTTTTATAACTTCTTATCAGTCTTTTTAACCAAAAAATTTACAACTCGGCCTCTGATTGGTCTTACCCCCATTAGTTTTGCTACAATGAATTCTTACTGCCCTTGGTTTGCTTTCCATCTCTAGACTCATTCTGGTTCAAACCATTTTCCAGATTACTTTAGTCTCATACTTCCACTGGATGCAGGTGTCCTCATGGGCCATTCATCATACTTGTTTGTGCCATCCTTGACGCATTCTTGGAAGTCACCCAAAGTTTCATTCTGGTTCATTGGTGCTGCCCAATGGAAAGTACCATACTCGCCCATTAAGGGGCACCTAAGACTCACTCTCATGTAGCTGTAAAAACAGTTGCCTGCTGAAATTTAAATATACATCTTCATGACTAGATAGACACAGGCGAGTTTCTCTTTACTACACGTTATGTTTCTCTGTAGATGTGAGTTACTCAACTGGAGGTAATCCTGTCAGATCATCCATCCTTTGAGTGAGTACAGGTCGGACAATCTGGTTTCGTCCGTTAAAGTTAACTTATTTAAATAACAATCACGGTCCAGCACAGTGAGTGATCTTACATATGCAGGTAATATCGGATTTTCTCCACTAATTGACCATATGCACTGTTATGTCCTGGTTGTAGATAAGCCAGCTCAGTCATTTCCTGTCAAGTGTACTGTGCTGTAAGAGGAGCGCCCTTTGCTCGGGTTCTCTACATTATCCATTTACATTTACATTTATGCATTTAGCAGACGCTTTTATCCAAAGCGTCTTACATTTGCATTCAAGTTACAGTTTGACATTTTATCAGCTCTTGCTTTCCCTGGGAATCGAACCCATGATCTTGGCGTTGTTTGCGCCATGCTCTACCATTTGAGCTACAGGAAAGCCAAATTCCTGTAGCCAATTATCCATTCACAATTAGGAGAAAAGTTTTGTTTGTCTAAGATAGGGGTGTCCCCGACTAAGGATTTTGATAGTCGAATCCAGGCGCAGCTCCCACCCAATCAGAAGCTTGGCCCACCCTGGCCCCACACATAACAGCCAATCACAAAATTGTTGTGATATTCAATTGAGGTTCATATATTTTTTCTTTTTCGTTTTCTTACCGCCCACACCCACATACGTGCTAATACTGTATTTCCACGCATCAGGGAGCCGCTATCAATATGCTCGGAATTGAAATCCTTTTGAATGGGCGCTCGCGCCTTTCACTTTGTCTGATGCGCATTCAGTAGTGTCTCGCATTAGCAAAAATCATGACAGTCCTCCACATGAGTTGCTAATCAAATCTAATCAAACTCCACATGAGTTGCTAAATGCAAATATTCCCTAAAAACACCCAGTGATGCGGTCAGGACGCGCCGGCTTCCTTTTAAATATGATAAAAAATTACATTTGTCACTGCCATGGTAGAAACAGTCAGTCAAACATAGGAATATGCACAATTCTGGATAAATTGATCACTTTTTTTTTTTTTTAAATAGAGATCATATTCTCCTACGATTCTGAATAGACAACTAAACAAATATCTTGTAATTTACTAGAGGTTCTGACAAAATGTTAATTGCTGCAGTCTATTTAATTTTTAAAATTTGAATTATTTATTGCAAAATTTGCACCTCTGTTGTGGCTAATATTAATTTCATAATTATCCTTACTCGGTGAAGTAGCAGAAGTTAAGAGAAAATGTGCAAATGGCCCATTTCGGGGTGAATTAAATGTCTTATATTATAAACAGTGACATTTAAGGCATTCATCCTTTCACTTTAAAAAAAATGGGGGCATAAAAAGAGTAGCCTATACCCACTTCTCCAGGCACCACTACACCACTGCTCCTCACTCTCCACCCGTGATCAGTGAAATCGGACTGCAACAAGACTTGTGTTGGATGCAGGGTTGTCAAGTCCGAGGTGTTTTTTTTTTTTCTACTGAATTGGGCTACTTTTAAACTGCTGCCGTGGATTGATTTTTCCCCCCATGGGTCAAAGGCTTGAAATATTGAATATAGGGCCTAAATTAAATTTCACTGAAATGCTTAAATTTATAAAAAATATTCTGGATATTAAGCTTTGTGAAGGAGGGCAACTGGTAGGAAGGCTTTGAGTGTTTATGAAGCATAACAGCATAACAGTGACTGTAAAATATGTATTTTAGGTATCTAAATGAGTTCTGATATTTGGGACTACGTTGTTCTGCTTTTCACTGGCTATTGGGCTAGTTTTGTCACCTGGCAACCCTGTTGTAGAGTAGATGCTTTCAGTTTAGAATTGTAGTGTATATTTTCCAGGTGATCTAAATTATTTTTGTATTTATAAAAATGTGGTTGGATTTATTCATGCATGTTAAAATATTTATTTGAAGCTTCTTTCTTTTCAGATTCTTATTTACAGCATTATTTTAATATAGGCAGTATATTATCTTATTGGGAGAAGTTCTATGTTAAATCAAAGATTTGAGCACCCCCATAGCCAATGAGTGATCATCTACTGCCATCTCTTGGTTATAAAACCAAGAGTTCCTGTGGCTCAGTGGTAGAGCATTGCGTTAGCAGCGCAAAAGGTTGTGGGTTCGATTCCCAGGGAACACACATAGTGATAAAACATGTATAGCCTGAATGCACTGTAAGTCGCTTTGGATAAAAGCGTCTGCTAAATGCATAAATGTAAAACGCTAATTTCATTTTCATCTTAAAAAGTCTATTTTTCGCCGAGACACGTTTTTAGCATATTTCTTCATGTTGTCTTCATGAATGAAAAGTGAACCTTTAATAATGGGAATTTTACTGCACAGAGTTGAGAAATAATAAATGCTTTAAAATTTTATAAGATTTTAAAAATGTGTTCATGGCTATAGGTAAGATATTGATTATCGAGAATACCATTACAATGTCCTTTAAGAGATTAGCCTAACTGCCTTAACAGTTACGATAGTGTTTATTTGTCAGCATTTAAATGTACAGTTATACTTACTTGGGTACTTTCCTGGGATTACCAGACTCTGCATATAACATTATATGTTCTTTAATAACATGAAACTGCATGTTAATTCCGCAATCATTATTTATTGTGTTGCAATTATTTTGTTTCTCAGTTTCTGATAAGAATGAGGCAGAAGATGATTCTGTTATAAATAGCGCTCTGTGCATTTGGTCAATTATAAAAAAACAACAAGCTAACAAACTTCTTCACAGCGTTAGTGAAGTGGTCAGAGGAATCTTTCTGCTAAGCTCCGCCCACAGAAAAACGTCACTAACAAAGGGTCTTGGTTGTTTTTGCCTTTTGCGCCTAACTGGTTTGCTCGCTAAAACCTGCAGTTTTGGGGAGAAAATCCTTCATCTCCTCGTTTATTTTGGACAAGGATCCGCTTAAGGTATGAATTATGTTTCACAAATCCGTGGTGTTGTTTTGTTAGTTTGTTTGCTTTTTCTTTATTTTTATTTTTTATGGTCTGCAAATATGTTTGGATCAATCTTTGTAAACAAGAAAAAGCAATAGATTAATTAATCCAAATTTAAGGAAAATCTCATGATTCGCATTGCAAGTAAACTTGAACGTTTAACTGTGAAGATCAAGCCATTGTGTAACGGCGCATTGGTCATAATAACCCGATTGTTCTCTAAAGTTCTCTGTTTTGGCCGCGCATGTGCGCTTAAGTTGTTTACAACGGAATTTTTTGCATGTGGGCAATCGTTCCCAGCCGGCATTTCAACGTTGATTCACCGGTGAATCAACGTCGGTTACCATGGTTGAATCAACGTTGGATTATGTTTCGATTTTGCAAATTGGATCAACGTTGATATTGTGACGTTGTTTCACCGCGAAATCATGACGTTGTTTCACCGTTGAAATCGTGACGTTGTTTCACCGTTTTACCTTCAGCATTGGTGAATTAAGGTCGTTCTGTAGACGTTGGATTAACGTTGAATTATGTGTTGATTTTGAAAATTGAATCAACGTTGATATTGTGACGTTGTTTCACCGTCGTACTTTCAACATGAGTGAATACACAACTGTACGTTCAATTACCACCTAGTTTGCATTTAGATCAACACTTACACATACATAAAGCTTAAAAATCAAATGACTGGCAGCAATGGCTTTACAATCAACTTCAATAAACTACCACACACTGAAAATGGTAAAACAGCAGTTTTATTTTGGAAACATACAGTATAAAACAGATGAAAATAATCCCAAACTTTAGCTTGCAGTGTTTGTGCTTGGATGTATTGTTAAAAACCTGTAAAATCCAAATACAACATTTAAAGACTCAAAGTGTTTGTACCATTACATGCATATTTTGCACTGCACTTGCAAGAGAAACCCTTGAACTTCTTTTGACTGAAACCAGTTGATCTTTTATTTTGGTGGAAATCTATAGTTTCTGTGAAAACATGTTTTACTAATGTGTCTCATTACAAGAGATATGTACATTTGTGCAGTGAAAGTGTTGAACAGTTTGAGAATGGAACCTGCAACAGAAACCGTGTCGGTGGTAAAGGATAGGACTGTCTGAGTTTTGTCGACAGCCAGAGGAAATTCTTAACGCAGGAAAAACGCTGCCTTGAATGAAATGCATTTAATATTTTAAGTAAAAATGTTTCTTCAAATTCTGATAAAATGTTAGAACCAACTGCCTTGTGCATATAGCGTGGTTGTGCTTTGGGTGATCCTTGAAAGAGTCCCAGCTCGACCCAGCCGGCATTTCAACGTTGATTCACCGGTGAATCAACGTCAGGTACCATGGTTGAATCAACGTTGGATTATGTTTCGATTTTGCAAATTGGATCAACGTTGATATTGTGACGTTGTTTCACCACGAAATCATGACGTTGTTTCACCGTTGAAATCGTGACGTTGTTTCACCGTTTTACCTTCAGCATTGGTGAATTAAGGTCGTTCTGTAGACGTTGGATTAACGTTGAATTATGTGTTGTTTTTGCAAATTGAATCAACGTTGATATTGTGACGTTGTTTCACCGTCGTACTTTCAACATGAGTGAATACACAACTGTACGTTCAATTACCACCTAGTTTGCATTTAGATCAACACTTACACATACATAAAGCTTAAAAATCAAATGACTGGCAGCAATGGCTTTACAATCAACTTCAATAAACTACCACACACTGAAAATGGTAAAACAGCAGTTTTATTTTGGAAACAAACAGTATAAAACAGATGAAAATAATCCCAAACTTTAGCTTGCAGTGCTTGTGCTTGGATGTATTGTTAAAAACCTGTAAAATCCAAATACAACATTTAAAGACTCAGTGTTTGTACTAGAGGTCGACCGATAGTGGATTTTACCGATAGCTAGGTTGGACCACACTGGCCGATACCGATTAATCAACCGATAGTTTTTAAAATAGATACTGAATGAAAACTAAATAGAGCTTTACTATTTAAAAAAAAAAAACAGTAACAGTACTGAACTATACTTTATAAATGAATAAAAATTTAGTATTAATATTTATTACTATATTGATTATTAAAGTTATTTCATAGTTTACAAATGTTAAAAAGAAACTTAAATTTAAAAATGAAGCCTATTAGTAAATGTTGAAATGAAATGAACACACTCTAACAAGGAACAATACTTCTACAGCTTTCGTTAATGTTACAAATGGACTCTTATTAAGTATTACCATTTCATTTCAACAGTCATGCTTAAAGATGGCCATCTTGAAATACCTACAAAAGGCCATATTAAAAATTGCATGCACAGGTTATTGATATTGTATGTGCACTCTTTATTTGCTGCTATTTTAGAACACTGCATGATTATCTAATTAAAATATAAACAAATATGCAAGTGAGTGACACACTGTGCAAAAGCACAGCGCTGCGTCTTGGAGAAGTCACGGGTATCACACACACACACACACCAGACGCGTCACGTTCAATTTAAGCAGCGGTCTAAAACCGTTTATTTAATCACCAAACGGACATAAGTTTGCTTCAAGAATGAATTATGTGTCATAAATGAGTTTGAAGTTCGGTGTTTAAATAACAGAGCAAACGGAAAGAGAAAGCGCGATCTGTATTACAGCTCTCTATATGAAGCATACAGACTGTATTAGAGCCACGGAAAGACAAACGTTTTGCTGAAAAATGCACAATACATAATTTATAGCCTAGGGCGAAGTCATTATGTACATTAACAATGATTTGGGACAAATAGGCTATAATGTTATTTAATGGGAAACTATGTGAATGGCGCTCTGTTCCGCGGCAGGATTTTCTGTCGGCTGCATTTAAATGCGCGTCTGAAGTTTGCTCTGTGCAGCGCGCAGTGTCACATGCCAAAACAAACAACATGTGCTGTCAGTGATTTCTGCCTCTAGAGGCCGCTCTCACACTGTATAATGATAGCAGACCATTCTCAACCACTCAAGCAACAGACGCAACACGAAGAAAGAAAGAAAAAAAAAAAAAAAAACACAGAAAACTATCGGCATGGATTTTTGCCGATAACCGATTGTTATGCAAATCAACTATCGGTGCCGATTAATCGGCAAAACCGATGAATCGGTCGACCTCTAGTTTGTACCATAACTTGCATATTTTGTGCTGCACTTGCAAGAGAAACCCTTGTACTTCTTATGACTCAAACCAGTTGATCTTTTATTTTGGTGGAAATCTATAGTTTCTGTGAAAACATGTTTTACTAATGTGTCTCATTACAAGAGATTTGTACATTTATGCAGTGAAAATGTGTTGAACAGTTTGAGAATGAAACCTGCAACAGAAACCATGTCGGTGGTAAAGGATAGGACTGTCTGAGTTTTGTCGACAGCCAGAGGAAATTCTTTACGCAGGAAAAACGCTGCCTTGAATGAAATGCATTTAATATTTTAAGTAGAAATGTTTCTTCAAATTCTGATAAAATGTTAGAACCAACTGCCTTGTGCATATAGCGTGGTTGTGCTTTGGGTGATCCTTGAAAGAGTCCCAGCTCTAGGTCCTTTCTGATGCCGTGTCCTCCTCTCTCACACACTTGTGCACTTTCTGTACTGTCCTGTATAAATAAAAACAAAAACAACAAAAATAAATACTCATAAAAGATTAACTTTGACATTGTGAAATATATTTAACTGAAAACTGAATGCAAAACATATCACATACAATATTTTCACTTTAAGTTCAATAACAGTGGGGTTGGAAACAAAGTGCACAACACTATTCATTAAACACCTATTTAATGTATTCAGATGAAAGTTTGCAATATTAAATTATTCACAAGCAGTTTTTTCAGAGCCCCCAGTTACACTGTTTTAATCAGAATCCTAACTATACAGTGTATTTAGTAAAACAAGTAAAATCAAATCAAGTACATTTTTATTAAACTAAGTAAAATCAAAACCTTTCACAAAAGGTCAATGAATCTCTTCCAGAAGTGACAGTGCAATGTAGCAGATGAACAATTCCTTACCAAATTGCCAATAAACAGCTGGATCCTTGATGACTCTACAAGGGGAAAGAAGAAATGGTTCACTGAAAAGTTCTTAAAAAGCAGTTTTTCGTTTTATACCATTCCTTTAAAACAATGGTTCTCAAACTTTTTATACCAAGTACCAACTCAGAAAATATTTGGCTCTCCAAGTACCACCATAATGACCAGCATTAAAATACAGTAGCGTAGTAGGCCCAACTATTCAGCTACAGCTCTGCACAGTTCAAAACGAGGCAGTTTTATTCCCAATAAGAATATTTATTGTTGTCAGCCACTTTAACATTGTAAATACAGTTTGAACATTAACACTGCACAGTGCTTACATACAGGTAAATACAAAACTTAAATAATGATTAAATTAAAATGTGTTGTACCAAAAGTTAAATAAAAACTGTACTATACTTAAATGTAAAAAAAAAAAAAAAAACTTTACTCAAATAAATATTAAATTAAAATGTATTAACATTAATTTATATTTCATTTAGTGATCCCTCTGCGTACCACTAGAGGGAGCCTGAGTAGCACTAGTGGTACTCATACCACACTTTGAGAATCACTACAATCTTAATTCGTTTATATTTGCGATTATATGATATTTAGAAAACATGAACAGAGTATGTTATCTTTGAGACTATTATACGATTAAAAATATAACACAATGCATGGCATTCACATCAGAAAAATCTCTAAGACAGACATTAACGTAACACAACTTACTAGCAACACACAACATTAGCATCTGTGATAAAGCAACACAAAAATACACACACACAGACACAGGTATTTATCTTCTGCAGGTTAACGTTACATGTAATTTACCCATTTGTAAACTCTGGTAACATTACTTTATTATTTTTGAAAGGTAACGTTAAGATAGCGATTTTCTTACCTGATTTTGTCCGTGTGTTTGCAGGACCTCGCAGATCACACCTGACCCTTCCTGTGTTCACATTCTAGTTTTTGTTCTCCGTTGACATGTCACGACTCAAATTCGCTCAAAATAAAAATTGAACAGGCAAATATTTATATTATAAATAATTCGGAGCCGACCGGGCAATCTCAACGAGCAGCAGCTCACACACACAATCAGTCAGTCAGCCGCCTCACTCAGAAAGACGATAATATCAGTCATATTTTCAAACTGAGAAAGGCGCGAACAGTTTCATTGGCCAGTTTCCTGGATGACAGCCAGATTAACCAATCATGATCAATGAAATAAGGTAAACGCAGTGAAATGTATTTATTTTTATTGTTGTTAATGATGATAATATTTTAACATATACCTTTAGATTTTAGAATAGGTTTAACGATCAAAACATTGTAAAATGCTAATAAAATAATAATGATCTTAAATAATTTAGTAATAATAATTTAAAAGGCAGAAATTTATTTTGTATGCTGTTGAAGACATTAAGTTGATTCAACATACAGTTCTTGTAAAAAACAAATCAACATTGATTTACAAGTGTTTTTGGTAACCTTTTTCAACCATTTAGCATTAAACATTTTTTCAACGTTGTTTCAATGTTGAAACAACAACTGTCATTATTTCAACCATATTTCAACGTTGAAGATTGGTCATGTGCCGGCTGGTTTTCAACCGTTCAGCATTAAACGTTGTATAAACGTTGTTTCAACGTTAAAACAACAACTGACCTTATTTCAACCATATTTCAACGTTGAAGGTCGGTCATGTGCCGGCTGGGTTCTTTCCCTGCATCCCAATGTGCACACTATCTGCCCTAAATAGTATTGAAAATTACTAATATCACATTGAATTTAGGATGGATAGTGTTGGGACGCAGCTTTTGTATTTGTATTGGATATCCATTCCGACTTACAATTACTGTAAGAAAATATGAAAAAAATACCTTTATCAGTATTGATTGGCAATTTGCTATCCTACTAATGTTGTGTTTTGTACCCAGTGTTTCCCAACCTGCGCGCGGGAGCAGATATATACTTTGAGGTAGGGCTGGGCGATAAAACGATAACTATATTATAGTAATATAGTTTTCCTCGATAAAACAAGTTCGATAAATATTCAATATGTTTATGTGGCAAAAGATAAAACAGCGCTGACAAACAGCAGAAAAACACCGTCAGAAGGTTTCAGTCTACACATCGCCATCGTTTACCATGTATTTACTGTAGTAACACTAACTGCACCGTGGTACTGTGGCAGAAATGTGGGGTATTTATATCAAATTTATTAATGTTTGCGTGTATTAAAGTAATGGAATGTAATTACAGTATATTTGTGATTAAGCTATCTAGCGTTTGTGCATTTATAATAAATGTATTTAGACTACTGTTTTACATATAAATTGGCTGCCTAGAAACCATATAGTTGCATTTTTCCCACAGTATTGAGGTGCTATTGCTATATGTGTGGTTTTTAACTCTGGTTATCATGTTGTAAATGTATGCTTCTATGGAAGAACAATGGTTCATTTTAATAAAACTCAAAACAGTCAGTAAAATTTAATTTCACCATATATAAAAAAAGAGGGTTGCAATTTTTACAGATTTTGATAATGAACATAAATTTACATCTGCATCCTAACTCAAACTATACTGTCTACTCAATGTCAAATGTGCATTTCTAAGACACAAAAAATGTATATTATTATTGTATAGGCATGTATAAGTATAATACGGGGGGTTGGGGGGGCTCAGATAACCATATGTGTACGAAGGGGGGGGGGGGGGGGGGCATTTTGCATTTGCAGAACTACATGTCTATGCATATTTAATAAAGAGAACAAATTGTGTTATAATTTTGAGCGAGACGGATCACTGTTCTGCCTGGGCAACCTGTAGCCTTCAGCCGACCCAGACTAGCATTACTATAAAGATCCACAAGATTTTTCATCTTTCAACAAGCAAATGCACACATACCTTATCCTCAGACTCAGATTAATAGATAAATTTCCTTATTTTACATATAGGCCTATCATATTCAATATCGTCTGTCTCTTTCAGAGATGTCAGTGATCAGCTCCAGTCCAGATGATCCAGTGATCCGGATTCTTCTGATGGGCAGAGATGGTTCTGGGAAAAGCTCATCTGGAAACACCATACTGAGAGAAAGAGAGTTTAAAGATCACGAGTCTGAAGTGTGTGAGGGTCGAACACAGATTGGTGGGAAGCAGGTTGCTGTGATTGATTGCCCAGATCTACTGGATCCAGATCTGAATGAAGAGCAGCTGGAGATGATGAAAAAGCAGCTGGTCTCTCGATGTTCAGCAGGTCTCGGTTCAGTTCTGCTCACCGTTCCTCTAGAGAAACCTGTGCAAAACGAGGAAGAGATCCTGGATTATATCAAGTGTTTATTTGGTCCTGAAGTTCAGAATTACATCATGATCTTGTTCACACACAAAGATGATCTGGAAGAGCTGGATCAGAACATTGAGGAACATCTGAAACACAAAGATCATGCGGATCTCCAGCGACTGGTGACTGAATGTGGAGGAAAGTTTCACTGTTTCAATAACAAGAGAAAATCAGACGATCAGATTCAAGAACTACTGCAGAAGATAGAAGGAACAATGGAGGAGAACAGAGGGAAATTTATCATGGGACGGAAGAGGAGGAGACAGAGCATGGCCAGCATTGTCAATTGTAAGTTGTTTTGTTGTTGTGTCATTACCAACCAACGTCGCTATTTTACACAGATATAAGTCACAAGAAACCGCTTTGGTTGAATATCATTTCAGAATAAATTGACAGAGAAGGTTACATATTCTTTAATGAATGTATCTCATTATAACGGTTGAATAATAGTGTTAAACATGTAACAGTCAACAAGATCAAATGTCACAAAGAAAATGAAGGGGGATCAATCACCATTGAATAGCTTACTATATTTCCCTTAGAAGAGCATACAACTTCAACATCAAACATTACAAATGACTGGACCATATTTCTTGTAGAAGTGCTATCAGTCTGTTCATACTTGGAGGCAAAAACCTTTTTAAAGGTCTAATCAGATTTAAAGTCTTGAGTTACCACAAATGTCCTTAGTTCATCACAGCATTGTAGATGTTAGGATATTACAAGGATAAAGTCCAAGATCATCCACGGCAGTAATCCATAAAGTAATTCAGAAGAAATTCCAAAGTTGCAGTGAACAGTAAATCAGAAACATTGACCAGTTGAGATGTCATCAAAATCAGGTGAATACAAAAACCCTCTAGACAAACAAAACAAACAATCAACATGAGGTTCAGGAAGCTAAGTACATTTCCCATTATAAAACCTCTGATACTATTAAAGAAACAAAGCAACTTACATTGAGATGTAGAACACAAATGTTCCTCAATAAGGGTTTGAGAAAGCATGGAGAGCAAACACTCCCAGCTCACATGTGTCCTTACTCAAACTTCCCACTCCTCTTATTCTCTGATCTAGAGAAACTTGACTGACAATGACTCCCTTGTGCCCCCTCATGACTGGGAGTAAAATTACCACTTACTTTAAGCACAGAAGTAAGGTAACAGCTTACTAAATCTGTTACACACCCCCCCTTTCAGAAGAAGGCCTGACCTGGCCGTAGAACCTTTTCAAATTTTCTACATGGTAGGTCTCAACCTGCTTAGGTTCGGTTGACATCTCAACTCTGTAATTTACATTATTCAGCTGCTTTAAAACTTTGGCAGGCCCTCGCCACTTGGGAGCTAACTTGGCTGTAAATGCGTCCCCTGCACGAGACAACGGGTGAGTCCGAACCCAGACAAGTTCCCCTTCTTGGAAGGTCTCTTGCCGTCTCTTACGGTTGTAGTATCTCTGTTGTCTACTTTGAGCTCTCGTGACATTCTCCTTCACTCTCTCCAAGAGTGATTGCTGACGTTCAATAGCCTCATATGCAGATTGGTCAGGATCAGGAGAACGATATTGGAATAGTTCGAGGGGCCCTTTCAACTTACGTCCTAGAGCAATCTCTGCTGGAGTGTAGTTGGTACTCTCGTGCCAAGATGAATTGATTGCAAACCTGAACTCATGGATCCACTGATCCCAATTCCGATGATTGTCCTTGACGAATGATGCAATCATTATCTTAAGAGTTCTATTCACCCTTTCTGTCAAGTTAGTCTGTGGGTGGTATGCAGTGGTGAGTTTTTGAATTGCACCCCATTGTCTGCAGGTAGCATGCAGAAGTTGAGATGTAAACTGCGGTCCTCTGTCTGACACCAAATAAGTAGGTACCCCCCATCGAGTAAAGATCTCCTTGATAAGAATGTTAGTTATCAAAGGCGTCTTAGCTGACCGCAAAGGGAATACCTCAACCCACTTACTACAGTAATCCACAGTGACCAGCAAATACTCGTTCAGCTTCATGCTTCTCGGAAACGGACCCATAAGATCAATGCCAACCATGTATCCAGGTTCTTTTACAGGAGTAGACTGAAGGGTTCCAGAAAGTTTGGATATACGTGGCTTGTATTGCTGACAGACTTGGCACTGTTTGCAGTAACCCCATACATCCTGTTGAATTTCTGGCCAATACACCACATTGAGCAATCGACGTAATGTTTTCATGCGCCCAAGATGCCCGCTCAAAGGATTGTCATGAGCAAACTGGAGAAATTGCTGCCGCAGATCTTTTGGGATGATTACTTGCAAAGTATGGCCCTTTTGTCGATCAGGAATGCATCTGAACAAAAAGTTATTTTGTTCAACATAGTGGATCCGTTGGGGGTCGATAGGGTTGAGCTTCGCTTCATCCCACAAAGGCTGCAATGATTGGTCACTTTTCTGGCTTTGACCAAGTTCTTCCCTATTAATTGGTAAATCTCCATTCACATCTTTTACTTGGCATACTGCAACACATCCGAGTGGCTCTTCTTCAGGCATCGCACGGGACAGTGAATCAGGCACTACATTACATCTCCCTTTCCGGTATCTCACAGTAAAGTCAAACCCTTGGAGTCTGATAGCCCACCTAGTAAGTCTTGATGTTGGGCGAGGATGGTTAAAAACCCACGTGAGTGCGGCGTGATCTGTAAGTACTACAAAAGGTCTCCCTTCAAGGTACTGTGGCCACTTCTCAACCGCCCAGACCACAGCAAGGCATTCTTTCTCTGACACGGCATATGATTTTTCTGCTCCTTGAAGCAGCCGGGAGGCATAGGCAATGACATGTTCTCCCCTCTCCGATTCCTGAGTCAGTACAGCACCAAGTCCGATGTCACTCGCATCAGTTTGCACCTTGAATGGTCTATTTGAGTCTGGGGGCATAAGAACTGGGGCCTTTTGCAGGGCATCTTTCAAGTCTTCTACAGAATGTTGGCACTCTTCAGACCAGTTCCATGGTATCCCCTTCTTCTTAAGGGCATGAAGTGGGGCAGCACGTTCTGAAAAATATGGAATAAAGCGATGATACCACCCTGCAAGACCTAAGAATCGCTCAACTTCTTTAACATTTTTGGGTGTAGGAAAATTCCTAACAGCATTCACTTTGGAATCCTCTGTCTTGATCCCTTCCTCTGAAATGACGTGTCCTAGAAAAGTCAGTGATTTTCTTACCAATTTACACTTCTTAATGTTAAGTGTTAAGCCAGCTGATTCCAATGCAGCAAACACCTTCTTCAGATCTTGGAAGTGTTGTTGAATGTCTCTGGAGTATATGACAATGTCGTCCATGTACACAAAACAGCATTTGCCTAGAAGATCTTGCAGAACTTTATTCATCAGCCTTTGGAATGTTGCTCCAGCATTTTTCAACCCAAATGGTAGACGAACAAACTCATACTGGTTGTACTTGGTGACAAAAGCAGTTTTCTGGATACTACTCTCGTCCATCACCACTTGCCAGTATCCACTCCTAAGATCTAGGGTACTGAATACCGTTGCTCCGTAGACAGACTCCAGGATATCTTGTATCTGAGGCATTGGAAAGCCATCCAGTGGAGTTTTAGCATTCAGTGCGCGATAATCCACACAGAAACGCATTCCTCCATCCTTCTTGGGTACTAGTACTACTGGAGCAGCCCATGGGGATGTAGATGGTCGTATTATACCTTTACCCAGCATGGCTTTGACTTCCTCATCAATAAAGTTCTGCTTATTGACTGGAACGGGGTAGGCTCTTTTACGCACTGGGATAGGGTCGCTAGTTATGATCTGGTGCTTAATGATAGACGTTTGGCCCAACTCATCTGTACAGACAGTCGGCCAATTCAGCAGCAATCCCTCTAAACGCCTCTTCTCTGTCCGGGAAGCATCAGCAAGATCCACTAAATCCTTAATAGCACTAACAGAGTCACTGGATACTTGCACTATTGGCATTGCACAGTATATGTTAACTGAGGGTAGTTGGTCATAGCAAGAGAAAGGGTATAATGTTTCCGTCTGTCCAGGCAATGAATATGTGGAGGTGTCAAAATCCAACTTGACTCTGCATGACACAAGGAACTCAAGGCCTAAAATGAGCGGAAAAGCCAAGTCTTCATCTTTCATGATAAACAGTCGCACTGGGTTTGTGCATCCTTGCAGGGTACATTCCCAGGTTACTTCACCTAATGCCCTCTGGATGTGACCATTGGCCAGGGCAAATGTCTGTCCCCGACAGGACTGCCAAGACTCTGCCTTATCCTTCCATCTTCTCCACAATGACTCCTGGATTAAGGAGTATGAGCTGCCTGAATCCACAATGGCTTCACAAGGTTGGTTACGCAAAATTACAGTCAAGGTGAGAAGTTTGACATTACCTCTTGTTAACAATGCCATGCTATGGTTCCCGGGCTTAACTCTGCTGAACTTATCTGGGCCCCCTTTTCTAGAGGATCTTTCTGCCTGTCGTTGCTTCCAGAAGGCCCTTTCCTCAGCTATGTCCCGCTCCACCAAAGTTCCTGTGCGCACCAAATCATCAAAGGTAGTTACTGTTCCTCTTAAAATGCTTGCAAGACGGGGATTACAGTTTCTCAAGGTAGCCTGCAGAATCTCCTTTTCAGTCATTGTCGGTTTAAGTCTAAGACATAAGGCCCGATACTGGAATGCAAATGTTCGAATATCCTCATCAATCCCTTGTTTTCTCTCTCGTATCCTCCTTTCTGCTTCCACCTCATGATCCTCTGGTAGGAAAGACCGCAAAAAGATGGCCTTGAACTGACTCCATGTTTTAACCTGTGCCTTTTCGGCCACCCACCAATCCTTGGCTGTATGTGTCAGCACGGATGGCAATGTTGCTAGTATCTCAGCATCATTCATGGGACGTACAGTTAAATATTCTGCACACTTCTCTAGATAAGTTATTGGGTCTTCATCTACTGTGCTCCCAAACTTAGGGAATTCTATTTTTACAGCCATTTTATAAGGCAGCAGGTGTAGCATGGAAGTTAACTGTGCATCTGGTGTTGATGTAATAGTTGGTGTAGAAGTAGCTCCAGGTGTAAGACAAAACAAGGACTTGAGATGGTTGTCTCTCCTTTTCATGCAATCCATCACAGTTTTTCCCATCTCTTGCAGTTGGTCTTCTAGAGATTTCTTCAGGAAATTACTTTTCCTTTCTACAACATCAGCAAGTTTCTCCTCCAACTCTGTCAGACTTTGAGTGTCAAGAGATGACTGAGTGGTCATTCGCTTTGCCAAATCTTGCATCTGTCCCTCTACAGCAGTCAAACGACGGTCATACTGCTGAAGATAATTCTGAACATATCTTTCTACTCCCTGGACACGTTCCACACTCTCTTTCTCCATCTTGTCCATTCTGAATGCCAATTGACTTACCCTTGTTGCAATGGTCAGACTGATCAAACTTTCCTCATCCGGTGGTGGTGGAGGTGGTAGACAACTTGAGTCATTATCCTCTTCTGGAGCAGTCGCCCCTCCTTCTGATTCTATATACAAACTGCTGAAGGAGTGTATCAGTTCTCCAACTGGCTCACGTCGGGTCATGAAAGGTTCAGAAGTATAGTCTAGATCCATTTTGGGAATAGACTCGGCGTTGTCTCATGCAGGAGTTTCTGCCAAGAATAAGACTAAAAAAAGATTTAGCAACTATCAATTACAAATGCTTCCACAATTTGTAACCTACCACTTAGGTGAACAAATGGGGAAAAGATTGATGTTATACATAGATATATAGGAGAGACATAGCATATAATTGATTCAAAGAACACACATTCAATTCACTCTTCAGGAAATTTGCTAAGGCGGTGATTCAAGTCCCTGTTCGGGCGCCAAATTATGTAACAGTCAACAAGATCAAATGTCACATAAAGAAAATGAAGGGGGATCAATCACCATTGAATAGCTTACTATATTTCCCTTAGAAGAGCATACAACTTCAACATCAAACATTACAAATGACTGGACCATATTTCGTGTAGAAGTGCTATCAGTCTGTTCATACTTGGAGGCAAAAACCTTTTTAAAGGTCTAATCAGATTTAAAGTCTTGAGTTACCACAAATGTCCTTAGTTCATCACAGCATTGTAGATGTTAGGATATTACAAGGATAAAGTCCAAGATCATCCACGGCAGTAATCCATAAAGTAATTCAGAAGAAATTCCAAAGTTGCAGTGAACAGTAAATCAGAAACATTGACCAATTGAGATGTCATCAAAATCAGGTGAATACAAAAACCCTCTAGACAAACAAAACAAACAATCAACATGAGGTTCAGGAAGCTAAGTACATTTCCCATTATAAAACCTCTGATACTATTAAAGAAACAATAAAGCAACTTACATTGAGATGTAGAACACAAATGTTCCTCAATAAGGGTTTGAGAAAGCATGGAGAGCAAACACTCCCAGCTCACATGTGTCCTTACTCAAACTTCCCACTCCTCTTATTCTCTGATCTAGAGAAACTTGACTGACAATGACTCCCTTGTGCCCCCTCATGACTGGGAGTAAAATTACCACTTACTTTAAGCACAGAAGTAAGGTAACAGCTTACTAAATCTGTTACAAACATCCTTGCTCATCTCTTGTCTTGGGTGCAAAAATCTTGGATTGTAAAGTTCTAGATAATAAAAACATTAAAATTAAACATGGAAAACCAAACTAATATTTAATGCATTGATTTAACATAAGTGAAACTGGCACAGAGTTGTTTAATTGCAATGTAGGGTTACTATGACTGTTTTTATCTAAAGATGCTTCTGCTCTGGTTCTCTGATGCACAGTGATGAAGGTGAATCAAGAGAGGGACTGGATCCAAACACAACATAAACTAATTTGATTTAAATAAAAAAATCCAAGTAAACAGAACAAACACAGAAAGTAAAAAACAATAGGGATATCAGCCAAGAAATTAACAAGGAACCGAGAAACAGAGGGTACATACAGGGGATGACAACTTTTCCAAAAAAAAAAAAAACACAGACAACACTTCAACATGAAAGTTCCTGTAACAGTCACAGGGAATCCAACAGGACAGATATGAAATACAGACGCGGTGAAATACATCAGTGTTAGAGTTCCTCGCTTTATTTCTTCCTGATGTCGTGATATACTGAACTCCTGTGCACTAGGAACTAGAGAATGAATGAACAATGAGCGATCTGATTAAACATCCTGATCTGATGAGTGATTTGATCTTTCTGTTGCAGTTTCAGCTGAAGATCCAGATGAGGCTAATGTAGTTCCTGAGAGGAAAGACCAGATCAGACTGGTTCTGCTGGAAGAAACTGGATCTGGGGAAAGTGCCACTGGAAACAGAAACCCGTTTGAATCTTCAGCCGGTTCAAACTCTGAAATGAAATGGAGCAGCTCAGAAAGCAGAGTCGGGATGGGTAAAGAGGTCTCAGTGATCCACACGCCTGGATTCATTGATAACTGGCATGAAACACATTCAAGGGGACTTGGATGAGATATCAGAGCAGTGACTCCAAAAATGCAGAATTTAGCAGACGAGTGTTGACACAAAGTTCTTAAGATGATCTTTGCTTCTGTTCTTAGTTTTCAGTCATGTGACTGACTCTGAGACCTGAAGAACAAAACATCCATAGAGCTGCAGCACAGGCCTGTCAGTTTACCATCTGCTTCACGCAAATGTAGATCAGCTGTGAAAAAAAGAAATATACAAACATGTGATCCATATACAGCAATCTCAATCACTAAAACAGCTAAAAACTATCTAAAATGCTTAAAGGGGTCATCGGATGCAAAATTCACTTTACAAGTTGTTTGAACATAAACAACTTTTACACATCCATCCTATTATGATTAAAAATCCACCCAGTGTTTTTTTTTTAAGTCCCTATTTTAAAATCCCCTTTCTCAAATCAGGCTGTTCTGAGGTTCCTGTCAGAATGACGTAGTTCTGTGCAGACTGCTCCCACGATAGCTGATTGACAAGACCGTCTTACCTTAGACCTGCCCTGAGTGAGCTGTGAGCCGTCCGCCTCTGGTGCAGGGGAAAACAAGATGTCTCTGATTAAGTGACTGAAGTGTTTAGTTGTTGGATGTAATAATGAATATAGCAGTCATCAGTTACTCCCGACATCTGAGCCGCTGAAGACGGAGAAGATTAACGTTACTTTCGCTTTGAAGTGAATACGCCGATCCCCGATCTACATAAATGCGTCTATGTTCACCCGAATAATTTGTGATCCAGCTTTATTTACAGAAGAAGTGAGTATAAGGGTTTTTATGAATCTCTGCAAATCGCCTTTCCTAATAATGTGCTAGTTAGCCAGTTTTTGCGGCTGAAGTTTAGTATGCTCCATAGATATATACACCTAGATTCATCATTATGGACTGTTTCTATGGGCCGCGATATGCAAGCCATCCGGCATTTTTGGAACGGTCTGCAAATCTTTGAGCGCATTGACTGTGTGCGTCTACAACAACAAGTTATACGCTTGTATATCTTTGAAGATTCATTGATTATTATGGTGAATGCGAGATGGCTGATGTGTCAACGTATCTGGAGCAGTTGAATAGGGAATCTACACGTATCTATGGTCTGCTCGTCACTCCACGGAAGAGAGGGGCGGAGTCAGCAGAGCCCACTAGCATTTAAAGCAACATGAACTAAAACAGCGTGCTAAAAACAGTGCTGATTTTGACAGGGTAAAGAAGTTTTTTTTTACATTAACATGCTTTGGTTAAAATTTCTCAATGGTAGACTTTTCATTAAGACCCTAAAGAATCATATCAACTTGTGTAAAATGGGCATCCGATGACCCCTTTAACATGACAAACATATGAAGCGCCTGAATGTACTAAAACAGTGATTGTAAAAGCTCATATTCAGCTTGATGATGCTTACTATATACTAGGGATGTAACGATACGCGTATTGTGTATCGAACGGTTCATGGGCAGTTCCAAATGGAAGTGATCATCCCTATCCCCTTGGAGTGGGGACTTTGGAGTGAACAGGGCACGTGCGTGTCGTTATTTAGTCGTTTGGAATGCACTTGGTGAAGGGAGCGATCTAATTTCCTCATTATCTTCAGCTGGGATGTTCCCGTGACAACGCAGCACGGTGTCAGTCAGCAGATTCGCTGTTTAAATGTCAAATGTATTTTTATTGTTGTTATCATAACTGTTGCAAATAAACATACATTTTATATTTTTAAAAGTTTTTAAAATATGCTATATAATATATAAAAAATAATATATATCAAACTTTTTAAAATGTAAAATGTATATATTTTTTATGCTGGTGTCTGTCAGCGAATCTGCTGATGCACACCGTGCTGCGTTGTCACGGGAACATCCCAGCTGAAGATAATGAGGAAATTAGATCGCTCCCTTCACCAAGTGCATTCCAAACGACTGTTCACTCCAAAGTCCCCACTCCAAGGGGATAGGGATGATCACTTCCATTTGGAACTGCCCGCGGACCGTTCGATACACGATACGCTTATCGTTACACCCCTACTATATATAGGCGAGCAGATTAGCCTATAGATTATAAACACAGCGTGTTAAATGGTGTGAAAAAGTGTTTTCTATGAATCAAACATGGAGGCTGCAAATCATGTTACTGGGGCCAAAGGGGACACTAGCAACACAGAAGATGTGTGTGATTTAGTGAGAAAAATCATTCATGATGCTACAGAAGCTCATGTGCCTTTTTCTCACAGATTCAGCTTGTTATGATTGAATTATGTATTTTAATGCATTCTTTTACAGATCTAAGATGATTTAGATGATCCATGTACTTACACAAATTATTATTTTTAAAAGTCATGAAGTGACATGAATTATATCAATTTCACATGTAACCTTATTTCATACGGTCAATAAATATTTTCTGTTTTGAAATACGTGCAGTTTTTATTTAGTATTAATGTGTAAATTCTATTGCAGTGCAATATAGCCTCACCCACACATGGTGCTTTTCTATCTGTGCTTATTTCTGCCATTGGTAGTAGAAAATAAAGAGGTCTTTAATCCGTTACTGTAAAAATAAAAAGACACATCTGACCACATTCATGACATTTGATTTGTCTAGGTAATAAATAAGTTTAATATATATACTGAAGTAAATAATTGAAGCCTGATATTCAACTCCTGCTGGGCACAATTTTAATTAAATGGGAAAAACACAAACAATCCTCTTAAACACAAGCTGCATGCTTTACTGAAATATCAGTTGACATGTTCCTGTGGCTCAGTGGTAGAGCATTGCGTTAGCAGCGCAAAGGTTGTGGGTTCAATTCCCAGGGAACACACATACTGATTAAAAAATGTATAACCATGTATAATGCACTGTAAATCGCTTTGGATAAAAGCGTCTGCTAAATGTATAAATATAAATATAAATATGTTATGTGATGTTTTGACTTTATGATCATTAGTTCCCTTTTCACGTTGCTGCTTCACAAACAGGTCACTGTGATATTTACAGGCAAACACAGCTGTCTCTGGTTGAAACCAAAATATTCTGGTTACCGTTGGTAAACCTCATCTGCATACATGAGTTGAGAAGATTAGGTTCTACAAATCAGGTAAATGTGCTACTGATGTTTATTCTTAGTTTTAATATTGCTTCATGCCAACTTTAAAATGATAGCAGTAGATTTAATAAGAAATATAAAAAATTGCTCTTCATGAACTCATTTATTAGAAAACATTCATGGTGAAAATGCTGAGAGCAAGACGTTGTTGAATTTCACACTTTTAGCAATAAGTTACTGTAGTATTATTTCCAGGCTGTATAGAGTTGTTCTGTGTTTGTATTTCATCGTTCACAGATTAATTCTGATGAATATGGAATCTGTTCTTCTGTGTACTGTAGGTGAGACGAGCTGCTGCTCAAAACTAACCATGTTGTAATTTCAGTTTTATTTAATTAATGTAAAAGATGGGGCTGAAATTGTGATAGAACTTGTATATTGTAACAGTCACTGTCTGTCACAGTTATGTTCATACTGGCCACTAGGGGGACACATGTAGCTCACCCTCTATTGAATAAAAACAGGAAGTAGTAGAGTAAGTGTTAGGTTCTGTTTGAAGCTGCCTCATGGTTACCTGTGACGTACTTCCTAATCCTGTTTGAGAAACCTTTGTTTCCTGCTCAAACGTAAGTTCACTGATTGTATCCATTGTTTTGGTGAACATAAATTTATCTTGCTTAGTTTAATTAGTTTATTTGATGTTTTCTCCTGTAGAGGATTATTTATGCTGTTGCTCTTGCATTACTAAATTGCTGAAGTAACTCCTCAAGTGCATATGGAATGATATCTTCATGCTGACCAGTCATCCAAGTGTAGGACATCTTCATCAACCCTCATAATTCTACTCATCTACAGATAGGACTGGGTTCATTACTTTGCAAACTGTTTATGGTCGCAACTTACAGTGGGCTGTGCTGACCATTTTGACTCCTCTCACAGACACACATACAGAAACTCATACTCGGGTCAGATGTATTGAATTGTCTGTATATATCTGTATAATGACTTGCAGTATTTGGGGTTTGTATCTCACTAAATGTATATATTGTTAGAAAACATGCTGAAAGAAACACCGTTTTTGTGTGTTTATTTTTGGTAGAACATCAGACTATTTCTAGTTTTTGCACAAAAGGTGACCCCCCTTTTTTTCTTGTAGCTCAACCAGTGCAAAGTAACTGGGACGGTTATAGATTGGCGCCCAAACAGGGACCATTTTTGCAAATTGAGTGTGAAAAGTCTGTTGTTGTTTTTTAATAATTGTATCTTGATTAATGTGTGTATTGTGTTGTAGAAATGTCTATAGCATCACATGGTGCAGAGGATGAGTATGAACTCCCAACTGATTTCACTGCTGGTCCTTTTGTTACTCGAAGAGAATCTCCACCATTAAAAGATCTCATAAACACTTTCAGTGAACTCTACCTCAACTCCGATAATGACAACGACTCTGATGCTCCATCCGACATTCCTCTTCCTCCTCCTCCAGATGACATAATTTCTGATTCCCTTCCTGCCGAGCAATTGAGTTATGACCTGACTGAGCGAATCACAACTTTAGAAGGTGATGTACAAACTTGCCTGCAACAGTTAAGTCAATGCTGTTCACAAACTGAGTTTACCAAGCAGTGTAGGTTGCTAGAAGAAAAGTTAAATTACAAAATAGAAAGAGAATGTGAACGAATTAAGAAAAGCCTTGAGTTAAGCATTCAAGATTTGGGAAAGTCAATGGTCGACTGCCTGAAGAGGAGGGATGCACATTGATGCTAAGCTTAAAAGTCATGCCCCTGTCATGTCTACTCCAGTTCATCCTCCTTTGGTTACTCTAGCATATCCTGCAAGATCTCATCAAATTCCTATCTTACCAGACAGTGTGAATGATGTTGCATATCGCCCACCTGTAAAAGTTGAATTTCCCCAGTTTGATTCTGATGACAACGATGATCCCGTCTCTTTTGTAGAAAGATGTGAAGAGTATTTTGCAATTAGACCTCTCACTGATTCAGAAATACTAGCATCCCTTACTTCTGTTTTAAAGGGTACTGCTAAAGATTGGTGGTTGGCTGAAAGAAGACATGTGCTTACCTGGAAACAATTTAAGCAAGATTTTTTGCATGCTTTCCTTACTGATGACTATGAAGCCGAAGCAGCTAAGCGTCTTTTCGAAAGGAAACAAGGTTCAAGAGAATCCATTCGTGACTTTGCTTACCACTATCGAGCACTTTGTCTAAGGTGGAAGAAGGAGATGAAGGAAAAAGAGATTGTTCAAGCCATTTTGAGAAATTGCAACCCCTGACTTGCAAGTCTATTGAGAGGCACTGTGAAGGAGGTGAGTGAGTTGGTGAGAATTGGCACACAGATCGAGAGAGACTTTGAAGAAGCAAAGAAATATTGGAGCCAGGTCAATGCTGATGCACAGAAGCGGAAATCCCCAAGTGAACGAGACCCTCATTCTAAGCCAAATCCTTCATCGACACGCATTCTACAACCCATATCAAGTTTGTCCAATTTAAAAATTCTGACCCTTCCCCTACTGATCAGAGGAAGATACTTTCAAGCTATGGTTGATACAGGAAGCTCTCTAACTCTGATACAGGAATCATGTTGGAGACAACTGAGACAAAATGAACAGTTAAGTTCAAGTCGCGGCCAAACTTTCCAGCAAGCAAATGGGAAAGTGTTACCTGCCATAGGAGTTTGGTACTGCGAATGTAATCTGCAGAGAAGGAAGTATGACTTAAACTTATTTGTCATGAAAGATGATGATCTCACTGTACCAGTCGTATTAGGTATGGATTTCTTGGTAACAACTGGAATTAATTTGAATTTCTGCAATGCTCAGTATACTTTACCTGCTACTTCCGTCTATCAAGAAGAAACATTTTCATTCTTGCCTTCTCCTGCAACAGACACAATGTTGTCTCTCTTCATTGTTTTACCCATTCCAGAAGAGTCACCAGAAACACAGCAAGCTATTCATCATCTGATCACAAATGCTGACACGTCCCTCACATACCAGTCACAACTGCATCAGTTACTCAAAGATTGGCCTACTGTCTGCACGAGTGAAATTGGACACACCAGTGTAGTCAAGCATCGTATCATCACCACAAATGAGGTACCTGTCCGTAAGAAAGCCTACCGTGTATCTCAAGAGAAACAAGACTTCATTGACCAGGAGATCAGGACAATGCTGGATAAGCAAATTATCCGACCTTCATTTTCTTCTTGGGCTGCACCAGTGGTCCTAGTGCCAAAGAAGGGAGGTGGACAGAGATTTTGTATTGATTTCAGAGGTCTGAATGCAAAGACTTATCTGGACGGATATCCCATGCCACAGATACATGATATCCTCGAGTCTGTGCATGGTGCTACAGTATTCAGTACATTCGATCTCAAGAGTGGGTATTGGCAAGTTGAGATGGAATCCGAAAGCATCCATAAAACTGCTTTTGTAACACAATCAGGGCTATATGAATTCCTTCGTCTACCTTTCGGCCTCAAAAACTCTGCAGCCTCATTTCAACGTCTCATGGAATTTGTGTTGAAGGATTTGAAAGGAAAACTTTGTTTTGTGTACATTGATGACATTGTGGTGTACTCTAAGACTGAGAAGGAGCACCTTAATCACCTGAAAGAAGTGTTGCAATGTTTGAGCAAGGCAGGTCTAACCTTGAACCTCCAAAAATGCAATCTGATGCAAAAATCTTTGAAGTTTCTTGGACACGTGATTTCAGCCGAGGGAATAAAGACAGACCAAGACAAGGTTGACTCTGTAGCCAACTTTCCTGTTCCTAAGTCACTGAAAGAAGTACAGCGATTTCTCGGTTTGGCGGGATGGTTCCAGAGATTTATCCCTAAATTCTCAGAGAAAGCTGCATCACTACATGCCCTAAAAAAGAAAGGAGCTACTTGGATGTGGACTGAGGGGTGCCAGAATTCTTTTGAGTTGATTAAGAGTGAGTTGATCAATGCGCCAATTCTAATTGCCCCTGACCTGAGTAAACCTTTCAAAGTTCAGACTGACGCAAGTGACATTGGTTTAGGAGCTGTCCTGACCCAAGATATTGAAGGAGTGGAACATGTTGTCGCCTATGCTTCACGTCTTTTACGAGGAGCTGAAAAATCCTACTCGGTTTCGGAGAAGGAATGTTGTGCTGTGGTATGGGCAATAGAAAAATGGAGACCTTACCTGGAGGGACGGCCATTTGAAGTGATCACTGATCATGTTGCACTTACCTGGGTCTTCAACCATCCAAAACCCTCATCGCGACTGATACACTGGGGTATCCGTCTTCAAGAATTTGAATTCACTGTCAAGTACAGAAAAGGACAATGTAATATTGTTCCAGACACACTGTCCCGTAGTTTCCCTGAATCTTCATCACTCAACATACTCACTCTGCTAAAACCAAAGGATTCCTCAACTGCTTTTGCAACCTTTCCTGTAGAATGGTCAGACATCGCCAAAGCACAACAAGAAGATGCAGAAATCCAAGGACTCATTGCTGAAGCTCAGGCAACTGCTGCTCCCAATCCCCATCGTATTCACTATGTTATGAAGAATGGTTTTCTCTTCAGGAACATATCTCGAGGACAAGGAGAAAAACTTCAACTTGTCATGCCGACTGCTCTGAGAACTGACTTTTTGAAATATGCTCACGACAACCCCTTAAGTGGACATCTCGGCAGGCTCAAGACATTGTTGAGGCTGGTGGATGTATGCTACTGGCCAACGATACGTTCTGACGTATGGAAGCATTGCAAGGAATGCCAGGTATGTCAGAAGTACAAACCAAGCGTAGCGAAGTTAGCTGGCTATATGCAGTCGACACCGGTAGTGGAACCTGGGCATATGCTAGGGATTGACCTAATGGGACCATTCCCTAAAAGTCAGAAACAGAATGAACATCTCTTAGTAATTGTTGATTACTGCTCAAAATGGGTTGAGTTGTTCCCTCTGCGAGTGGCCAAAGCTCCACAAATTGCGCGCATCCTGGTTGAAGAAATTTTCATCAGATGGGGAACTCCCAGGTACTTGGTGTCTGACCGAGGAACACAGTTCACTTCTCAGCTCATCTCTCTAGTCTGCAAGCAGTGGAATGTTGTTCAAAAAATTGCCACTACTGCTCACCCCCAAACTAACCTCACCGAAAGAATTAATCGAACACTCAAGACAATGATCGCCTCATACGTGCAAGAACATCATCGCCATTGGGACAAGTGGTTAGCAGAGTTCAGGTTTGCTATCAACACAGCGTGGCAGGAGAGTACCGGATTTACCCCAGCTGAAGTCATGCTTGGTCGTAAGTTGAAGGGTCCTTTGGAAAGAGCCATCCCAAAGTCATCTGACCCAGATAGTCCAGCCTACCCTATCCTGGAAAAGTCAAAAGAGCTTCTCCAAACTGTGCAAAGGAATGTTGAGCGAGCCCAAAGCTAACAACGCCAATATTACAACTTGCGTAGACGACAAGTTCACTTCCAAGTTGGAGATTTGGTGTGGGTTCGTACGCATCCTCTGTCACGTGCTGATGAAGGTTTTATGGCTAAACTTGCAGCCAAATGGAAAGGTCCTGCCAAAGTGGTTAAATGTCTTGGTCCTGTTAATTACTCTGTGTCTTTCATTGATCAACCAGAAAATGTAGATTCTTTCCATGTACAGAATTTAAAACCTTATTTTGGCACTGTAGAAAAAATTCTAAAATGAGGGGACGGATATGTAACAGTCACTGTCTGTCACAGTTATGTTCATACTGGCCACTAGGGGGACACATGTAGCTCACCCTCTATTGAATAAAAACAGGAAGTAGTAGAGTAAGTGTTAGGTTCTGTTTGAAGCTGCCTCATGGTTACCTGTGACGTACTTCCTAATCCTGTTTGAGAAACCTTTGTTTCCTGCTCAAACGTAAGTTCACTGATTGTATCCATTGTTTTGGTGAACATAAATTTATCTTGCTTAGTTTAATTAGTTTATTTGATGTTTTCTCCTGTAGAGGATTATTTATGCTGTTGCTCTTGCATTACTAAATTGCTGAAGTAACTCCTCAAGTGCATATGGAATGATATCTTCATGCTGACCAGTCATCCAAGTGTAGGACATCTTCATCAACCCTCATAATTCTACTCATCTACAGATAGGACTGGGTTCATTACTTTTCAAACTGTTTATGGTCGCAACCTACAGTGGGCTGTGCTGACCATTTTGACTCCTCTCACAGACACACACACAGAAACTCATACTCGGGTCAGATGTATTGAATTGTCTGTATATATCTGTATAATGACTTGCAGTATTTGGGGTTTGTATCTCACTAAATGTATATATTGTTAGAAAACATGCTGAAAGAAACACCGTTTTTGTGTGTTTATTTTTGGTAGAACATCAGACTATTTCTAGTTTTTGCACAAAAGGTGACCCCCCTTTTTTTCTTGTAGCTCAACCAGTGCAAAGTAACTGGGACGGTTATAATATGACTCCTCACTAGCTGACTCATAGTTTTGATTTTACGACAACAGATCAAATACGCCATGAATCTCTTCACACACAAACATCATCTGAAGAAGAGAAACAAAAACATGGCCATCATGTAACTTTACATCCTCTATGAAACACAAAAAGAAGATGTTTTGAAGAACATCGGAGTGTTTTGATTTGACTATATATGACGCAATTTATCTATGACTCTATATATCTAAATGCAGTAAGGTTATACTGTAGAAATGGTAGCAATACTCATGGAATTGCAGAGGGTAGAAGAACATAAACCTGAGAATGTTGTCATTAGTTCTGACTTATTTATAACCGTTGCGTACGCACAAAACCTGCCCTGAAAGAGGTGTATGCCACTTCCTCCCGCTAAGGTGGGATTTGTAAAAACAAACTTGACTGGAAAATTTGCGCACCTGCACGGAAACTCTGACTCATGCGCATAAACTCTTTCCTCGAGTGTGAAAATTAATAACTGTCATGGTAAAAAGGAGGAAGCAAGTTGCGAGTGAATTTTGGTACTTTATTAAGTAACCAAGTGGTGTAAACAATAAACAATGATATGATGGTGATGAGTGGCACAGGGACTTCGATGAACAACACAGATGAATGGTGGTGATGAGTGAAGAATCCAAACACAGAGTGAAGACACAGCAAGGCTGACGGAACACCAACTCACGACACCAGACAGCAGCAAGGATCAGAAACACCAACCGGAACCGGGAACTAGGGACTGAATGCGGGGACATCGACAACGATCTGACAAAGGGAAGGAGAAACTGGTGAGTATTTGAAGGTGCGTGAATGAGCTGCAGCTGGCACTGTTAACGAGGCTCAGCTGAGGCGCTGATCAGCGGTGATGGCTCGGTCACGCCCACACACACACACATCACAACAGTAACACGGGACGAGAAGGAAGCAATGAATTAGTGAACCGTGACAGTACCCCTCTCCTAAGAACGCCTCCTGGCGTTCCCAGGTTCCCCTACCTGTCGATTGTAATCATCGATAAGAGAGTGATCCAGTATGTCTCCAGCAGGTACCCAACTTCTCTCCTCCGGACCGTAACCCTCCCAGTCCACCAAGTACTGAAAACCGCGTCCCCTCCGTCTTGAGTCCAGAATACGATTTACCGAAAATGTGGGTTCCCCGTCTGCGAGTCGCGGCGGGGGGGGAACCGGGGCTGGCGGATTAATAGGAGAATGAAACACAGGTTTAATTTTAGATACGTGAAAGACGGGATGAATCCCCCTGTACACTGGAGGAAGGTTGAGGCGGACTGCCACCGGACTAATGATCTTGGTGACAGTGAACGGGCCAATGAATTTGGGAGCAAGCTTATTAGAAACGGAGCGGAGAGGAATGTTCTTGGTTGAAAGCCACACTTTTTGACCCACGACGTAAACGGGAGGCTTAGACCGGTGGCGATCGGCTTTAGCCTTGGTGCGCGCTCCAACTTGGAGTAGAGTCTCACGGGCTCTAGTCCAAGTGCGGTGACACCTCTGGACAAAGGCGTGAGCGGAGGGGACCGCGACTTCGGTTTCCAGACTGGGAAAAATTGGTGGCTGGTAACCTAAACTACATTCAAACGGAGATAGGCCCGTGGATGACACTGGTAACGCATTGTGGGCGTACTCCACCATAGGCAGTTGTTGGCTCCAAGAGGAAGGATTCTTGGAGACCAGACATCGCAACACCCTTTCCAAATCTTGGTTGGCTCTCTCGGTTTGGCCATTGCTCTGGGGATGAAACCCTGAGGACAGACTGACAGTCGCTCCCAGCAACTTACAAAATTCTCGCCAAAATTTGGACACAAACTGGGGTCCCCTGTCGGAAACCACGTCCACCGGAAGGCCATGTAAGCGAAAGACGTGGTTTACGACTGTCAACGCTGTCTCCTTGGCTGAGGGTAATTTGGGCAAGGGAATGAAATGGGTCGCCTTCGAGAACCGGTCCACCACGGTCAAAACTACCGTGTTGCCCTGAGAGGGCGGGAGGGCGGTGATAAAATCTAGCGCAATGTGGGACCAGGGTCTCGAAGGGACAGGCAGCGGTTGAAGTAACCCATCTGGGGGTCGATTGGAAGTCTTACCAGTGGCACAAACCAAGCAAGCCAAAACAAAACTGTGAATGTCGCGAGCCATGCGTGGCCACCAGAATCGTTGCTTAATCAAAAAACTAGTGCGGTTGACTCCTGGATGACTAGCCACGTTGGAACAATGTCCCCAATGAATAACGTCGGACCGTAATCCCTCCGGCACAAATAACCGATTCGGTGGGCAACCGGGCGGAGGCATTACCCCTTCTAAGGCCGCCTTGACCTTCGACTCGACCTCCCATGTGAGAGTGGAGACAACAAGGGTATCGGGTAAAATGCACTCGGGAGTAGACGGGCGTTCGGAATGGTCAAAAATGCGCGATAAAGAGTCGGGTTTAATGTTCTTGGAACCCGGGCGGTACGAGAGGGAAAAATCAAAACGACCAAAAAAAAGTGCCCACCGAGCCTGCCTGGAGTTCAATCTTTTAGCAGTTCTGATATATTCTAGGTTCTTGTGATCGGTCCAGACGATAAAAGGTACCCCCGACCCTTCCAACCAATGACGCCATTCCTCCAACGCTAACTTGACTGCCAACAACTCCCTGTTACCAATGTCGTAGTTACGTTCGGCCGGTGATAAACGATGGGACAAAAACGCGCAGGGATGCATCTTGCCGTCCGCGGAAGAACGCTGGGATAACACTGCGCCTACCCCCGCCTCCGATGCGTCGACCTCCACCACAAACTGACGTGAGGAATCAGGGGCTATAAGGATGGGGGCTGAAACAAAGCGGCCCTTAAGTTTGGTAAACACAGCCTCGGCTGTGTTAGACCACCTGAACGTAGTTCTGGGGGAGGTCAAGGCAGTCAGAGGCGCGGCTAGTTGGCTGAAGTTGCGAATAAAACGCCGGTAGAAGTTAGCGAACCCCAGAAACCTCTGCAGGGCCTTACGGGAATCTGGACTTGGCCACTCTACCACAGCCTTAACTTTCTCAGGATCCATGCGCACTCCCTCAGACGACACAATGTACCCTAGAAAGGGAACAGACTGTGCATGAAAAGCGCATTTCTCCGCCTTGACAAAAAGCCCATTCTCTAGCAACCTCTGAAGCACTCGCCGGACGTGCTGCACATGTTCCTGGAGAGAAGAAGAAAAAATCAATGTCATCCAGGTAGACCTATATGAACTGATCTACCATATCTCGCAGCACGTCATTGACGAGTGCCTGGAAGACCGCCGGGGAGTTGGACAGCCTGAAGGGCATGACCAAATATTCAAAGTGCCCCCTGGGGGTGTTAAAAGCAGTCTTCCACTCATCCCCCTTCCTTATGCGAACCAAATGATAGGCATTACGTAAATCCAGTTTTGTGAAAATTGACGCTCCCTGCAACCTCTCGAAGGCTGAAGACATCAACGGCAACGGATAAGTATTCTTTACCGTGATGTTATTCAACCCTCGGTAATCAATGCAAGGACGCAGAGACCCGTCCTTCTTCCCCACAAAAAAGAACCCCGCCCCCGCTGGAGAAGAGGAAGGGCGGATAAACTTAGATGCTAGAGAATCAGAAATATATTTCTCCATGGCCTCCCTTTCTGGAACAGAAAGTGAATATAACTTGCCCTTAGGCGGAGACTTACCCAGCAGTAAATCTATGGCACAGTCGTAAGGACGATGCGGAGGAAGAGAAGCTGCTCGAGACTTACTGAACACTTCCCTCAAGTCCCGGTACTCCGCGGGCACGTTAGACAAATCCACTGCCTCCTCCTGAAAAACAGAAACAGAAATCAACGGACAGGCAGACACTAGACTGGATTCATAACATTTATTGCTCCAAGCCACAATGGATTTCTGGTGCCAGTCTATCTTGGGGTTGTGACTGATGAGCCAGGGGTGACCGAGAACGACAGGTGCAAGGGGAGAGTCCATGATCAAGAAGGAGATAGTTTCTGTATGATTGCCTGATGTGATGAGAGTGACGGGTCCAGTGGTAAAGGAAATGGTGGGTAGTTCATGACCATTGAGAGCGTGGACAGAAATCTTGTGTGTGAGTGGTTTGATGGGGATCTGAAGCTTGTGTGCAAACGTGCTGTCCAGTAAATTACCTTCCGCCCCGGAATCCAGTAGTGCTTGACAGTCAAATGAATGTGTTGTCCATTTTAGTCTTACCGGGAGGAGGGTCGATGATGGTGATGAGGTCTTTTCGGCGGAGATCCCACCCGATAGTAGCCTCACAGTTACTATCGGGTTTGGTCTTTTACTGGGCACTTGTTCAGATAGTGTCCAGCCCCCCCACAATATAGGCAGAGTCCCTGGGATCTCCGTCTCTCCTTCTCCTCCTGGGAAAGCCGAGCTCGCCCTACCTGCATGGGCTCGTGATCGTAGGTAGGACTGACCGCGTCCCCGCCGCTGAACCGCTGACTCTCAGCTCCTCCAGGTACTCGGCTGGAGGGGATGCGTCGTTCGACTCTAGCCAGTCGTGCATCTACCCTTAGTGCCAGATCAATGAGTCCATTGAGTGTAGTGGGGAGGTCCAGGACGTAGATCTCCTTCTGGACGCGGTCAGCCAGCCCATGCAGAAACATGTCCCACTGCGCCTCCTCGTTCCAGCGACACTCTGCCGCTAAGGTCCGGAACTCGATGGAGTAGTCAGAGACCGATCTCTCACCCTGACGAAGGTCGGCGAGTATTCTGGCCGCCTCCCTCCCGGCGACGGCGCGATCGAACACCCGCTTCATCTCATCGGAGAGTGCCTGGAACGAGGCGCAGCATGGATCTTGGTTCTCCCACACCGCTGTTCCCCATAATGCCGCTCTACCTGTCAATAACGTCAGAGTAAAGGCAACCTTGGTTTGTTCAGTATTGAATGTTCTGGGTTGCAGAGAAAAGTGCATGGAACATCGTGTGAGGAATGCTCTGCAAAAACTGGGTTCACCGGAATAGGATTCGGGAACGGGCAGACGAGGTTCCGACTGGAAGAGGGTCTCAGGTGGGGTGGAGGGAACTGGCGGTGTGGGCGGCGCAGTGGGAACTCGCAGATGTTGAAATTGCTGGGTGAGCTCGGACACCTGCGCCACTAGCGCCTGAATAGCGTGTCCCGTGTTGCTCAGACTCACTTCCTGGGAATCCATCCTGTTGATGCTCTGGGTGATGAACGCCTCCAGGGAATTCGCTGAGGCACTCGCTGCTTCCATAGATTGGTCAGATCGTTCTGTCATGGTAAAAAGGAGGAAGCAAGTTGCGAGTGAATTTTGGTACTTTATTAAGTAACCAAGTGGTGTAAACAATAAACAATGATATGATGGTGATGAGTGGCACAGGGACTTCGATGAACAACACAGATGAATGGTGGTGATGAGTGAAGAATCCAAACACAGAGTGAAGACACAGCAAGGCTGACGGAACACCAACTCACGACACCAGACAGCAGCAAGGATCAGAAACACCAACCGGAACCGGGAACTAGGGACTGAATGCGGGGACATCGACAATGATCTGACAAAGGGAAGGAGAAACTGGTGAGTATTTGAAGGTGCGTGAATGAGCTGCAGCTGGCACTGTTAACGAGGCTCAGCTGAGGCGCTGATCAGCGGTGATGGCTCGGTCACGCCCACACACATCTACACACACACATCACAACAGTAACACAGGACGAGAAGGAAGCAATGAATTAGTGAACCGTGACAATAACGTAAAACAAAGATTTTAAACTGTTTTCATGCCAATATACACATTTACATTAATTTCAGTGCTTATCTCCATGAATGAGAGTATAATATTTAAAGTCATTACACAGAAGTTAAACCAAAATTAGCCTGTATGAATTTAGACATAATTTGTAGTGGATGCGCTTGGCCACTTTTCCAGTGGCATGCTATGTTTTAATGACAGCAAGGAGTGCTATAGGTGCAGAATAATTAATATTTAACAGGGGTGCAAACTCGTCAGGAGTGAAAAAGGTGACAAACTAAACCCCCCCCCCCATATATATACTGTATATACACACACACTGGGGTGGGAATCGCAGGGTACCTCACGATACGATATAATCACGATACAGCAATTCTGCGATAATCGATATATTGCTAGACAATCATATAATGATACATCACGATATCTGTCAAACTATGAAAACAAAATGCCTGTGAAAAGGTTAAGTGCAAGTTTTCTTTATTCAAGTCCAAACTGTTAGAAAACAGCAAAAAAAAGTACTGTAAATCAATTTTAACATGTTAAGTAAATTAATCATTTTATTGATTAATTTATATATTGTTTGTTTGTAGTTTATTTAGAATATATTTAGCTATCACTCAAAATAACTTGAGATTCACTTGCGAGGGCAGCTAAACAGTTCATTAGGAACAATCAAAGCTGTCTTTCAAAGCTGACTTTTAGCATCATTACTTCAGTCACATGATCCTTCAGAAATCATTCTAATATTCTGATTTGCTGCTCAAAAAACATTTATTATTATTCTGTTGAAAAGAGCTGAGTTTTTTTTTTTGTTTTTTTTTTGATGAATGGAAAGTTCAGAAGAACAGCATAGTTTGTAACATGATAAATGTCTTTATCATTACTTGTGTGCTAAATAAAAGTTTGAATTTCTATATGCTGACTACAAGCTTTTGAATGGTATAGTGTATATTGTTACACTTGGAGTAAGACTGGAGTAATGAAGAAGAGAATTCTTTACAAAAACATTATAAATGTATATGCCCCAAACTTTGATAATGCTCACTTTGCTCAGGATTTGTTGTCAAAGTTCCCAGCTTTGAACACACATCTTTTGATATTTGGAGGAGATTTAAACTGTGTTATTGATCCTGATTTGGATAAATCAAGCATTGTTATGAAAGCTCCCTCTGCCATGTCAAAGATTTTTTCTGAGTTTATGGTTCAGAATGGTTATATTGACCCATGGAGACACTTGAATCCCACTGTGAGGAAATACTCATTTTACTCATGTGTCCATCAATCTTTCTCTCGTATAGATTATTTTTTTATCAATAATTCTCTAATTCCTCAGGTTGTAAACTCTGAATATCTGCCCATTGTTATTTCAGACCATGCCCCTCTAAGTCTTGACATTCTTTTATTTCCATTTCACACTTTTCGACCACCCTGGCGGTTCAATTCTTTACTTCTATCTGATTTAGCATTCTGTGAATATATTTCTAATTCAATAGATGACTTTCTCCTTACTAATCAGACTGATTCAATCTCTTACTCCTTATTGTGGGAAACTTTGAAGGCCTTTTTAAGAGGACAGATAATTTCTTACTCCGCTTATGTTAATAAAGAACGGAGGAATAGGATTAAAAAGTTATCTGACAGTATTCAAGCTCTAGATGACCAATATGCTCATAGACCGACTCCGGAGCTACATAAACAAAGGCTTAATTTGCAGGCAGAATTCAATCTGTTAACCACAGGTGAGGCAGAGAGACTTTTGTTACGTGCGCGCGGTAATTACTATGAGTATGGGGATAAGGTCGGTCGCCTCCTGGCCCATCAGCTTCGCAATCGAGCAGCTTCGCGATTTGTTACTCAAATTGCACAGCCTGATGGAGCATTATCCTCAGATCCTGTGGAGATTAATTCAACTTTTAAAAACTTTTTCTCTTTTCTGTATAAAACTGAAGCTGCTGGCCATTCAGAAGATATGAACCAATTTCTTGGGCGTATCAACTTCCCTAGGGTTGATCCTCTTTTAGTGCCTGAACTTGATGGACCCATCACCTTAGAGGAAATCACTAAGTCAATTAATTCATTACAATCTAAGAAATCTCCTGGCCCAGACGGGTTGCCTTCCGAATTTTATAAGAAATTTCATGTCAAACTGGCCCCGCTTCTTTTGTCTGTATTTGAGGAATCTTTAGATCTAGGTATGTTGCCCCTAACACTGAGACAAGCTTCTATAACCCACTCGATTGGCTCTATGACTCGCTCTCCTCTCCACCTGTAGCTGGTGTGTGGTGAGCGCACTGGCGCCGTTGTGCTGTGGCTGCCGTCGCATCATCCAAGTGGATGCTGCACACTGGTGGTGGTTGAGGAGAGACCCCCCACATGATTGTAAAGCGCTTTGGGTGTACAACCATACACAATAAAGCGCTATATAAATGCCTCATTCATTCATTCATTCATTCATAGTATCATCTCAGAAGAACAAACTGGATTCATTAAAGGACGGTGTTCATTCTCTAACATTCGTACTCTTTTTAATATTTTATACTCAAGACAAAATAGTGTTTCCTCTGAGGTGATCATTTCGTTAGACGCCGAAAAGGCATTTGATAGGATAGAGTGGGTTTATCTGTTTAGAGTGCTGAAGGAGTTCGGTTTTGGTGAGGGATTGATATAATTTATACGTTTACTATATGTTGACCCACAAGCTTCAGTTTCTACTAATAGTGTTAATTCTGAGTATTTTACCTTATCACGGGGTACACGCCAGGGATGCCCCCTATCTCCATTACTTTTTGCCATTGCCATTGAGCCCCTTTCAATAATGCTTAGAACACTTCCTATTTTTCAAGGTATAATCCGCAAGGGAATCGAACATAAATTAGCCTTATACGCTGATGACTTATTACTCTACGTTACCGATCCAATTGCATCTATTCCTGAGATAATACATCTATTAGATGATTTTGGGAAATTTTCTGGGTATAAACTAATGTATTAATGTAAAACTAACTTATGTTTACCCATAAATCAGTCTGGCCAAAAATTAAAACAGAATGACTTACCTTTCCACTTGGAGAGTTCTAAATTCAAGTATCTTGGTGTAAATGTTACCCTTTCTTATTCTGCCTTAAAAGCAGCAAATTTTGCACCATTAGTTTCATACATGAAGTCAGCTTTTTTAAGATGGGCGGCTCTTCCATTATCTCCACTAGGTAGGATAAACGCTGTAAAAATGAATATTCTCCCCAAATTTCTTTACCTCTTTCAAGCTATTCCTTTATTTCTACCCAAATCTTTCTTCAAGAATATAGATAAATTAATCTCCTCTTTTATATGGGCAGGTAAAACTCCTAGAGTTTCCAAAATTTTGCTTCAAAAAAATCGACTAAGTGGAGGGCTTTCCCTGCCCAATTTTATGTATTATTATTGAGCAGCAAATATTCAGAAGTTGGTGTTCTGGGTACAGGACTCCTCTTTACCATGGTGCAACTTAGAAGCGAAGTCTTGTGTTTCGTCATCTCTCCCTGCTATGGTGTTCTCTTCTCTCCCCATGTCCCCTTCACATTACACGGATAATCCAATAGTATGCTCTTCTTTCAGTTTCGACGTCATTTCAAATATACCTCCGCATCAACCATGGCTCCAATACATAAAAATCATCTCTTTCTTCCTCCCTTCTCAGATTCTGTATTCTCTCTCTGGGAAAAGAAAGGTCTGAAATGCTTTGAAGATCTTTTCATTAATAATGTGTTTGCAAGTTTTTCTGAATTATCGTTATCATTTAATTTACCTTCCTCTCACCTATTTCGATACTTTCAAATTAGGCACTGTGCCTCCTCTCTGTTCTCTGGGTTTCCCTCCCTACCTACAAAGTCTCCTTGGGAGGAGGCATTTAAATTGAATCTTCATATGGGTGGGATTATCTCTAAGATATATGCAATTATCTTGTCAAAGGATAATTATCACAACATTAAAATAATCAGGGCTTGGGAAGAGGAACTTGACCTCGAGTTTGAGGATGACTACTGGAGTAGAGTATTAGACAAAGTACGTACCACCACCTCATGTGCTAGACTTAGCTTTATACAATTTAAAACGATTCACAGAGCTCATCTCTCGAAGGCAAAACTTTCTAAAATATATCCCAATGTTTCAGATGTGTGTGATAAATGTAAACTTTCACCATGTAACCTTAGTCATATGTTTGCATTTTGTTCCAAGTTGCAAAACTTTTGGAATTCCTTCTTTAAAATACTTTCTGATGTCCTAGGGGTCGAGTTAATTGTTTGCCCTTTGATTGCAATCTTTGGTGTTCCTTCTCGGGGTCAGCCTTTAAGCCGGAGACAGGCTGACATCATAGCTTTTGCATCTCTTCTTGCTAGGCGCAGAATTCTGTTGTCTTGGACCTCCCCTCAACCCCCATCTATTTCAGTTTGGCTCAAAGATTTGGTATTTTTTCTAAAACTTGAAAAAATTAAGTACAATATCAGAGGTAGGGGGGAATCTCTTTTTGAAAAATGGCAACAATTTATCACATTCTTTAATGATTTACAAATCGTAGACGTGGATTGAGTGGAGATATATGTATACCCCTTATTTTATCATTGTTTTTTTTTTGTTTTGTTTTTTTAATTATGCTATGTGTGTGTATGTACATGTATATTTTTTTATTTTATTTTTTTTCCCTATTGTTGTTATGTACTAATTGGGGATTGCTTTGTTAGATTATATATGGTGGGTGGGGTGATATAAAATGTAAAAATGCAATTTGCAACAATAAAAATTCTTTGATAAAAACATTATAAAACCTGGCATTTTCTTAGTGTATATTGTTTATGTGCTCTGAAGGAAAAAAAACAAACAAACAAACACACATTTTGAAATTATGGGTTATTTCTCTCAGCAGATCTTCTTCCAGAAACAGAAAGTAGCCGGGATGAACTTGTTTGTTTACGCGGAGGCGATGTGGGCGTTTACATTCGCGCGCGCCTCACGTGGATGTTTGAATCTGAAAGGCGCGAACGGCGCGTGCGCGTGACCGTATTAGATATAATGAGTTGAGACGGGAAAACTGGACATCGTGTCGGTTTCATATGGATTACTTTAACATAGAATATTTGTTTTGGACGTGACTTACTTCATTTAAAAGTAGACATTTTAAGCTTTCTATACATATATGTCTCATGTATTTGAGGCGAGTATTCGTGGAGATTCAGGTTGTTTTATTTACGTGTCTGTGAAGAAAGGTGACAGAGCCCCGGCAGAGAATGCACCCTGTTTAAATTATTAATTTTAGAAAAGCACATTATTTCGTTGTTATTAAAATAAAATTTTTGTTACAGAAATAAAAGTAGACCCTTTGCAGATTCAAATGCTACCTTATTCTTATCTGTACGATCAAAACTGACAAGAGTATTTTTAGTTCTTTTCGCGGTCATAAAGAAAATACTAGGGATGGGCGGATCGATCCTAAAGTATCGATACTTTCGATACTGATGTTGTATGGAAAGGATCGATCCTCACATAAAAATATCGATTCTAAAGTGCTTTTTTTTAACCACTAATTTTATTTATTAAGAAACTCTGTGCATAAAATAAGCTTCTAAATGGAAAAATAGACTATATTAGCGAACAATTGTGATAGAGCTATTTCTCCTGCTCATCGGAACACACGCAAATGCTGAAAGACAGAAGCAATCAATCAGACAGCGTTCGCTGCTGACGCATGGCTCAGTCAAAGTGTTTGTTCAAATAGAGCTGCGTTTCTCAAAAGCATCGGAAGCATAAGTAGATCATAAGAAACCATTACATTATATATCAATAATATATATAAAATTAATTCTGAAAAATGCATCACGATTTCTACACAAATATGAAGTAGCAATAATAATCAGAAATGTTTCCTGAGCAGCAAATTATATTAGATTTATTTCTGAAGGATTATGTGACACTGAAGACTGGAATAATGATGCTGAAAATTCAGCTTTGATCACAGATGCATTTTAAATAAAAAAAATTAAAATAGGCCTGCATTAAAATAGAAAATTAATTTCACAATATTGCTGTTTTTACTGTATTTTTGTTCAAATGGGTGCAACCTTGGTGAGCATGAGACTTATTTAAAAAATATTACAAAATCTTACTAACCCCAAACTTTTGTGTACATGTAACATTTATTTTAAATAGGCTAGTTTGTGTAAGTAAATTTAAACTGTTGTTAAAAGTTCAAATGGATGCGTGTTATGTTCTGTAATTGCTGTTAATAAATCTGTCAGAAAAGAAATATACTAAAGTTTCACCTTTAGGAGAACAGCATTCTGGCAGCCTTTTTAAAAAAAATAACCATGGTTTTATTACAGTAACCACAGTTTACCACAGTATTTGTAGTAAAACTGTAGTAACCACAAATTTACCATGGTAATAATAATAATAATAATACATTTTAGTACTTACTGTATGTAACACCATGTTTATTTTTCATTAGGTACCCTCAAAGGTGCACCTTTGTAAGTTATCTATACCCTTAAAGCATGCATACTTGTATGGTACTAATATGCTCCCTTTTAGGGGTATAGGTGCACCTTTGAGGTTACTGCCCCAGTAAAGGGCTAAAATACAATTTTAGTATATTTCATTTCTGACAGTGTAAACAATAAAAGGCCTGTGAAATGTTTAAAAACAAACATGGCTTTAAAATCTAATATTAAGTGAGTATAATTACTGATTATATTCTTTTAATAATTTAAAAGATAATTTTAGTTTACAGGTATCGGTATCGATATCGACGATACTGGGCTTGAAAATATCGGTATCGGATCGAAAATAAAATAAGAGGTATCGCCCATCCCTAGAAAATACGAGACAGCCCGGGCTTCGACCCCAAGGTAAGCCAATCAGAGACAGAGTAGGGCGGGTCCATTCCTGCCATTGCCAACTATGGGGGGGTACATCATGCCGTTTTTAGGCTTAGCAGGAGAAGGAGAAGGAGCAGTCTACCCTTCCGTCGCTGTCTGTCCGTGTCAAATTTTGAATGGGATTGATAGGGAGGGCAGACGCATGATTTTTTTCCCCAAACCAGTTAAGCGCAAACCACGCCCCCTACGAGAAAACCCCACCCCACAGCTATGACTCACGTCTCTGGGCTCGATTTCATTGGTCAACTACATCACAGCACTGATTGGCTACACCGCGTTGAAAGAAACTATTTTTAATACAACACCCAAAATACAAAAGGTAGGCTATACAAAGTGTGTATAAGAAATTAAACATTGTACAAACAATTTACAACTTAAAAGGGTGTGTTTTATGAATAAAAATAGCGCATAAAACTACATAGTTAACACGAACACAAGCAGTATCTTATAACACTGAATCTTATCAATTACTGGATCTTAACAACAAAAACCGGCAAACACAAAAAAAAAAAAATTCTAAATATAATTTTATTTTATTTTTTTACTAATTAATTCTTTACTATAGCCCCTGCAAACAATATGACCTCCTTACCTGCAATTAAAAAGACTTTGGTGTGTTTGACTTGAAGCAGCATCAAAGTACTCAGAGAATGATTCAAAGGCATGAATTTGTTTGCATTCACGTTATGATTACGGAGCTGATTGGCCATCATCCCGGACACAACCTCTTTGCACTTCTCCACTCAGGCAGACGCTACAGATCTCAGTGCACTACTAGAACATCTAGGCATAAACATTTTTTTTCCCCCTATGCCATCACCCTTTTAACCAGCTAACACAGAAATTATTACCCGTTTTCTGTAATTTATTTATCCATTTATAGCTATTGTCTGTCTCTCAAGTATTATGTAAATACATATGCATATTTTATACAGCTGTACAGTAAATAATGCAAAAATCTGTACGCAAATCTTGTTCCAGATTTATACCACATTATTGTTATTACTATTTATTTGTTATTTCATATATGCAGGTATGTACTGTATGTACCAAGAGCTCCTGAAAAACCACAAATGCCTTGTGTTTGCACACACTTGGTGAATAAAGCTTATTCTGATTCAATGCTTTATTTATCTATTAAATATAACAAATTAAAAAATTCCATTTGTACACAAAAACATCACATACAATTCACAATTTCTATAAATACTTTAAGAGGAGGCATGGAATTACTTTTTTTCTGTACAGTTAATTATTAACAAGTGTCCAAATGTCTAGAATTCACAAATAGCACTTTGTTTGCATTAACTCATCTACTAATTAACCACTTTTAAACATTCAGGATGAACAAATTTCCCACCCCACCCCACCCCACCCCACCCACACACACACACACACACACACACACACACACACACACACACACACACACACACACACACACACACACACACACACACACACACACACACACACACACACACACCAACCCATGCCATACAAATATTTGTACTTTAAGCTTGATGCGAATAATTCATTGCCACAGATTCTGACAATTTGTGGCGAACTCTGACAGCCCTTTTTCTTGTATGTCTGCTGTAGTCATGCTCTGAACCAGAATTACTTTTTCTGGTGCGTCCAGCTGTCAAACAGCGCCTATAACCAGTCTTAGTTGTTCTTCGGGCCACTGCTGTTGGCTGACAGCCGATAATAGGACCTGGTCGTCTAGCAGCTCGTCTTAACGCTGCTGCACGTTTTGACACAGACATCCCTTTACCGAAACAGTAAAATGCAGAGATCAGTTGGGTCGGGTTGTGCTGCATCTTTTCAACCTGCTTGGCCATTGTAGTCATGGCATCACTGTAGTCCAAGTTTTCAGCCAGTTCACTGAGCAGTCCCAGCATCCGTCTCACAGGAGACTGAGGTGTAGATGCTGTTTAAAGAGACAACAATGAAAACAATTAAATAAACACTTGGACCAGGAAACAAAACTGGGGGTCGTCAATTTAGACTAAATTATGTGACAAATGTCTATCCACATAAACAACTAAATACTGCAATCAGTGATGATTGGCCCGAGCACTGCATTGCATGCATTTAACTGTCTGGTAGTCTTAGTGGTTGTCAGTTGTACGTTTCTTTTGTTGTTGTTTTTTACATCTGTTTACTTATAAGTAATTGGTGATTTTGGTAGCACTTAGCTAAAGGCTAAATGGTCTTAAAATATAGACATACTTGTATTCTTAGGGGTCTAAAATGAAATCCACAGGAAACTAATAGAAAATGGAAAAATACAGAACATTTTCTGAGGGTTCCAATCTACTAATCAGATCAGCAGAAGTTAAATGCAAAAAAAGTAAATAATATAAAAATATCCTCTAACACTAGCATTATCTATTCTATCTACTTGTTTTCTTATCTATTATATATTAAAAAAAAGAAAAAAAAAAAGAAACCACTTGCTACGTATACTGCGTCAGGCTAACCAAGACTTGTCTCAGCACTTTTTACACTATTTAAAATAATAATAAAAAAATTGTATAATGTGTTTTCTAATAGTATTGTTATTAGTATAGTATTGTGTTCTAATAGTATTGTTATTAGTATAGTATTGTGTTTTCTAATAGTATAATATTGTTTAGTAGCAGATCCCCTCAAAATACAAAATATTAAAAAAGCCATTATTACAACTATAATGTATTTACTTCAGAACAAAAAAGTTAAAGCAAGAATACCTAATGGCAGAATATTCCAACGTTTGTGTAAAGTTTAAAAAAAAACATCTGTCATCATTTACTCACCTTAACCCATTTAATCCCATCGGCAACAATAGTGACCATAAAGAATGTTTTCATTTATATAGCTCTAAAAACGTCACTGACTGATGTATTAGTGCATTTCCTGCAAATATGGAAAAAAATAAAGGGTCTCAATTAGGGTTGCAAAGGGGTGTAACATTTTTGGGAACTTTCCAAAAATCCCAGGAAGATTAAAAAAACATCCCGGAAAGTTTCCGAAATTTACTGGAAATGTTCCACCTTTTTGCAACCCTAGTCTCAATTAAATATGTGCAGTGTCACATGACCAGAGCAGTTTATTTCCTGTTTGCACCATGAGATTATGATGGCTGCATCAAAGCTCTAAACAAAAAAATTAATAAAGCATTTTAACAAAGATATGACAAAGATTTTTGGTACACATTATTTTTAAGGTGTCTAGTATTAATTTATGTATTTACAATTATTCGGTTTTGTTGAGTGTGGTCATAGAATGAGTAAACATCTTGATGGCAAAAACAGTGACTGGTGGGATAATAAAAAATTTAGTTTTTTATCTTAGTATACCTATTCAGTGTTGTATACTGTTTTTTTATGTATAATAGTAACCATAGAATGTGATGAAAGTTTACAATGTGTTAATAACTGGGCTGAGATATATAAGAATTTTAATGACTGCAGAAATAATTTAATTTCAGTATACACATTATCCCACTGGTCACAATTGTGACCAACTATAAAACACACTTTTTCATAAAAATTAATTTTCCAATTATAATTGGAATATATATAATAGATTATTTCAAGGTGTTACTAAATGACATGTCATTTTGATATTTTCATGTCTGAGAAAAAAATTGGGATTAAATGGGTTTGTTGTTCCAAATTTACATAAAAAATAAATACTTCCATACACCAGACACTGACTTCCATATTTTTTTTTCCATACTATGCAAGTCAATGGTTACCAAACAGTTGCTGGTAGCCAATCAATAACCAACCAAAACCTTGGTGAAAAAACCTTAGAAAAAGGTGCTCGCGCCAAAATAAACATTTAGACTTCATGGACTCACCTCCCTTTTCGTTACCCTGCACACAAGGTTGGTTGGAGTACGAGTCCTCCAAAGTAGGTGATGCTTGGTGCAATTGTGCAGAGCTGGTGGAAGACGGGTCCAGCTGATGCAACTCTAATGTTCATAATATATACATAGACAAATTTAAAAGTTGCAAGAGTGTTTCTTTTCAATATGCCACCATTAGAATAAAAAAGAATGCATAAAAAAACAGCACCATCCCTCCCTTTATACCGACCATCATCTTGAGCACTGAGATGGTACTGATGATCAGTAGTGCAGCTTTCTTGCCTCAGAGGCATGTCTATAACAATTGTGTACATATGTCACACTACTGTACTAGTTGTTTTTTTGAGAATTAAGCATGCTTAATGAAGGTTCTATGTCCAACAGGAACTTTCTTACCTGGAGGTAATTTGCTTGGCATTGGCATATTTTGCCGTAAAGGGTTTAGAAAGTCAAGAGAAACTGAGGCTGTGAAGATGATGAACAGGACATATAATTAATATAATTAATTAACAGTTCAAAAATCTAAAGAAGGTAGTATTAAAAACCACATTAGTCAGTGTGTGACAACCTATGCTGCAAAAAAATTATTACCTTTTGTTATTTTTAGCAGCTTAGCCCTCATTTCAGCTGTTGTGGGGAAAAAGTTGATGGAAGTGATGTTGTAATATTGCACTACTGCTGCCTGGTGTTTGCATGGTGCCCCACTATGGCCAACTGGACATGTGCAGAGCTCCAACTCCATATCCACTGTATAGGTGTGCCCTGATGTGGAGGATCTCACCTGGAATTTCTTCTATCCAACCTATCAGTGACATGAAGACAAAAAAATACCTTGTTCCTCAGGCTTAAAGAAACTTTCGTCTCTATCTGCAAGTCATAAAATTGACAGAGGAAGAGCACCTCACCCAACTGGCTGGCCAATTTCCTGCCATGCCTTCGGGTTATCATCTAAAAGAAACCTCTCAAAATAGGAGAGCTTTGAGGTAAACATCTGGCAATGGTCAAAACGACAAACTTTATGGATCCTCTGATCGTTAACGCATAATTCAATGATTTTTATCAACAAGAAAAGACGTTTTACGACAGACGTTCAAGCTAAGAAAGACCAGATCCCCACAAACGTGACAGTCTCATGACCCGGACAGTGACTTTCCTGACCTCACGTTTGTCCCACATTCCACAGCTTGTTTCTGTTTCTTGGACCTTGCAGAAGGGACTCAAAGACCTTTATAAAGTGTTCCAAAAAGACAATTAATACCTGTTGCTGTTATCAAAAGCAATATATACAATATATTTTACAAAATATATCAATGTGTATTTTATGTCATTTATAAGCTTGCTGTGTCATTGTAATCAATGGTATGTTTTTATAATCTTTTGAGGTATAATTTTCTCCTGTAAAGTGAGTACTACACTTATAATATCGTATATGCAGGATGTGTTATTTCTAATCTTTAAATAGAACCCTTTTTAGTTAGTTTTAGCATGAGAGCTGTTAATGTATGTCGAATACCTTATGTTTGGTTTCATATTAACGGTCAGGACAAATGCAAGAATTTGGTGTGCATGGGAAGTTAATATTGAGTATAATAATGTGTGATTAGAACGTGTTAAAAGATATTTCCTTCATGTGACTAAATAACTAAGCAGATAAATTTACTGCATGGAAAATGAGCCGTGTAGGTGGAGCTCCGTCCAGAGGGACAATCTGGTTGGTGGAAGCCTCTGGGGGTTGAACGGAAGGCCTCTGACGTCAGTCCCTTTTAAAAAGCGGATCCCCGCTCTCTCTCTCTCTCTCTGCTCCGCTCGGAAATCGCGCGCTTCTTTGAAACTCGGAGCTACACCAACAAAAGCTCGCAGCCTTTAACACCTGGCCGAGTTTGAACATTGAACCAACATCTAGTTAAATCTCTGAAGAAAGTCTGAAGCTACGCGAAAGGAACTTCAACATCTAAAGCCATAAGAAATCGAAACAGACTTCTTTCAAGGATCAAACAACACCGAGCAAACAAGCAACAACAGAAGGGCATCCCCAAGAGTGACGTCACGCAACGACACGCGGGGTTTCCTCGAGGCACACGGATCATTTCAACCTAAAAGCAAGTAACCCAAACAAAATCTTTATTCTGCTGAATCGTGTCGTATCTATCTCTAAAGTAAGGATAATAGTTCTCCATTTGATGATCGACACGAGTAAAATCGTGTGGAAATAGAACAGTGCTAGATTGTAATCATTCTCAATTAAATTCATTGCCTGTGCCTGTGTGTATGTATGTATTTTGTTTTATGTTATTTAGCTTAGTTCATGTATTGTAGTAAGATAGCAAATAAACTCTTGTTTGATTTATAGAGAAGTGTTCTGTGTGTAATATTCAAATCAAATCTTGCTCAGATACGTTACCTATATGCTCATAACTGTCATACAGTTATTTAAATAATTCTGTATTATATCGTGGCCACGAGAATAAACAGAATTTATCAGATATACTGAAATTTAACAACTCGCTGGACGAGTGTTAAATAAGGACGTTTTGATTAATACCAATTGATCATATATCAAATCGTAAGATTCCCTAAAGCTAAAATAAAGCTTAAACAAAAGAGCTAAATTAAACAATGTAAAAGGATTAAAATTCTTTACATAAGCGAGGTACGAAGAACAGACCCCTGATCTCACCATCATCCAATACAACAGGGATTACATGAAGAGACAAAAAAATGAGACAGGCTAAATCCTGTGCCAATGTCTCCAAGACATTTGGAGAAATCTACCTGCAAAGCCGAATTTTTTTTACATTTATACGCATTTGTAAAAAATGCTGTGAACTGAGGATGCTTTCACAAATAATGTCATGAATAAATGATGTAGTCAGCGCCAATAGCCTCGTGGTTAGTGCGCCGACATATAGCGCAACTGCTCACGGCGACGCGAGTTCGATTCCTGTCTCGAGGTCCTTTGCCGATCCCGCCCCCCCTCTCTCTCCACACAATGCTTTCCTGTCAGCTCTCTACTGTCCTGTCCCAATAAAGGCAGAAAACGCCCATAAATATAACTTAAAAAAAAAATGAATAAATGATATATTTTTACTAATACATTTTTTATTAATGTTTTAGATTTTATTATTTAGATTTGCAGGTAGATTTCTCTAAGTGTATTGCAGATGTTGCCACAGGATTTAGCCTCTCTCCTTCTTTTTTCTCTTTATGCAATCCCAGATGGACTAGATGAGATTAGATCTGTGTGTGAAACCATATGATTTTGGACTCCCTGTGCATATGAAAATCCATCCATCCATATCACTCATCCTAGGGTTGTATGAATACTGGAGACTACAGGTGCCCAGTCCATCACAAGGGTAAAAATCTCAATGGACTATTACAATTAATGTTAAAAGTCAATATTAACTGATATTTCTTACTGGTACACTAAACCGAATTATATAAAATAAATGTCTTAAAATTTGGGTGAAGAATCTAATGTGCCTTTTGCACAGTACAGTACTGTATGTCAACAACATTTACTGTAAAGCCATTTTTCAGTGTCCTACATTTATGTAGTGTAAAGATGAATGAACTGATTTGACATTACCTTATAAAGCACACGTTGTCCCTTATTTGGTTTTGTCACGGCCACTCTCCAGCTCACTCCTGATGACTCACTAAGCTTTTTCACCCACCCCTTTACTTCACAAATCTCCGTCAACGCAATTCTTAGTGATGCCTCAAAACTTGTGTTGTCCAATTGTAATTCGTCTTGTGGAGTGCACAAACGATAGGTGCAGAAGTGATATTTATACCCGGGAGGCAACCAGTTCTGTAAAAGTAAAAAAGAAGTCACCCATCAGAGAGTTCACCCATTAGCATTATAACAGAGATGGCCCAAAGTTTAGACACATAACAATAAGCCAAGGTTATAAAAAAAAAAAATCAAAAATAAATTGCATGCATACACACACAGCCGTTCAAAAGTTTTGGATCAGTAAGATTTGTAATGTTTTTTAAAGAAGTCTCTTCTGCTCATCAAGGCTGCGTTTAATTTAATAAAAAATAAAAGGGAAAAAAATGTAATATTGTGAAATATTATTGGAATTTAAAATAATAGTTTCTACTTTAATATACTATAAAATATAATTCATTCTTGTGATCAAAGCTGAATTTTCAGCATCATTAATCCAGTCTTCAGTGTCACATGATTCTTCAGAAATCGTTGTAAATTAGTGTGATTAAGAGATTATTTTTTGTTGTTGAAACTTGACTAATAAATGTCTAATATAATAAATATATTATTTAAATATAATAAATATATTATATGTCTATGGGGCAGACGATAGACCCACGGCGACGTCACTGTAGAACCAATCATAGGCGGCGGCATACGTGAGAAATTTACATAAAAAATTACTGAACTATGTACGTCGCATTCCATGACGCCTGATACATACGTCGTTTCGTAAACATCTATTGTGTTTGGATTTTTGAAAAGCACCCCTTCTTTCCCTCATTTCATAAATGAACTTAGAATTATTGCTTCTTCCCTACATACACTTTCAAGCAATAAAGCTATTACATTAGCTAATTTTTTCAACCAATTTAGTGACTCATAATATCTTGTAACCCCTTCTGCATTTATTTATCTTGATTTTATTTTATTTATTTGTTATTGTGTAATATTCTTTTTACCTTGATTTCTAATTCATATTTAATTATTGATGTTAATTATGTACAATGTATATAACTTATAGTTATGTCTGCCTTGTATCTACAACTGTGTTTTTTTATGTCTTAATTTTGTTCATTTAAAGCCTGTTTTGTTTGTAAATTTTTTGATTTTCATTAATAAAATAAAATAAAAAAAAACACATCTATTGTTTTTGGTTTATATTTTGTGTTCAGTGTTATCATATAACGTTTTTTTTATTTGCTTGAGTGATGAATTTGTTCTCTTATCTGTGAAAAAAAAGTTAGCTCTGAAATGATCAAATTCAAAATAAGTATATCAAACTCAACTTGATTACACACTAACTTATTTCTAAACTAATTTATAATTTTTACTAAAACAAAGTAGGAAAGAAGACTTTTAATACTTAGCTTTTGTCAAATGCTAGAATCTCCTGCAGGAATAACTATTTAAGATCTGGTCTCCAGTCTACAGTAATTTTATATTTCTTTTTATATATTTATAATTTTATATTTCCCACTCCGTGAGAACCTAAAACTCCAATAGCTTATGTATTGCAATTGAGTAGGGGCGTCACACCCAAACACCCACACTTTTCCCGGTGAGAGGGTTCAACACCCGCACTTTTTCTGCAGTTTTTCCGCAGTTTTGCATAAACGCCTTGACAGCAGTCGCTCCTCCGTTTCTCTCTGCTCTGTGTCTGCGCTCGCTGCGGTAGCGGCTGCCCTCCCTCTCAAACATGACACCGGCTTTGAGTGTGACCGGCTGATGATTGGCTGTTCTGCCTTAAGTCCCGCCTATCGGTCAGCTCGTGCTGAGGAGGCGGGAACTTATGGTTATGGTTATGGTTATTTGCATCTCCCTTTTCCAGGTACTTTGCTTTCGAGGTTTTTTAAATAAGCTTGATATGCGTTTGGGAAGATGTTCTGTTTATGTTTTGTTGACATGTCGAGTGTTTTCTGTATTATATTTCGTTTTTTAGACTAATGCTAATTGCTAATTGGGATACTGTTCAGCAGCTAGCTAAATTCGGTTATGTATGTGGCATGCAATGTATAAAGTAACTGTGATGAAGAAGGCAGGGAATTGATGAGGAGGAGGGACAAATTGTCATTGTTAAGCAGTGTATTTCTGGGTTTATTGCCAGTGCAATTGATTTTGATATTTTGAGCATTGTTGATTAGCTGAATACTTTTGTGGATACTTACCTGTTGTGTTTGATTGTACCTGTTCAGGAGAAAAAAGTGAGAAATTATGTCATTGTTTGCATACCTGTTGAAGAACTATGAAAGAAAAGTGTATATTATTTTAATGTTTAAAAACAGTAAATTGTTACATTATTTATACCACCAGAGAAAAAGCTTTGTGTGGGCGTTTTTTTATTTTTTATATCTCCCCTTTTCAAGGCGCAAGTAAGCAAAATTTAGCAGTCTCAGTCACAGTCCTTTCAGACCCATGTCACTATCAAGCTTACCACTGTCTTTTTTGTCACGCAGTATCATTAAGATGCAGAAAAGAAAGAGGCAGGAGAAGATTGACACCTTTTTCAAGAGAAATCCTGTAAGTGAAGTTGAGAGCTGAAAGTTGAAAAATGTTGACATTAAACAACAGTAGCCTATTATGGTAATCCATTAGATATTGTTTGCATTTATTTCATGATATTACTTTTCAATATTCACTGAGGTTTGCTAGTGCCACAGCTGTAACTGTTTGACCCTATTCCTTTACCACTGCACCCTTGTTTAGGAGAGGAAGTTGCTGGAGGTATCAGTTTCAGGGAGAGCACAGGAAGGTTCACAGGTGAGCAATGAAATGAATGTTACAGTTTGTGAAAGAGGTCTATGAAGGAAGAGAGGCCATGTGTGTGTGTTTGTGTCATGGGTGGTGCTTATTTCCATCCCAGGTGCACGCGTGTGTCTGGTGTGTTTATATCAAATTCACAATTTCATTTCAAATGTTTTGATTAGGGTGTATGTGAGGATGTGGCCAGGAGTGAGGAAGACAGAGATGAAGAGGGAGGAAAAGGGAGACACGAAGCAGGCAGACAAGAAGCGAGCAGACAAGAAGTGGGCAGACAAGAAGCAGACAAACAAGAAGCAGACAGACAAGAAGAACAGAGTGATGGAGAGGTCAGAGAGGATAAGGATGAAGATGAAATGGTAGAGAGAGGAGCAGAGAACTCAGACGTGGCAGTTACTCGCCATCAGTTCAGTAAGCCCAATCAACCAGATCCAAAATTAATTGCTAAACAGTCCTTGCCCAAATATACTCTGAGTTTTCAAACTCAGTGGTACCAGAAATTTCCATGGCTCCATGTGAGTCCTGGTGTTGAGGGTGTATTGTGCTTTTACTGCTCCAAAGCCTTTAACTCTGAGACATCACCTCTTGCCAAGAATGCTGATTCAGCATTCATTTCATCTGGGTTTAAGAATTGGAAAAAAGCCCTTGAGCGATTTACTGTGCACGAGAGATCTGATAGTCATAAGACAGCCATGACAACGCACATCTATGAAGATCGATCAGTACAGGTTCAGCTATCTAGTGTGAGTGTGAAACAGCAAGAGGAAGCAAGGGGATGTCTTCTCAAAATCATTGGTGCTGTGCAGATGTTGGCTAGGCAGGGCTTACCTTTTAGGGGCCATGAAATTTTGAGCAGGTTCTGAAGTACAAATCAGAGGATGACCCCTCTCTAACCAAGTGGTTGACATGTGGTAGAAAGGATGTATATACTTCAGCTATGGTTCAAAATGAAATCCTGACTTTGTTCAGCAGCGTGATCATACGTGAAATAGTTGAAAACATCAGATCACTTCCACACCTGCAGTACTCTGTGATGATGGATGGGACACGAGACGTTTCTGGAAAAGAGCAAGAGGCAGTGTGTTTGAGATATGTTGACAAAGATTTAGTCCCTCGTGAAGAATTTATTGGTCTTTATGAGGTTTCTTTGACAACAGGAGAAAATCTAGCAAAAGTAGTCATGGATGTTTTGCAGTGCCTAAACTTGCCTATCACTGGGTTGCGTGGCCAAGCATACGATGGGGCCGCAAATATGGCTGGCAAATACAATGGAGCACAGGCCATTGTAAGAAAAATACAATCTCTGGCTCCCTATGTTCATTGTGCTGCCCACTGTGTTAACCTAATTACACAGAGGTCCTGTACTGCCTCAATATTTATCCGGAATTCTCTGGATTGGGTCAATGAGTTGGGAGTGTTGTTTGGGCATTCAGGGAAACTGAAGGACATATTTAAGGGAATTGCAAGGTCTGAGGAGGGTGAGGGTCCATGTCACACTATAAGACCTCTGTGTCCAACAAGGTGGACGGTCCACACTAGTGCCATCCGCACTGTGCTAAACCAGTACTAGTGCATAATCAAGGCTTTGGCTGAGATGGCAGTGAGTGAGTCTGATGCGGCTAGTAAGGCACAGGGGCTGTATGAGACATTTCAGCAGGGAAATGTTGTCCTTGGTCTTGTGTGTGCTTTGGAGATCACAGGGGAGTTGGAGGTTTTGAATATGTCCCTCCAGAGCAGAACACAGACCCTAGATGGTATGCTTTCAGCTGTTGCCTGTGTTAAGGAAAGTTTCAGCAAAAAGAGAAACACAGAGAGTTTTCAGGCTCTTTACGCGAAAGCAACAAGGATGTGTGAGACACTCCATCTCACTCCTATCGCCTCTCCTCGTGTCCGTATCCCACCTCAGCGCTTCACAGGTAGTGCTCCTGCACATGTACATGTGTCCCCTTCTGACTACTACAGGACTGAATTCTACAAAGTTCTGGATGTTGCTGACATGCAGTTTAGAGAAAAATTTGAGCAGGAGGGAATGCAAATGTTAAGGCACCTGGAACAAGTTCTCTTAACTGGAAAGATACATGGTGTTCTCCAACAGTACCCAGAAATCAACCCAGACATCCTCAAAGTTCAGCTTGCATTGTTCAGAATGAAGTACAGCTTCCAGTCTAGTACTGAAATTGTTGCTGTTCTTCAAGGGATGACCCCAGAGGTCCGTGGTCTCTTTGACCAAGTCGAAACAGTTGCCCGACTCCTCCTAGTTGTGCCTGTGTCATCAGCAGAGTCAGAAAGGAGTTTCAGCAGCCTCCGGAGGCAGCACCATGATCCAAACCCGCCTCAACAGTGTTGCTGTGTGCCATGTACATAAAGACAAGCTGGACAGGGTAAACAGAAAAAAAGATTGCTGAACAGTTTGTCTCCTGTAAGGAGGGCAGAAAGAGCACTTTTGGTTCTTTTAAATGAGAGGTAGTTGGTCATATGTTCATTGGTCAGTTGCTTGTTGTTGTTGGTTACATTTATATATGTATATAGTTATATATATATGTTTATATTTTGTTCTTAATATATGTTGTTTGTATAATATATGTTGTTTGTATATCTGGAGTTTGTAACAAAAATAATTTCCCCCTGGGATTATTAAAGTATTTCTGATTCTGATTCTTTAGCAAGTCTACTGTTGTGTATTTTCACAACAGAGTTTTGACTTATTTTCTGTGTGTTCCGAGTGTGTTTTTATACTTTTCTAGTATCACTCATTTAAATGGGAAGCTTTGTATTCATCGTTTTTATTGTTAACAAACAAACCACATCCATCCCCCACACTTTTGAAAAGCTTGCTACGCCCCTGTACACAGGTGCTAAATATTGGATCACAATATGAACATACTCTGAATTTTATTCTTAATATTTTTTATGCAGCTACTATTCTGACAACCCAAAACTTTTTTTTTTTTTTTTTTTTTGGCTATACTATCATCATTCACAGCCTTTTTTCTTTTTTTTTAATTAAATATATATATTTTTTTTTTTTTTTTTTTTTATATATATTTTTTTTTTTATCTTTTTTTTTTTATTTTTATATTAATTAATTAATTTAATTTTATATACCCTTTTACTTAACCACACTGTGACAGACAAGACCAGGGGACAGAGAAAACAAGAGAGAGAAAGAAGAAAGAAGAAAGGAAAAAAAAAAAAGGTTGTGGGGAAAGTCAACAAAGAAGGGGAAGAAAGAGAGAGAAAAAAGGAGAATGGGGGATAGAGAGAGAGAGGGAGAAAAAACAAAAACAAAAAAACAGACAATTTGCTTCAATACCTGCTGACAAAAAGAGAAAACAACCGAAGACACAACATCAAAGAGACTGCAGCAACAACCAACATCTGTATAAATCACAATAAATTCTAAATGTTAAATGTTATTGAGCAGCACACATAACTAATATTACAAAATAAGTTTTGAAGCAACAGCAGATCAAGACAATGTGTGTCTGTGAGCACCTGTTTTTACACCAATGTGAATGCTTGAGTGTACACCTGTGTGTGTGAGCGCGCTTGTGTTCATAAGGTTCCTCCATGTAAATGTTTAATAGTGTGTGTGGGGAACAACAGCCCCATCCCGCAAGGCATGAAGCAGGCACGGAAAAGACCCGGGCCCCAAACATCCGGAGGCCCCCCAGGGCACGGGACCCCCAGGAGAACCACCGCAGGGACAACCGCGGCCTCCACCCAAAAAAGGGCAGAGGAGAGCCCGAAGGCGGGACCTCCGACAGCCACAGTGTAACCCAAAACTTCTAACGATTCAATTAGTAATTATGATGAACTTAAGAGATTATAGACCACTCCCCACAACATATAATAAAGCAATGTATATCATTACCATTCACTGTTTTCCTAAACGTGAGCAAGCAAAGTACAATCAGCAGGGGCGTAGCGTCTGGGCATGCAGGGTATGCAGGTGCATATGGGCTCGGGCAGATTGGGGGCCCGCCGAGCCGAAGGAGAAATTTTAATTGAAACAAGGGAACGAATATAGAGCCCTGCACGAGCCCTTGTCCGACAGGTTATCAGAATTCTCCACCCGAGTCCGACCCGAACCTGTGTCTTTTTTTCTCTCTCTCTCTTTCTTCCCCTTTACACAGCTGCTGTTGCAGCCATTAAAAAAGTTCAGTTTTGGTTTTTAATGGCAAAGTGGTCATATTTCGTTTTGTTTCTTTATTAAGTTAATTTAGAAACATGATTGGAAAATTTTATCATTATGTTTGTTAAATTCAAGTTTTATTTTAAATACCAAGCGGCCAGTGCCAGACAGTGAGTTGAGCATATGTTTGATCAGTTTAGCCTTCTCAAATAAACACGATTTGAGACATAAAAAACTTCATGCATTTCACAATATAAATAAAAAAATTTAAGATAAATGTGATTTGAAAGCGTGCTTTGAAGCACATGCGATCACTTGCTTTTTTGTGTGTGGAAAATTTAAATACGCCATCATAAAATAGCCTAAAGAAAACAAACAGGGTGGCTTTCTGCAGTCTTGATCTTGAGCAGGAACGCTTCACAAAAACTGAACCGAAACTCAGCAAATACTTGCCTCACTGACATGACTAATATATTTATAGAATGCTATAGGCTAAATTACTACTTTAAAACTAAATAATTCAAATAAAAAATTAAAAACTCTTTCATTATGTAATCCGTAAAGATGCATTTCTCTCTAAAGGCGCGTCCAATGAGGAGATATGGGGAGTCAGGATTGTCAGCTTCATAGACTACTTGTTTTGTTTTGTTTAGTTTTTGGGCCGCTGTGCCAAGATTGTAGTGTCATGCTGAAAAATAACTAAATAAATAAATAAGATTAACATCATACTATTTTAAGAATAAAGTCAAAATTACGATAATAAAATCATGTTATATTGCGTGAAGTTAATGTGAAAATTATACCTATACTCTGCAAAAAACAAACAAACAAAAAAACACGAAAAACAGGAATAAATTGTAGGCTTAGATGTTTTTGAAACTCTAATTGATCGATTTCATGAGACAATCGTTTGTATTAAATTGTTCAGATTTTTTTTTCAATATGCATTAAAATATTTATTCATTTTTATTTCGTGCTGCAAATATTAAAGAGGAAAATATCATTGATTCACATGCCGCTGGAACTGAGGCGAATGTAGTTACCTCATTACAAATAAAAGAGCGCAAAACACATTTATTGTTTGTATTTGATCTTAAAATTGACAGAAGGATGAAAAAAGCACAAAGCTTATTGTGATTATTGGCTTGCGTGCAATGAATGGACTTGAAAACGTTAAATATTATTTCCAAGCATTTATACCATTAAAACAGCTTGTGAATAGTCACGTAACATTATTTACGTCAGAAAAATCAACAATAAGTTAACCGAGTTGTAGCCCATATCATTTTTTGCATATGGGCCTGGGACTGACTTGCTACAATCAGTGTCTTCAATTAATGATTAAAAACAGCAAAATGCTGAGCAAACAAGGAAAAAAAAAAACATTGGAAAAAAACACAAGAAAACAGAGCTGAGCTGTACAGTAAATATTAATGGTTTCAAGAGTTTTCACAACTTCTCTGCAATGAACCATTGTGTTTATTTTAAGAAATCTCAATAATCATATTTTTGTGGGACATGGAAAAGTCTTCCATAAGTCTCCTTTTAATTTTTATTTTCCAAAGTAAAAATAAATAAGTGTTTGGGACAACATAAACATCTCTATCCCTTTAACCCTCTGGTATTCTGTTCAACAGAGTTTGTGGCAAAACCATTTACGGTCCTTGTATTATTTTATTCTATGCTTGGTACTTTTTTTCCCACAAGAACTTGCATTTGGGAATGTGGACAAAACTTGTGCTGTTGAAATTATTTGTAGCAACTTAAAAACATATGCCAGTAACACATGAGAATGCATAAATATATTTATAAATTTGCAAATAAATGTTTAAGGTTTCAAAATAAAACTTTAAACTGTTGGCTTTAGTATTTCTATCATAAATATGTGGCCAAACATTACAGATTAAATGCAATTAAACATTAGATAAACAATGGTTTGCTCGTGATGTAAAGTGTAACAACAATCGTCAGTCTGCTGGCATTTGTTATAATACATAAAATATGTAAGTTTATTGTTTGTACATTTCTTAATGTATTTTAATAGTGTTGATCAGTAAAACAATATGACTACTTGCTTTTGATAGTTTATTTCAACCAATTATTATTGCCTCATTATTACATGTATTTAATTCGTACTAAAAGCTATTGTTCACTTATCTTAATTACCAAAAATATATAAATAAAATCTTTAGCAGATGATTAACAAAATAATCATTACTGATAGCCCTAGTTAAAACATTTGAAAATGAACCTGCATTGTTTTGAAATTTGTGATTAGAATAGTATTTTCCTGTCATATATTTTGTCATTTTTGATTTATTGATAATAATAGGCTACTAAAATGACTTCATCTCCTGAAAACAATATCGCATATAGTCTGATATTGTGAGCTAATGTATTCACACATTGCATAGTCAGCTATGTTAATTAAAATTCTTACAACAATCAAAAGTAAAAGCTCAGAATGACATATCCCAGAATATTGTGTTTATAGATTATAATTATTCAATTTATGTGTTTATATTTGAAGTTGTTGTAAATAATCGTGAACATAACATACAATTGCGACTTTGATGGTGTATAATTGGCACAGTCATTAATCTCCAAGAGAAAGTGAATGAATTCTTTTTTTATTATTATGTTTGTAAACATTACAGATATGCCATTAATGATATACAACTTTGTATGCAATACACAATTTGTATCAAGGATATATTCAATGTCATCAGAACTTAGGAAAGTAAAAGAAAAAAAGTTAATGATTGATAACAAAGAAAATAAGAAAACCTAGAAAAAAACACGAGGGTAAGATATTAATTTATCGTGGTGGTGACGTACTTCTCTACGGCCGGCGTTGGTGTCACGCGTCTGTGTTGCGACGTACTCCTTCTCACACGTAAAAACTACACGACTGCCTACTTTGGTCGGTAATCCATGGCACGATCCAACCCCCATAGCCAACAGGGGAAAAATCGCTGCAGGTGACGTGACACAAATGACTCACAGATACGACGACGACGATCTTTTTTACAGATCTACACGATTCACGTGAATTACCTATTTCAAGGTGAAAACGGCGAATTTCGCCGAAAGGTGACAAGTTTGCACCCCTGATTTAAACTAAACTGCAGAGCTCATCATGTGATATGTTACAAGAAAATATTTTTGTAGCAAGAATATTGATCAATGATGTGCACTTACTTCCAACACTGCTGGATTTGGTGTTCGGACAGTCCATTGTCTAGTTTAAATTTCAATACAACCGCAGCTGCACGGAGGTGTTGATGTCGTGTGAAGGTATCGCCACAACATTATGGAAAATACCATTGTATTTGAAGGATACAGCTTGAAGAAAACAAGATTTGCACGTTTCCGTTTTAAAATACTTCAGTGATGCACCGAGTCAGACAATTGTATTTACACTGCAATATATAGGCTAATATATGTTTCCACTAAAAATAGCTAAAAGATGTTCACCTTATCAGCCAAAATGCATAAATTTAATTTGATTTGAATTGTTTAAAACGATTGAAATACTATTTGGCCAGTGTTAAAGAATGTGATCAACTCTATTCTAAAATATTTATCTGATAACTATTTTAAACAGTTTTGTTTTTGTGGATGTTTTGATATATTTATTCTAAAACATAACAAGGATATTTGATTATTTTTATCAATAAAAATATATGGATGGCACAAATGGCATTTACAGTATAGTCTGTATCTCATAATTCCTTAATGTCTTGCAGCTTTGACGGAGTTAACATGGTGTCACATGAATGGGAATATGCATGGAAATGATATGCTGAAGAGGTTATGCATAGTAAAACTAGGTGTTGTAAGCTCCATATGGTTGTTTCGGGGAGGAGACGGGGTGGAGATGTACGTACGCACAATCTTCCCCTGATTGGGATTTATAAAGTGGTTTTTGTGCAGGTTCTGGTGTAATCTAGCTTTTGTGCCTACTTACACTTTTAGGATGAAATCTACGGAGAGTTTTATAAATGATACTCCTGGTTACAGAGATGGGGCTTAGCTTAAACTGGGACTAGGCCTTAGTTAAATTAAGATATTTAAGCAGCTTTTATAAAAAAAAAAAAGCCTTACAAGAAAACGTTACTGGTGTGCATCTTGAGACAAAACAATGGCACTGACATATTTTAAGATAGGTCAGAACAATATATTTTCAGTTGAGACAGCTCAAACATGCATTTTAGTCTGGGACTAGCTTAAACCTTGTCTGTGAAACCGGGGAAAAGAGTTTGATATCGACTATCAAAAATAGTCATTAATTCTTCTCTTTTTAGACCAAATTTAAATCAATTAGCTAAGCTTATGAGAAATTTGAATCAAGGATTGAATTTGGAAAAACTGGAATAAATGATTTTTCATTTTTGGGTAGAGATACAAATTAAACTCGTTTTTCAGATACAGTAGGTTTACTTAACATGTATACATTTATTTAACATCTTTTGTTGGTTAACATTAATGACACAGATAGGTATTTAATTAGGAATGCTGTCCCTTTAAGACGGAAGGCATGCATGTTATACTGACACACATTCAGTTTTCACCCACCTGTTTACGCTCACTTAAGCCATAACCGACTGTTTTTACATGAAAAACTCTACAGACGATAGACATGTGGACTGCTGTGTGTGTATTTGAGAACTGATTGCGCGCTGTATGAGAACTGAAGAAGTGGAGCGTGCGCGCGAGAGAGCACTTCTATCAGCGCGATTCCGCCTATCTCTATTCACTAACTGAATGAATTGACAATGAATTGTGACTCCCGGGAAAAACGAGACGCCTGGTCACCCTATCCCTAACCCTTCGGGTGCTGAGGCCATTGTTTCAGATCGCTAGTTCGCGTTTTGGTAGCCTGTCTGTCCGCTGCGGCTGCCATACTGAGACTAGATATGCAAAGCAAACACCCCTTATCCAATGACAGAGACGCACATTTTGAAAGACAAAGACAGTTAACTTAAGCCCTATTCGCTAGTGATGGGAAGTCAAGTCAAGTCACCTTTATTTATATAGCGCTTTTAACAATACAAATTGTGACAAAGCAACTGCACAATATCAAAATGGGAAAATAGTGTCAATAATGTAAAATGACAAGATTAAACACTCAATTTTCAGTTAAAGGCATTTCATTGTTGAATTCAGTGATGGCATCTTCCAGCTCAGTTCAGTTCAATCAAGTCGACGATATTGCTGGAAATGAAGTGTCCCCAACTAAGCAAGCCAGAGGCGACAGCGGCAAGGAACCAAAACTCCATTGGTGACAGAACGGAGAAAAAAACCTTGGGAGAAACCAGGCTCAGTCGGGGGGCCATTTCTCCTCTGGCCAGACGACACAGCAGATCAATTCCAACTGCTGCAAAGTCAGATTGGATGGCTAAACTGGTTCCCGAGGTCTTTTCCTGATGGCTGTCTAGGTGACGGGGTCCTCACTGGGGGTCTGTCTCTGGGGCTCATCTAGGTGTCCTGGTCTCCGCTGACGTTCAGGGCTGTAGAGGTCGTCTCTAGGTGCTGATCCACCATCTGATCTGGTGAATGCAGTGACCTCGGAATAAGAAAGAAACAGACTAATATTAGCGTAGATGTCAATCTTTTTACGATGTAACAAGTACATCATGTGTTATGGGAAGTGTTCCCGGTTCCGGTTGATCTAATTAATGCAGCCTAACAATCCTTTAACGGATTTGAATAATAGAAGTGTATTAGTGTGTTATGTGTACACCAGGTTAAAGAGATGGGTCTTTAATCTAAAATTAAACTGACAGAGTGTGTCTGCCTCCCGAACAGTGTTTGGTAGATTGTTCCAGAGTTTGGGCGCTAAATAGGAAAAAGATCTGCCGCCCGCAGTTGATTTTGATATTCTAGGTATTATCAAATGGCCAGAGTTTTGAGAACGCAGCGGACGTGAAGGACTATAATGCGATAAGAGCTCGCTCAAGTACTGAGGAGCTAAACCATTCAGGGCTTTATAAGTAATTAACAAGATCTTAAAATCTATACGATGTTTAGTAGGGAGCCAGTGCAGTGTTGACAGAACCGGGCTAATGTGCTCATACTTCCTGGTTCTAGTAAGAACTCTAGCTGCTGCATTTTGAACCATCTGTAATTTGTTTATTAAGCGTGCAGAACTACCACCCAATAAAGCATTACAATAATCTAACCTTGAGGTCATAAACGCATGAATTAATATTTCTGCATTTGATATTGAGAGCATAGGTCTCAGTTTAGATATATTTTTAAGATGAAAAAATGCAGTTTTACAAATGCTAGAAATGTGGCTGTCAAAGGAGAGATTACTATTAAATAGCACACCTAGGTTCCTGACTGATGACGAAGAATTTACAGAGCAGCCATCAAGTGTTAGACAGTGTTCTAGGTTATTACTTGTGGGGGTTTTAGGTCCGATAATTAACACCTCTGTTTTTTCAGAATTTAGCAGTAAGAAATTACTCGTCATCCAGTTTTTTATATCGACTATGCATTCCATAAGTTTCTCAATTTGGTGTGTTTCACCAGGCCGTGAAGAAATATAGAGCTGAGTATCATCAGCATAACAGTGAAAGCTAACCCCGTGTTTCCTAATGATATTTCCCAAGGGTAACATATAAAGCGTGAAAAGTAACGGCCCTAGTACTGAGCCTTGAGGAACTCCATACTGCACTTGTGATCGATATGATACCTCTTCATTCACTGCTACGCATTGATGGCGGTCAGATAAGTACGATTTGAACCATGCTAATGCATTCAACTAATGCCAACAAAGTTTTCTAGTCTATTCAAAAGAATGTTGTGATCGATAGTGTCGAACGCAGCGCTAAGATCCAGTAGAACTAATAGAGAGATACAACCACGATCAGATGATAAGAGCAGGTCATTTGTAACTCTAATGAGAGCAGTCTCAGTACTATGATACGGTCTAAATCCTGACTGGAAATCCTCACAGATATCATTTTTCTCTAAGAAGGAATATAATTGTGAGGATACAACCTTTTCTAATATCTTTGACAGAAAAGGGAGATTTGAGATCGGTCTGTAATTAACTAGATCTTTGGAGTCAAGTTGTGGTTTTTTAATGAGAGGCTTAATAACAGCCAATTTAAAGTTTTTGGGGACATATCCTAATGACAATGACAAATTAATAATAGCCAAAAGAGGATCTATGACTTCTGGAAGCACCTCTTTTAGTAGTTTAGATGGAATAGGGTCTAACATACATGTTGTTGGTTTAGATGATTTAACAAGTTTATACAATTCTTCCTCTCCTATAGTAGAGAATGAGTGGAATTGTTCCTCAGGGGATCTATAGTACACTATTTGATGTGATGATATAGCTGACGGCTGCATGGTTACAATTTAATCTCTAATAGTATCAATTTTGGAAGTAAAATAGTTCATAAAGTCATTACTGCTGTGCTGTTGGGAAATGTCAACACCCGTTGATGCTTTATTTTTTGTTAATTTTGCCACTGTATTGAATAAATACCTGGGGTTATGTTTGTTTTGTTCTAAAAGAGACGAGAAGTAATCAGATCTAGCAGTTTTTAAAGCTTTTCTGTAGGATAGGGTACTTTCCCGCCAAGCTAAACGAAATACCTCTAGTTTTGTTTTCCTCCAGCTGCGCTCCATTTTCCGGGCTGCTCTCTTTAGAGTGCGAGTGTGCTCATTATACCACGGTGTTGGACACTTTTCCTTAATCTTCCTTAAGCGTAAAGGAGCAATTGTATCTAAAGTGCTAGAAAAGAGAGAGTTCATAGTTTCTGTTACATCATCAAGTTGTTCTGAGCTGTTGGATATGCTAAGGAATTGAGATAAATCAGGAAGATTACTTACAAAGCAGTCTTTTGTGGTAGAAGTGATGGTTCTACCATATTTATAAGAAGGAGTTGAATTTACAGCTTTAACTATATGGAGTTTACACAAGACTAGATAATGATCTGATATATCATCGCTTTGCTGCAGAATTTCAACACCATTAACATCAATTCCATGTGACAGTATTAAATCTAGAGTATGATTTCGACTATGAGTAGGTCCTGAAACGTGTTGTCTAACCCCAATAGAGTTCAGAATGTCTATGAATGCTGATCCTAATGCATCTTTTTCATTATCAACATGGATATTAAAATCACCCACAATTAGGACTCTATCTGCAGCCAGCACTAACTCTGATAGAAAATCAGCAAATTCTTTAATAAAGTCTGTATGATGCCATGGTGGCCTGTATACAGTAGCCAGTACAAACGTCACGGGGGATTTATCATTAATACTTTTTTCTCTAGATAATTTTATATGAAGCACCATTACTTCAAAGGAGTTATACTTAAAGCCTGTCTTCTGAGAAATACTGAGAATATTGTTATAAATTGTAGCAACACCTCCCCCTTTGCCTTTTGGACGCAGCTCATTTTTGTAACAGTAATCTTGGGGGTAGACTCGTTTAAAATAATGTATTCATCTGGTTTTAGCCATGTTTCTGTCAAACAGAGCAAATCTAGGTTATGATCATTAATCAAATCATTTACAAAAAGTGCTTTTGTAGAAAGGGACCTGATATTCAGTAAACCAAGTTTTATCAATTGTTTCTGTGTATTGTAAACATTTTTTATTTGTTGAACATCAATTAAATGGTTACTCATAAATAGTTTTTGACGTTTTCTGTAGTTCGGGAAGTTCGGATCATTTTACTGACTCGGACCTTTGAGTCTCGTTCAGCAAAATGAACAAATCTTTTTTCGAGTCATTTCGTTCATTTTAGCAAAATATAATTAAAATGTTACGTGCTACTTCCCTAACACATCTACTACTTGTGCAAACATTGAACACACTAAAAACAATACAAAACTATAATGGTATAAGAAACAGAAAAAAAATTATTCATTGTTTACCTGGGTCTTTAGTCTATGATTAGCTCACCTCACTTCTTATCTGACAAGTCTTCGGGTTTGAGTCGCTCGTTCATCACGTGACAGCCTCATAACTAAGCTAAACATATGAGAGCCGGAAAGAGAATCGATTAGTTCACCTCCCGAGTCTTCGGGTTTGAGTCGTTCTTTCATCACGTGACAGCCTCATAAGCTAAACCTATACAGTTAGAGCCGGAAAGAGAATTGATTAGTTCACCTCCCGAGTCTTCGGGTTTGAGTCCTTCGTTCATCACGTGACAGCCTCATAAGCTAAACCTATACAGTTAGAGCCAGAAAGAGAATTCATTAGTTCATCTCGAGTCTTTTGAGTGGTTCGTTCTTTTGTCACGTGACGTGACAGCATTGGATAGAGAAATTAGTTCATTTACAACCTTCTTTACAAACGGCTGCATAGTTATTATTATTATTATTATTATTTACTCACAGTTACGTGATGCGTTTCTGGTCTCAAATTGTAGCTTTTTATTTCTTACAGTTTATAAATGTGTGAATTTCTGTCATGATGGTTCTTTTCATAACACTGAATGTGGTAACAAAGGTAATAAACTAAAGAGTTGGTTATTATTATCATTATTAAGTCTTTTTCCCTCAGACTGCATAGGTTTAGCTTATGCGGCTGTCACGTGATGAACAAACGACTCAAACCCGAAGACTCGGGAGGTGAACTAATCAATTCTCTTTCCGGCTCATACTGCATAGGTTTAGCTTATGAGGCTGTCACGTGATGAACGAACGACTCAAACCCGAAGACTCGGGAGGTGAACTAATCAATTCTCTTTCCGGCTCATACTGCATAGGTTACACGTATGGGGCTGTTACGTGATGAACGAACGACTCGAAAAACCCGAAGACTCGAAACAGGTGTACTAATTCAGTGCAGAACCTATAGGATGTTGCGCATGCGCGACTAAACGAATCACTCCCCGAGACGACTCGTTCTTCCCGAGTCACATTAAAGATTCGTTCAAAATGAACAAATCGTTCAAGACCGACCCATCACTACTATTCGCACGGGATTAGTATTACCTGGTGACCTCCAGTCATTTGTAATAATTGCGAAGGTTGTCTGTGATCTTAATCCCGTGCGAATCAGCCATGTCTGTAATTTGTAAAGTAAAAATTCCCCCGCAAATGACCTACCATATTTCGCCGAACACAGAGGTCCTGTGATAATATTAGTCCCGTGTGAATCGGCATCTCTGTGATTTGGCCAGCATTTGGCGGGTCATAGGCTCAGGGCCGGCCCAAGCCTTTATGGGGCCCTAATCAGATTTTTATTTGGGGGCCCCTCGGTGCCGCCAGTATGACTGGTTATTGTCAAAGCTTGATTATTCGCACGCTATAAATCTTAACACACCCATTTTCAGTTTTATTTGTTGTAGCTGTGTTGCTTACATTTTATCATTGTCTGCCTGCATGTTTTTACCCAAATTTACAAGAGTGGTCGGGTGTTAATTTGCACTTTAGCATTCAAAGTGTTAAAGTATTAAGTGGCATACTTAATGTAGTGTGCTGAAAAGTAGCTAAATAAACCAGCAGACAATGCATTTACATAACAGAATGTTATTTTAACAACAAGAATATTAATCGAAGTTGTACTTTTATTACAAGTCATACTTTTTTATAATAAATATTAAACACAGCAGAGAGCATCTGTACATAAACAACAACTCTTAATTCTATCTAGCTAATTGAAGCATAATGATATTGGAATTATAGCAAACACCCAAAATGTTGCCTATGATAAATAATGTTAAGCTGTTATCAGTTTATGAAACAGAAGCTTATTTTTATTACAAAAATAGGGCCCTATGAAATCCGCTTAATTTTTTCCCAAATTCCGTTTATTTTTTTTCTAAATTCTGTTTTTTCCGTTTAAATTTTTCTGAAATTCGTTTTTTTTTTTTTTCGTTTAAATTTTTCTGGACTCCTTTTTAATGGTCAAATTAAATTGTATTAATCAAAAAGCATGCCTAATTAATTAAAATCATGAAACTTATACAATTTAACATTAATTTATTAAAAGTGTAACAAAAATGACATGTTTAGGGCTGTATGAGATGTTTTATTTTTTTCTCACCATATGTTTTATTGTTACCAAATTCTGTGTTTTAGCACTTCTAATTATTTGAATGCATACAATTTTTTTTTATTATTGTTACAGTAGCCTTATGAAATGTTTTTTCCCCCTCAGAAATTCTGTGTTGTGTATTTAAATTTTACTGGTTATCAGATGAAGGCATAACACATTGATTTAATTTATATTTTAATTAATGAAAATTAAACATTTAAATTTTTGGCAAATAAAGGGGATTTACTATTAAAATTAAAATATTTTGTGATTCTTAAAAAAATATTTTGTATTTCTTAAAAAAATAAAGTTTTATTATTTTTCAACAGTAGTAGTAGTATTACTTACATTCTACTAAAAAAATAGTAATATAGCCTATTTCTGGCACAATGTCTTTAATAAGTTAAACAGAACTTTTACGACAAAAGAACACTTTTGGACATTGGACACCGCTGCACTAACCTGCTCCAGGAAACTTTATCCACGGCGGATCCAGCGTGGCCAGTGGAGATACTTCGGAACACCGAGGTTAACAAAGGCCGCCTGAACAATCCCAGGAGGCAAAAGAAACACCACGGGCGACGAGCTGGAATTCGTGACAGACTGAGAAAAAAGGCTCACAGTCCTCATCTTCCGAGTATTCTGCTCGCTAATGTCCAATCCTTGGAAAATAAGATGGACGATCTTAGAGCCAGCATAAGTTTCCAACGGGACATTAGAGACTGTAACATCCTTTGTTTGACTGAAACATGGCTCACTCCCTCGGTCCCGGACACCGCTACAACACCGTCTGATAAATTTTCTGTTTTACGGATGGACAGAACAGCCGAGGCCGGAAAAACCAAAGGTGGTGGAGTGTGTTTCATGATTAACAAGAAATGGTGTGACCCCAGGAATATCTCCATTCTGTCGCGTTCCTGCTCGCCTCATCTGGAACATCTCTCCATTATCTGCCGCCCATTCTATCTGCCCCGAGAGTTCCCAGCGATCATCGCTACTGCCGTTTACATTCCACCTCAGGCAGACACCGGCTTGGCCTTGTCCAAAATACACGACGAGCTCAGCGGCTACATCAACAAACACCCTGACGCTGCCTCTATCATCGCGGGAGACTTTAACAAAGCCAACCTCAGGAAGGTCATGCCGAACTTCCATCAGCATGTATCCTGTCCAACTAGAGGACCGAATACACTGGATCATTGCTACACTCAGTTTAAGAATGCCTACAAAGCTCGTTCCCTGCTGGCTTTTGGTAAATCGGACCACGCCGCCATTTTCCTCACACCGGAATATAAACAAAGGATCGTTCAGGAATCCCCGGGGGAGAGGGAAGTGACGCGCTGGTCCTCCCACTCTGAAGCTATGCTACAGGCGTCTCTTGATGACGTCGACTGGGACATGTTCCGGGTGAGTTCAGCTGACGTCAGCGAGTTCACGGTATTAATCTTAATGTAGCATTAAGCTTTGTCAACATGCTAACCGACCAAGCCACTGAAACGGTAACAATAAGGACATTCTGAAATCAGAAACTGTGGGTGGACAGAACAATCCGTGCTGTGGTTAACCAACGCACTGCCGCATACAACGCCGGTCTTTTGTCAGGAAACATGAGCGTGTACAAAGCATTGTGCTATGCTCTCCGACGGGCAGTTAGAGCTGCTAAACTCCGATACAGGGAGAGAATTGAGTCACATTTTCAGCTCAACGACTCTCGACGCATGTGGCAGGGACTGAAGACCATCTGTTCCTCTGGAAATAACTCCTCCGCCGAGGTGAGTGCAGATCCATTGTTGGCCGAAGAGTTAAACACCTTCTATGACCACTTCGAATGTAATGGTGGCGCGACTCTGCCGATCAGCGCGTCAGGAAGCAGCAGACAGAGCAGCGATGATAATCATGTTATCACCGTGTCGGAGGACGAGGTTTGGAGAGAACTAAGGAGAGTAAACGTCAGGAAAGCCGCCTGACCTGATGGGATTACTGGCCGCGTTCTGAGATCCTGCGCCGATCAGCTTGCTGGTTTGTTTACTTCCATCTTTAATGAGTCCCTTGCTACCTCTGTGGTCCCCACCTCATTTAAGAAATCTGTTATCATCCCTGTGCCTAAGAACAGTAAACCCTCTTGCCAGAATGACTATCGCCCAGTTGCCCTCACATCAACAGTCATGAAGGTTTAAGAGAGACTTTTAAAGAAACACATATGCTCCTCCATCCCTGCTACTTTGGACCCTCTCCAGTTTGCCTATCGCCCAAATAGGTCTACTGATGATGCCATCTCTCAGGTACTGCACTCTTCCCTCACACATATTGACAGCAAAAATGGCAACTATGTCAGACTGCTATTCAATGACTATAGCTCAGCTTTCAACACTATAGTCCCCACCAAGCTAGCTGTCAAACTCTCAGACCTCCGTCTAAACACTTCACTCTGTGACTGGATTCAAGACTTCCTCACCGGCAGACCACAAGTGGTGAAAATGGGCCAGTTCACCTACAACTCCATCACCCTGATCGTAGGAGCCCCGCAGGGCTGTGTCCTGAGTCCCCTGCTCTACTCTCTCTACACACACAACTGTGTCTCCTCTCACAGCTCCACTAATATTGTTAAATTTGCTGATGATACTGTGGTTCTGGGCCTCATTTCCAACAATGATGAGACCGCATACTTGGGTGAGGTAGAGAGACTTTCATCATGGTGCCAGGACAACTGTCTCTCTCTGAACGTAAGCAAAACTAAAGATTGTAGACTTCAGAAAGAGACAGCAGCGGCCCTACACTCCTCTTATGATCAGCGGGACCCCTGTGGAGAGGGTGAGCAGCTTCAAGTACCTCGGTGTAAACATCTCCGAGGACCTGACCTTGGACTGCACACATTCAAACACAGGTCAAGAAAGCCAGGCAAAGACTGTACCATCTGCGACAGCTGAGGAAATTCAGGGTCTCACAAGCAATCCTGAAAACTTTCTATTCAGGGGCCATAGAAAGTGTATTGACTCAGTGCATCTCAGTGTGGTATAGTAACGCCACAAATCAGGACTGCAAAGCTCTGCAGAGAGTCGTGCGCTTAGCTGAGCACATCTCAGGGTATGCCCTCCCCTCTCTGCAGGACATCTACCTCAAACGCTGCAAAAGCAGAGCTGCAAAAATAATCAAGGACTCAAATCACTCCGGTAACCGTCTTTTCATCACACTGCCATCTGGCAAGCGCTTCAGGAGCATGATGGCAAAAACTGAGAGACTGAGGAGGAGCTTCTTCCCTCAGGCCATCAGGCTCCTAAACTCAGTCTCATAACATCTACAGGACTCAATTTAATAAACTGTAAAAACATTAATTATTCTCCATCATCCGCATTGCTGCTATGTGAATATACACGGTACAACCTGTTTTGCACATTCCTCTTGCACATCCCTGTTTATATTAATATTTATTAAATCCACAGTAGACTGTATTGCACATTTTATTTTATTTCATTGCACGTTTTACTCCTTATTTTATTTTATTTTATTCATATTTTTTTTTATCTTACTCTTACCTATATTTATATATATTCTCTTGTGTTATGTTTAATTTTTTTGTTTTATTTTTTTGCACTGTCCATTGAGCGGACCTGTCCTGACCTACATTTTACTACTGATTATACCCTGTATGATTGTGTATGTGACAAATAATAAAGAACCTTGAACCTTGAACTTTTATTTTAACGGGTTGCCGTGAATACCTTTAAAGTTCTGTGTGTATAGGATATGACGCTAGTTTTACTCAAATGAAATGGTAAAATGCTCGTGAAGTGACTCTCAGATTAGTTTTGGAGATGTTGTTCCTGTATTTATGTCCTCATTGAGACGGCAGACGCTGAAATCACGCGCGCTGTGTAACTTATGTAAACAAAACCGCGCGTCTGCTCCATTCACACAGAGACGCACAGAACATGCAGGATTCATATTTAAATCGACTTTTGCGGCTTAATATTTACAGATACTAGACCAAATCATAGGGCCCTACAAAAATAAATACCCAGGACAGTTATTTTTACGCAGAAGACAAAAACTTTAATCTAAAACTAAGTAAAATGTTATATTATAATATATTAAGATGTCTATTTGTTGATGTTTTGATGTGCAAAAACGAACTTCCTTAAAACAAAAAGATACCCTACTAGGCTACCTCCATGTTGAAATTGTCCCCCCTCCACCCCAAAAACGTGATCGATTTTAACCCTTTGACGCGCCACGTTTTGGCTGGCGCTGAGCCAGAGAGAGATGAGCTCAGAAAAAAATTAAAAAGAAAGACGCGCGCAGTGCTTTTCATATGTCATAACTGTTCAGTGTTTTCAACCGAATAAAGTTTATTTTTAGGTTTCAGACATTTAAATACACTTCAATTAAGTAAAAAAAGACATTTAGTTTGTTAAATAGGCACTGATTTCTATGGAAAGCGGCAATAATAATCCTTTCAATTAATGGACGATGTGTTTTATTCCTATCAAATACACATTGTGTAGGTTACTATAAAGTTTACTCTGTTTTTCTCCCAGCTAAATGGCCACTTACTTTCATGTATTTCTGGAGAAATAGGTGAATGTACGTGATGTTAATCCGACAGATCCACAGGGCAGCATCCAGCGCATATTATCAACATTATTGTGCCTGCATGACACATCGCTATGGAAATTAGGGTTGTGACGGTCACCGTGACAACCGCGTTACCGGCGGTGGTCGGTTGTCACCACGGTCGTCTATTGCCACCGGCGGTAGTGCACGTGACGTCACACACTTTATAACAAGCATAATACAAAGTTTTGTATACAAGTGTAATATAATAACAGTTGCAAATTGTTTTATTTAGACTATAAATCTATGCTAATTCACAAATTACCTCAAACGCCATACACGGCCTTTCCTTTAGATTGGCAGGTTTGAGCACAGGAAAATACAGTTTATTCTGCATTCAGCAAATTTATTTTGTGATGAGCGATGGACCTTGTTGGGAAACCAAATACTACATTGCCGATCTGGAATCATTTCCATTCGTGTCACCCATCCGCGTTTGTACAAGTGTCTTCAAGTTCACGTGATCGCAAATGCCCGGCTGGTCAGGTTTGTGTTGGTGAGGCTTTCTCCAAACTGGCCAAATACGAGTGAGACAGCGGTAAATGGAAGATGCCAACAAGAAATGTGGCAACGTACGCCGCGATTCCTATTCCACAGAGAGCGCGTGCAGTCGAGGAGTTAACGGCCGCTTGCTTGGTGGCAGAAGCAAGCCATGTCTAAACCGGAAGTGTAAATACACCAGCGCCAGTACCTGGTTGACCGCCAGGTGCCAGTATTGCGCCTTAACCCTGACACAGCTGTCAAACAAGAAGGCTCACAGCTACTCTCCGAGAAGGGCCGTGCTCATCAGAGTAAGTTGCTATTAATACTGAATTAGCAGCACTCTTACTGCATGACTTCAGTGGCGCAGGTGCAACTATAGGTTAAAGAGACTAAAATACGGTACACAAGTTAACAGGTTAAAGTATCAGTTTAGATGTTAATATGGCAACACTTTACAATAAGGTTCATTAGTTAACATGAAATAAGAATGAACAATACTTCCACAGCATTTATTAATCTTAGTTCATCTTAATTTCAGCATTTACTAATGCATTATTAAAATCACAAGTTGTGTTGTAAACATGAATGCACTGTGAACGAACAATGAACAATTGTATTTTTATTAATATTAACAAAGATTAATAAATTGTGTAATAAATGTATTGTTAGTTAATACATTAATGTTAACAAATGACATCTTATTGTAAAGTGTTACCATTAATATTTATTCATCATACTGTTGAAATTGACAGTATTTTCTCTCTTGTTATTTCATAGGAGCTCCAAAGAAGACAGAGAAAGCTAGAGTCTTGTGCTCTGTGTTTTTCAGTATCATTATGTTCGTTTGGTGAAAAAGAAAAACTCAATAAACTAAGTAAAACATAATTTGAAACCCCCCAGGTTTCTATAGATATCGCGATATATTGATATTGTGAATTCTTATGGCCACAATAACCATGATATGAAAAATCTAATATCGTGACAGCCCTAATCCCAGCTATCCCATCCAATGCTAGAGATTTTGATGTCGTTGCTGTTAAACATGTTATAGGGAGACCAGGGATGAAAGTAACACTTTTTGTTTGAGCATCAGTAACTCAGTGGTTGTTTTTGCTAGATCTCTCAAACTTTGATATACGGTAGCCACATTTGTCTACTACAAATAAAACTCACTTGGACGTGCACTGTATAATCACAGATTACGTGAGTTAATGTCAAATACAAAGAGTTCCGTTGTTACAACCTACCCCACTACTGGGGTAGTGTTACACAGGCTGGGGATAGATGTAACAGTGTGAAGTAATTTGCTGAAATAAGACCCACACTTCCTAATTATGCAAAAACTTGATTGAAGAACAAAGATTAATCAGTTTTGAATAAAGTTAACCATTTAAAGTGACAAAAACATTATATTGTACTCCTTTTAGGACTTTACATTTAATTAGCACAAAATCAATTGCTGTATGTGTGTGTACTGTATTCAGTCAATAGCTGTGTTGCCATCTACCTATTTGTTTGTGAATTTTGGAATATCACATAAAAAAATAATGCTGGATGGAAATGTCAAGATGCACATAAATTCTAAACATGTGCACAAAAGACATATGTGCTCATTTGAGGTGGATAGTGTTTTTATCCAGTAAGAAGATTAAAGCAATAAGCCCCGTGAAGCCGTAGTTTACAGTGAATTTATAACAGCTAAAGGGCATTTTTAGGCATGACAAGTTGCTTTTATAAAATGGTTATTCCATATATGTACTGTAGTAAGGTTTCACAAAATAAAACAGAGCAAATAAAGTGTAATGATATTAATAAAAACAGCATTCTTCCACCAAACAATGTAGTTCCTCAGAAACAGTTGCGGTTGGAACAAAGTGGTTGTCAAGCAACACATAAAGTAAACAAAAGTGTAGGTGTCAGGGTTTTGTTGTGTCATCTGTTCCTGCCTCTTGTGTCCATATTTGGTTTGTTTCCTGTCCTCGTTAAGTGTCATTATGAGTTAATCCTTTTCCAGCTGTGTTTGTCTCCTTAGCTATGATTTACCTGTGTATTTATAGTCCTGTCTGTTCAGTTTGATTTCATCTGGTCTACTTGTGACTCCCCGGTGTTTCTGTCCATGTCAGTCATGCCTTGTCCTGCCTTGATGTCTCCATTAAATATTATTATTTGAGTTTACGTCCTCGTCTGCGTGTTCCTGTTCCTCCCTTGTGTGTGCACCGTGACAGAAGACCAGACCTAACCGTAAGCGGCGCCCCTTCACCTTGTTTTGTGTTTTCGTTTTTGAAAGTTTTATTTTGTTCCTGTGTTTGTGTCTGTCCCGCGGCAAGGAAGTCGCCGCTCGTTATTCCCGCCATAGCCCACTGCAAGTCGGCGCGGGAGATATCTGCGGGTTGCCTACTTCCTGGGTTGCCGCTCCCCCAGGCGCGCCGTTCGCAGGAGATCACGCCACCGGCCTGCCTCTGACTCAATGCCCGCCGGCCCGCCTCTGACTCAATGCCCGCCGGATCGCCGCTGACTCAAGCCCGCCGGATCGCCGCTGACTCATGCCCGCCGGATCGCCGCTGACTCATGCCTGCTGGCCGCCGCTATCCCTAACCCCATGGATCAAGTCCACCTGTTACGGCCAGGAGTGCCGTTTTTATGTCGTGTTGTGCCCACAGGAACATTTTAACGTACCTTGTCTTGTCGTGTCTTGTACACGGAGACTCGTCTGGGGCAGGCGGCTCCTCTTGTTGTGGCCATGGAGACCATTCTAGCCGCCTGCCCCCTTGTCGTGGAGGTGGAAGCGGTTCCTGTGGGATGTCCTGTCCTGTTTGTCTGTGTCTAGCCCCGGAGGGCTCCTGATACCCCCTAACTTCCCCAGGGAAATTGGGGGGGGGGGGGGTAAAAGGGTTCCGGTTGCAGGGGCCAGGCCGAGGGGACTGAGGCCACGGCCACAAGGACCACCTGCCATGGCCTCCTGAGCTCCCTGCACTGCCATGGCCTCCTGAGCCCCTAGCTACGCCATGGCCTCCTGAGCTCCCTGCACCGCCATGGCCTCCTGAGCTCCCAGCTCCGCCATGGCCTCCTTTGTCTGTCTGTTCCGCTCTGGAGGTCCCCGTCCTGTGTTCCTGTCCGTGTTTGTCCTGAGGTCCAGAGCACCCACCCCTCCTCCCTGGTGGAACTGTTACGGCGTGGGACACGCCTTCCGGGAGGGGGGAGTTATGTCAGGGTTCTGTTGCGTGTCATCTGTTCCTGCCTCTTGTGTCCATATTTGGTTTGTTTCCTGTCCTCGTTAAGTGTCATTATGAGTTAATCCTTGTCCAGCTGTTTTTGTCTCGTTAGTTATGATTTACCTGTGTATTTATAGTCCTGTCTGTTCAGTTTGATTTTGTCTGGTGACTCCCCGGTGTTTCTGTCCATGTCAGTCATGACTTGATGTCTCCATTAAATATTATTATTTGAGTTTACGTCCTCGTCTGCGTGTTCCTGTTCCTCCCTCGTGTGTGCATCGTGACAGAAGGTTTATCGTGTAATTTACAACGGCTTCGAACGTGGCTCAACCAATCAGAATAAAGGACTGGAACTATCCGTTTTATAAATGTGCATAAACTATCATGGAAACACATTTTACATAAATCCCTTGATGTGCAACAAAACCCTCACATGACTTTGCCTCAGTAGAGGATGTGAATGGATAACTGGACTCATTGGAATCATTATAAGGAGTTTGCTGTAAAATTTTTAATGAACTGTTAGAACTGTCCCCACCCCAAGCAGCCATTACATAGCTAACTGTTTTAGCAGGTGGGTTTTAAGTTAGCATGAATACAATGTATCAAATTAAACCAGAGAAACAGCTACTTTAGGTTATGCAAGTAAAATAATTGTATGTACAACACAAAGATTGGTAGGGAAAAAAAATAATAATTTGAATGAAAAAATTACTTTCTTTCCTGAAAATCATTTTTTGGTCATACAATCTACAATGTTGCTCACATTTACATGACACTTCTCCTGTAACATTAAAAATGTGAATGGAGTGTATAATCTCGATGATGACATCACCACAGTTACTTTCTGACTTGTCAAACTAACAGTGTTTCAACTATCCCCGTGTTACAACACTACCAGGTCTGCCCTAATGGTTGTTTAGGCGCCAAATTCTGAATGTATAGGCTAATTTATACATGAATTGACGTTAACAGTCGGTCCCCGCCTGAATTTCGATCTGATCCTGACCAAAACAACATCCTCAAAACATCTTCAAAATGATGTTTTCACAATGTTATAGTTTTGTTAACACATCACATTATGAGAACCTTTTATAAAAACATTCCGGTATCAAAGCTACCTGTAACGGAGCAGACCAGACGTGAGACGTGCGGATCCAAGTGCAAGCTTTTATTTACAGGCATGGTCAATCACAGGCAGGGTCGAACAAACAGCAAACAGGTATAGAGAGAGCAAGACAGTAGTATTCAAATAAACAGGCGTGGTCGGCGATCGGCGTACAATATCCAAGGGGCTTGACAGAAGGGGTAATCCAGGTACGAGAGCAATAATCCAATCGAGGTGCAAACAGAGTCCGAATGGCAAGGCAAAAGGGTAAATCCAGAAAACATGGGCAAGAGTCAAAACACAAGAGAACACACAAGGTAAGGTAAGGCAAGACTATGACTATGACTTGGGCTCCGTAGAGTAGCTATCACTATGAGAGTGATAAACGCAATACAATACTCGGCAATCACAGAGCGAAAGTCCAAGGCTTATAAAGAGTGTGTGATTGGGTGATAGTGATTGTGTGATAGTTCTCAGGTGTGAGCATGATTAGTGTAATCAGCTGTGTGCGTGTCGTCAGTGCAATGGATGATGGGAAATGCAGTGTAGTGCAAGAGTCCATGTGGTGAGTGGGTGACCTCTGGTGGTGAGTGAACGGAAGTTCATGGAACGGATTTGTGACACTACCTCAATGATATCCTTATAATGTTTTCCTAATATGGCTAAGAGAATGTTCTCCATTAGTTATCATGAAACATTGTGTCAGTGTTTTATTCAGAATATTGTATAACATGTTACCTTAAAAACATTCCCAAAACTTCCTTGAAATGTTACAGTTAAAATGTGATATATTTGTTTAAATTTAACATTATAGGAACGTTATTTGAAATGAAAAAAAAAAAATCCTTAAAACTTTCTTTAAATTGCATGCATGTTTTCTTAAAAACATAAACCAAACATGTACAGAATGTTAGCTAAAGTTCTGGGAACGTTCCCTGCGCAAAAATCTGAATGTAGGCTATTTTATACGCGAATTTACATTAACAGTCGGTCGCCGCCTAAATTCCGATCTGATCCTCACAATTGTGTTAATTCTAAAGAGGCATTTTATGGTTCTATTGTCTGTGACATCTTAGAACTATCGCCTCCTGAGAAAAACCTTTAAATTGTAAACTTATGTAAAAATAAATAAATTATTATAATTTTTTTTTCCTATATCGAATGAATAATTTAACTGTGACCATTTATCAGGTCGAGCAAATTCTGTATAATTATCAACAATTAGGCCTGTTTCTGCATTTTTTTATAAGTGAGGTAAGCATTAACAAAAACAAAACAAAATCCCCCAAAACAAATTCTTTTAACCAGGTCTCTCATTAAAATAAAAAGTTACCATCTCACCACTGTGTAAATCTAGATAACTGCTAAAATTACTTTGTTGCATGCTACTTTCTATCCAATTGATAATGCTGAAGGACACTGATATACGTTAAAACACAATTAAGACGGGCCTACTGGCAATTCATTAAACAATAGCCTATATCATACATACTACTGCTTTAAATTAGCTTACCTTTTCGCAACACTAATAATACCGATTGCTCTTTCAGTGGTCCCAACAGATTCAGATTGGCGGTTATAGGTGCACTTCGAATGGTTACTTGCATCAGAGTTCCAGGCAGTTTAATCGCACTTCGAAATTAATGCGCTGCCTTCCTTGAAGCATGCTCGCGCATGCATACACAAATGCATTTTAAGCTTACGGTTCTTCGTCTCCACTTCCTGTATTCAAAATTTTCACTAGTAATAGTAATAATGCTAACACATATAAAATAATGTAACATTAATAATATTATTAATGTTGTTACTATTTGTTGTCTAAGTATTTTTATTTGGCTACTTAATTTCATTACACTAATATGTTACTGTTGTTGTAATATTATAAAAAACAAACAAACAAAAAAACAAACAAAAAGCAAATGTTTGCTATGCAGTGTGTCCATAATTATAAGTTAATAGTCTTATCATGTATATTTTTTTTCAAGAAATCCAAACCACATCAATTTTTTACTATTAGGACTGTGTGCAAAAATGTGTAGGTGGCTTAAAGTGAAAAAAATATCTTTAACTTTAGTACTTTATCTCATCTAAATGTTTGAACCAATTTAAATTTCATGTTTTTTAAGCTACAGTAACTCACAGAAGTGATTACACCCCTCACATTTTTGTAAATATTTTATTATACCTTTTCATGTGACAACACTGAAGACATGACACTTTACTACAATGTATAACAGTGTAAATTTGCTGACCCCTCAAAATAACTCAACACAGCCATTTATGTCTAAACCGCTGGTCACAAAAGTGAGTACACCCCTAAGTGAAAATGTTCAAATCACACACTCCCAAAGTGTCAATATATTGTGTGGCCACCATTATTTTCCAGCACTGCCTTAACCCTCTTGGGCATGGAGTTCACCAGAGCTTCACAGGTTGCCACTGGAGTCCTCTTCCACTCCTCCATGAAGACATCACGGAGCTGGTGGATGTTAGAGACCTTGCGCTCCTCCACCTTCCATTTGAGGATGCCCCACAGATGCTCAATAGGGTTTAGGTCTGGAGACATGCTTGGCCAGTCCATCACCTTTACCCTCAGCTTCTTTAGCAAGGCAGTGGTTGTTTTGGAGTTGTGTTTGGGGTCATTATCTTGTTGGAAAACTGCCCTGCGGCCCAGTCTCTGCTTCAGTATGTCACAGTACATGTTGGCATTCATGGTTCCCTCAATGAACTGTAGCTCCCCAGTGCCGGCAGCACTCATGCAGCCCCAGACCATGACACTCCCACCACCATGCTTGACTGTAGGCAAGACACACTTGTCTTTGTACTCCTCACCTGGTTGCCGCCACACACGCTTGACACCATCTGAACCAAATTAGTTTATCTTGTTCTCATCAGACCACAGGACATGGTTCCAGTAATCCATGTCCTTAGTCTGCTTGTCTTCAGCAAACTGTTTGCGGGCTTTCTTGTCCATCATCTTTAGAAGACGCTTCCTTCTGGGACGACAGCCATGCAGACCAATTTGATGCAGTGTGCGGCGTATGGTCTGAGCACTGACAGGCTGACCCCCCACCCCTTCAACCTCTGCAGCAATGCTGGCAGCACTCATACGTCTATTTCCCAAACACAACCTCTGGATATAACGCTGAGCACGTGCACTCAACTTCTTTGGTCGACCATGGCGAGGCCTGTTCTGAGTGGAACCTGTCCTGTTAAACCGCTGTATGGTCTTGGCCACCGTGCTGCAGCTCAGTTTCGGGGTCTTGGCAATCTTCTTATAGCCTACGCCATCTTTATGTAGAGCAACAACTCTTTTTTTCAGATCCTCAGAGAGTTCTTTGCCATGAGGTGCCATGTTGAACTTCCAGTGACCAGTATGAAAGAGTGAGAGTGATAACACCAAATTTAACACACCTGCTCCCCATTCACACCTGAGACCGTGTAACACTAACGAGTCACATGACACCGGGGAGAGAAAATGGCTAATTGGGCCCAATTTGGACATTTTCACTTAGGGGTGTACTCACTTTTGTGGCTAGCGATTTAGACATTAATGGCTGTGTGTTGAGTTACTTTGAGGGGACAGTAAATTTACACTGTTATACACGCTGTACACTCACTACTTTACATTGTAGTAAAGTGTAATTTCTTCAGTGTTGTCACATGAAAAGATAAAATAAAATATTTACAAAAATGTGAGGGGTGTACTCACTTCTGAGTACCAAACCAAATTGAGAAACTAACGGAATGCATAGTCGATATAAAAAACTGGATGACGAGTAATTTCTTACTGCTAAATTCTGAAAAAACAGAGGTGTTCATTATCGGACCTAAAAACCCCACATGTAATAACTTAGAACACTACCTAACACTTGACAGCTGCTCTGTAAATTCTTCTTCTTCATCAGTCAGGAACCTAGGTGTGCTGTTTGATAGCAATCTTTCTTTTGAAAGCCATGTTTTTAGCATCTGTAAAACTGCGTTCTTCCATCTCAAAAACATATCTAAATTGCGACCTATGCTCTCAACGTCAAATGCAGAAATGCTAATTCATGCGTTTATGACCTCAAGGTTAGACTATTGTAATGCTTTACTGGGTGGTTGTTCTGCACGCTTGATCAACAAACTACAGTTGGTCCAAAATGCAGCAGCTAGAGTTCTTACTAGAACAAGGAAGTATGATCATATTAGCCCGGTTCTGTCAACACTGCACTGGCTCCCTATCAAACATCGTATAGATTTTAAAATCTTGTTAATGACTTATAAAGCCCTGAATGGCTTAGCTCCTCAGTACTTGAGCGAGCTCCTATCACACTATATTCCTTCACGTCCGCTGTGTTCTCAAAACTCTGGCCATTTGATAATACCTAGAATATCAAAATCGACTGCGGGCGGCAGATCCTTTTCCTATTTAGCTCCCAAACTCTGGAACAATCTACCTAACACTGTTCGGGAGGCAGACACACTCTGTCAGTTTAAATCTAGATTAAAGACCCATCTCTTTAACCTGGCGTACACATAACACACTACTACACTTCTATTATTCAAATCCGTTAAAGGATTGTTAGGCTGCATTAATTAGATCAACCGGAACCGGGAACACTCCCCATAACACACGATGTACTCGTTACATCGTAAGCAGATTGGCATCTGCGCTAATATTTGTTTCTTTCTTATTCTGTTTCTCAGTCCGTGTCCGGATCAGATGGTGGATTGGCGCCCGGGAGATGATGTCTGCGGCCCTGATCGTCAGCGATGAGCCCCAGAGACATATCCCCAGTGAAGACCTCGATTAAAATACAATAAAACTAAAAATAAAACAAATAACTAAAAATATAATAATAAAATACCTAACTACATAATACTATTATTGTTGGAAATTGCAACAATATAAAAATAGAAATAGAATATATTTATACATTTAAAATTTTAATTAAAACAATAAGTAAACAATAAATAAACAATAATATCCTGGCCAGAGGAGAACTGGCCCCCCGACTGAGCCTGGTTTCTCCCAAGGTTTTTTTTTCTCCATTCTGTCACAGAGGGAGTTTTGGTTCCTTGCCGCTGTCGCCTCTGGCTTGCTCAGTTGGGGACACTTAATTTCTAACGATTATCGTCAATTGGATTTCACAGATACTATTTAAACTATACTGAGCTAGACAATGACATCTCCGAATTCAATAATGACTTAACTGAAAATTGAGTGTTTAATCTTATTATTATACATTACTGACTCTATCCTCCAACTTGATACTGTTAAGTGCTTTGACACAATCTGTATTGTTAAAAGCGCTATATAAATAAAGGTGACTTGACTTGACCTGACTTCTGTGAGATACTGTATGTGAAATTCAACTCATCTGAAGTCATTATTATATAATTTAGTTCAAATGACTGATACAAAATAAGTTTTACTTAAAATTAAGGCAGCAGCTCAAACTTAAATTTCTAAGTGTAAGTATAGGTGGAAACCATTTTCCCCCCTTCAACTGGTAAATGGACCAAAAACAATATTTAACTGATACTGGCTGGTCAATTTTTTTTTTTAAATTAATTACTACTTCTACTACTACTACTACTACTACTACTACTACTACTAATAATAATGTGTGGTTATGAGAAACTTAGTGTCATAATAATGCGTAGAGAAGGAAATATGCATATTGCAAAAGACTTTAAGAAAGAGAAGTGTAAACTACCCTTTAGTCTCCAGTGCCAACATACAATTTCCAGAACTGCAACCTGGAAATAGCCTAGTTATTTGTTGATACTTTGCTAAGGTAAGGAAGGCTGAAACATGACCAGCACTTTATAAGAATCACAAGCTGTGGCGTGTCGTAACATTTATAAAGATTCTTTGAATGAAGATTATTTAAAGGTTTTATAAACAGAGAGGTGACTCTTGAGGGACCAGCACTTTAAATCAAGTCAGAAAACAAAAATGTGGCGAGTGAGTCATGGTGTAAGCTGCTAACAATGAGCTAAAGGGATGCTTCAGGAAGATGGACTCCCAAAACTACTGTCATTCTTTATACAAGAGGAGTTCCCTCAAGAGTCAACCTGCCACAGTCTCATCTCATAGCCTACAGTTTTTTTTCAGCAGTCATTGAATCTGTTAGGGCCGTCACAGTGACATCACGTTGAAAGTTGGTGATTATTTTTTGGGGAACCAAGTTTTCGGATCCCCCCCAGAATGTACATGCTTCCGTCATCTCAGGTCTCAATGATGTCATTATAATGTTTTCCTATGTGACAGAAAGGACATTCTTTCTTTGTTCTTATGCAGTATTGTGCCAATGTTTTATTGAGAACATAATCTGTTACCTCAACAACATCCTCAAACTGATGAAGTTAAAATATTATATTTTTGTTAACACATCACATTATGAGAATGTTTTATAAAAACATTCCTGTATCTCAGACCTCAGTGATATCCTTATAATGTTTTCCTAATGTGTCTTAAATAATATTCTTCTTTTGTTATCATGAAACAGTGTGCCAAAGTTTTATTAAGAATATTGTATAATCTGTTACCTAATCAACATCCTCAAAATGATGCAGATAAAATGTATAGTTTTGTTAACACATCACATTGTGAGGACATTTTATAAAAAATATTTGGTCATCTGCTTTGTCAATTATGCTCTTATAATATTTTCATAATGTGGCTCAGAAAATGTTCTTCATTTGTTATTATGCAATATTTTGCCAACATTTTATTAAGAGTATTGTGTAATCTGTTACCTAAACAACATCCTCAAAACATCCTAAAATGATGCAGTTAAAAATTTTCTATCTTTGTTAATACGTCACATTGCAAGAACATTTTATAAAAATATTCCATCACCTCTGGTCTCAATGACGTTCTTATAACGTATTCCCAATGTGTCTGAGAGAATGTTATTTCTTTGTTATGTTGAAACATTGTGGCAATGTTTTATTTAGAATAGTGTATAACATGTTACCTCAACAACATCATTAAAATATTCTTAAAATGTTGCAGGTAAAATGTTCTATATTTGTTAATACGTCACATTACAAGAACGTTTTATAAAAATATTCCATCACCTCCGGCCTTTATGACGTTCTTATAACGTATTCACAATATGTCTGAGAGAATGTTATTCCTTTGTTATCTTGAAACATTGTGGCAATGTTTTATTGAGCACATTATACGTGCATCTCAGTAAATTAGAATGTCGTGAAAAAGTTCATTTTTTCTTGTAAGTTATTTCAAAAAGTGAAACTTTCATATATTTTAGATTCATTGCATGTAAAGTAAAACATTTCAAAAGTTTTTTTGTTTTAATTTGATTTTTAGAGCTTACAGCTCATGAAAGTCAAAAATCAGTATCTCAAAATATTAGAATATTTACATTTGAGTTTCAATTAATGACCATCCATACAGTATAAATTCTGGGTATCTCTTGTTCTTTGAAACCACAATAATGGAGAAGACTGCTGACCATTGTTGGGCACGTTACTTTAAAAAAGTAATTAGTTATAGTTACTAGTTACTTCTCACAAATAGTAGCCGAGCTAGTAACTGAGTTACATCATTATAAAAGTAACTAATTACCAGGGAAAGTAACTATTGCGTTACTTAAAAAAAAAAAAAAAATCAAATATGTCAAATAACTTGGATGCCCCAATATTAAATATGTTAAATGAATGAAATGGACACTAAATAGAATAAATTATTATTATAAACATTGTACATTAATCTACACTATTTATCTACTGACACTTAGGGTCAGTCAGTCAAGCATTATAATATGATATTATGATAATTTTGCATTATATGATGATAGAACTTTAGTAATTAAAATAACCAAGTATGAATGCATATTTGTCATGTTGACTGAACTTAGGACTGGTGGTGGTGCTTAAGATATTGTTTGTCATTTAGTGTTTCTATAAAAAATTGACAAGATAAAAAAAAAATATAAGATAAAACTACTACGAATTCTACTACTAATAACAATATAAAATGAACTGAGGATTAATGAGCTGCTGGGTTCATGAATATTAATCACGTTGTCTGCATTCACTCGAATTGATTTGCTGAAATCAAAACAGGGATGATAATAGGTGAGCGCCAGCCAATGATATTGTTGTTTGCGCATTAGTTCCGCCCACTACTAGAAAACCCGGCAGTTCTTAAGAGCTGAAGAATTCCAAAGGAACTCCGTTATTTTGACAGGAAAATACAACAAAGAATATGGTTTACATTGGGGGCGTCAATTCTGCATGTTATGAAAGACTCTCTTGCACTGTATTTTTCTTTGCGCGTGTGAGACAAAGCAACGGCGAGTCATGCGCCTTAATTCACACTAGAGTTTACTGTACGTCAAATACAGCTACACTGCGCATCCATTCAGATGAACTGAAAAATAAAATTCTAATAATATTCTAATAAATTATAGTAACGGCGCATTTTATTGTCAGTAACTGTGACGGCGTTGTAACGGGGGAAACAGTAATTCATTTGATTACTTGTTACTGAAAAAATAACTCCATTAGAAATGTCGTTATTCCCATCACTGCTGCTGATTTGGGAATGAACCAGAAGACGAACATTGACGCCCTCCACAAAGAGGGTAAGTCACAGATGGTCATTACTGAAAGGTGTGGCTGTTCACAGAGTGCTGTATCAAAGCATATTAAATGCAAAGTTAACTGGAAGGAAGAATTTGGGTAGGAAAAGGTGCACAAGCAACAGGGATGACTGCAAGCTTGAGAATACTGTCAAGCAAAGCTGATTCAAACACTTGACTAGAGTCAGTGCATCAAGAGTCACCACGCTCAGACGTCTTCAGGAAAAGGGCTACCAAGCCACTTCTGAACCAGTGACAATATCAGAAGCATCTTACCTGGGCTGTGTAGAAAAAGAACTGGACTTTGCTCAGTGGTCCAAAGTCCTCTTTTCAGATGAAAGTAAATTTTGCATTTCATTTGTAAATCAAGGTCCCAGAGTCAGGAGGAAGAGTGGAGAGGCACAGAATCCATGTTGCTTGAAGTCCAGTGTGAAGTTTCCACAGTCAGTGATGATTTGGGCTGCCATGTCATCTGCTGGAGTTGGTCCACTGTGTTTTCTGATGTCCACAGTCAACGCAGCCATCTACCAGGAAATTTTAGAGCACTTCATGATTCCTTCTGCTGACAAGCTTTATGGAGATGCTGATTTCATTTTCCAGCAGGACTTGGCACCTGCCCACACTGCCAGAGGTACCTAAAGCTGGTTCTATGACCATGGTGTTACTGTGCTTGATTGGCCAGCAAACTCCCCTGACCTGAACCCCATAGAGAATCTATGGGGTATTGTCAAGAGGAAGATGAGAGACACCAGACCCAACAATGCAGATGAGCTGAAGGCCACTGTCAAAGAATCCTGGGCTTCCATACCACCTCAGCAGTGCCACAAACTGATCACCTCCATGCCACGCCGAATTGAGGCAGTAATTAAAGCAAAAGGAGCCCCTACCAAGTATTGAATACATATACAGTAAATGAACATACTTTCCAGAAGGCCAACAATTCACTAAAAATGTTTTTTTTATTGGTCTTATGAAGTATTCTAATTTGTTTAAATAGTGAATTGGTGGGTTTGTGTTAAATGTGAGCCTAAATCATCACAATTAAAAGAACCAAAGACTTAAACTACTTCAGTCTGTGTGCATTGAATTTATTTAATACATGAGTTTCACAATTTGAGTTGAATTACTGAAATAAATGAACTTTTCCACGACATTCTAATTTATTGAGATGCACCTGTAAACTCTGCACGACAAGACCGAAGTTGCCCAGCCCTGCAATAACGTGTACTTATTGTAGGGTTAGGATTAGTTGCACATTATTACATGCACGTACATGTAACATGTCTAACAATGACACTAACATAAAGTTACCCATTATTTGGTTTTTAAAAGCAACTTGCTCAGCACCCAAGACAACAGTAATATCTATTTCAATATACTTAAAAACACATACATACATACATTTATTATAACCAGGCAATGATCATCAGTATTAATGCTAAGACTTGTTCCACTGCCTCCCTACCAGAGCCGATGCCTTCCACTGATCGACGAACTGTTCCTCTTCTTGGTTTACCAGTCGCTGAGTCTGAAGGAGAAGGATCTGGGAGATCGGTTCTACATTCATCAGTCCACTGTCAGCAGGATTATAAAAACATGGGACAATTTTTTATATACTTTACTGGGCGCTGTTGGAATATGGATGTCCCCTGAGGACATTAGAGCCACAATGCTGAGTGTGTTTGGCAAATACTCGACACCCAAGTTATCATTGATTGTACTGAGCTGAAATGTCAGACACCTTCATCTTTACTCTTACGGAGTGAGATGTTTTCTCAGTATAAATCCCACACTTCCCTGAAAGGAATGATTGGTGTCACCACATGGCACTGTTACTTTTGTTTTCTCACTGTATTCTGGTGCTGTCAGTGACAAAGAATTGTTCAGGCAATCTGGCATTATCCCTCTTTTGGATAAAGACATGGCTGTAATGGTGGATAAGGGTTTCAGAATCGATGACCTAGTGCCCTGCAAAGTTTACAGACCACCTTTTCTAAATAAAAAGTCGCAGCTGTCTCACGAGGAAGTGCTGGTCACTCAGGACAGTGCACGGTTAAGGATACATGTAGAGAGAGCAATTAGGCGCATCAAAGAGAACAAACTGTTTGACACTGTTATCCCTCTGGCCATTGCTGCTGGTTTCAACCAGCTTTTTGCAGTAGTCAGCCTTCTAGCTAACTACCAGAACAAGCCACTGGTCAAGGCATGGGCCAAATAACCTGTTAAAAGAAGGATCAAGTTACGCACATCCAAAAATGTCTTGGCCAGGTGCAAGATCAAAGAGTATCATCAAAAAATAGAAAAAAGATCTGCACACTGTTAGGGTGAATCCCATTTCTCTGTCTTACCCCTTCCCCTTAGTTTTGCGCGTTCACATGAGAGTAAGGGCTGTCCCAATTCTCGTTTTGATCGAGGGGTAGGGCTAAGGGGAAGGGATAGATACCCCTTAAAACCAAGCATTTTCGTGAGCTTACTTGAAACCAAGGGGTACCCAGAACACACTGCGCAACCGGCAACAATGTCGGCCAGATCATCCAGAGAGTCCCATTTTCGGCTAAAATAATTGATTTAAAAATTACGACAGTCTTGTTTTGTGCTCTACACAGTCCTGTACATATATATTTGCAACCATGTTCTTAATTGAAACGTTTTAAAAAATCGCTAGTTTGCTACGCTTTACATCGCTGAATTGCACAACAATCGCAAAAACATCACTAATAAAACCCACGCGATCGACATACACACACTTGCAGACGGCATCTTGGAAGTTTGTGATCAACACTTGTCGCCTCTGGTGACGTAGCAGCCAGCTAGAGACGATGTACGATGACGTAACCGTAACCAAGTGGTGTCTCATTTCATAGGGGTATGTTTTCACCCCTAGCGCTTACCACTCGGTTTCGAGGGACAAGGGCTAGGGGTAAGACGAAGGGGAAGGGGAAGGGGTAAGACAGAGAAATGGGATTCACCCTTAATCTCCCTTTATTCAAAAATTTAAAAGTAGCAACGTTTCGGTCAAAGTACTTCATCAGGCAAGCACTTGCTAAGTGTCCAAATAACCTGTTAACCAGTGTTAACCTGTAGCCATACAAGTTATGTTTCGGCTTGAGTGGTTTTCATTAACTGTCCTCTACTCTTGTATATATGTATAAATATATGTATCTTATATTTAGAGTGGATGAAAATAGAAAACTTACAGTGAGAATTTTTTTTAATGCTTATTACGTTATGTTGTCATTAAAATAAATCTGTGGAAATAATTTTCTCTTTGTTCATTGTATTATATACAGCACAATTCTTGTGTTACCCTTTTGAAAAACATACTTTTTAAAAACCTAAATAATTTAATGAAACATTTAATTTTAAAACATAAGAGCTCACAAAAAGTCTTTAAAAATATGAAAAATAAAAATGGTCAAAAAACCAACTTAAAAGGTTAGTTTACCCAAAAATGTTTTTTTCCCCCCATCATTTACTCACCTTGAAGTTGTTCAAAACCTGCATGAGTTTCTTTCTTCTGTTGGACACAAAATAAAATATTTTTGAATAATACTGGTAACCAGGCAGTTGACTGTAGCCTTTGACTTCCATGTAAGGAAAAAAAAATACTATGGAAGTGAATGTCTACAGTCAACTATCTGGTTTCCAGCATTCTTCAAAATATTTTTGTACTCAGCAGAAGAAAGAAACTTATGCAGGTTTGGAACAACTTGAGGGTGGTGAAAATGATGGGAAAAAATGTGTAAACTAACTCTTTAACAACTCGCATTATCCTACATCAATCGTTACACCCTTTTGCAGAAGGACAGGTACTATGGCATATACACATTAAAATAAAACCAGTCCACTCTCTCTCTGATTGCTACTGTTACCTTCGGGTCAACATATATTCGCTGCACCATCATATCATCCTGGGCACAGACAACAAAATCGCACCACTGTAGGCCTGTGATCAACAGTTGACCCTGGATCTGCCAGAAATAGGAGTGGCATTCACAGTGTGCTGAAGTGCCATACTGCATTGGAATATATTTACAGTCCACGTAGCTCTTCGCGTTAGGGCACTTGATCTCAACAAGTCCAAAAGGGTACTGTGTGGATGGATCGTAAATTATGCGATCTGGTGAGGCACCAAGCCAAGGGACATCAGGGTGAATGATGAGGCAGCAGGGTCTGTAGTTGACATTTCTCATCCTGGAGTACTCAACAGCACTCAAACTCCATCTCTGCACCTCTTTTCATTTTGGCAGTCTGCTTTGTTCCTTTGAGGATTCTTTCAGCAAGAGACTCTGCAGAACTCACTCCCCTGACAAAACACACCTCTCTGAAACGTGAAGAGGTAATTCTAGGCCTACGTAGCCGATGCTACTCCTGTTCTGCTGCTTGCTCTCTTGTGGCAGCCTCAATCTTATGGGCCATGTCCAGTGTGATCATCAAGCTCTTAAGGTGGAAATGCTCCTCCTCAATGGACACATGCACGCATTCTGTAGGGTCAAGCCTGTACTCCCCAAGAGGCAAGATTGCTATCCGACCATGAAAAGACCAGGTGTAAATGCCCTCTGAAACTTATTGTAGATGGATATAAATCCGATTGCTCAAACCACTTCAGGAGGTGGTCTGAGCCACATTCCAGATGAAACTGGACGAATGTAAATGCATCTGGTGGGTAAGATGGACAATCTTGGTGCATGTTGAACGACTTTGTTGGCATTATGCTCAGATGCTAGTAAGAGAGTACACTCCCCTTCTGCGCCAAGCCAAATTCTGTCTCTACAAGGGTCTTCTCTTCACATATGCCCATAGTTGCTGCTAAAGGTTTCTCTGTGATTGCAAAGTCTTTGAATGTGTCTTCAATCTGCACCAAAGACATGTCAAGGGGGTCCCCAACCAAGCCCTTGTGGAGTAAACTTCTGTAAAAGACAGTAATAGTGAAAATGTTAAAGGCAGCAATGGTCACACACTGACAAGTAAATATGTTAAAGAAACAGTTTTACCATTTTGTTTCGAGAAGTGTACAACAGGGGTATTCAAAAATACTAATGAGTGCAGCATGTCCTATCCACCTTTTCTTTAACACAGAAGTAAGCCTATGGGTGAGACTTCCAGTTCATTAGCCGCTACAGGGAAATAATGAGAAGAATAACAACATGCAGAAAACCGTAAACTATTTGCACTACAAACCAGTGTGTTCATAATACATTAAAATAATACAGTAAGACACTCCAATTTGCAATATCAAGCAGCAAAATGAGCTGTTTTGTACAGCTAAAAATAGCTGGATGCGGATGAGACCAGAAGCCAGACCCATAAAATTTACAATACTGTACTGCTTTTACTATACTATAACTACTTTTACTATACCGACTATGACCCTGTAGATTGTATAACCATCCATGAACCATGCAGTATTTACAGTGATGGGAGCTAAAGGTGGTCACACACTACAAGATAATCCCAATTCTCCACTTCCGACAATCCTCTCAAACCTTCCTGTTCCTGAACTGATTCCCCTGTCTGTAGCGCTTCCCACAATGGGGATCGCCTTATGGTGTATTTGGGCTGCATACACCACCACTGAAACTCTAAAAACGGTGGTGCCCACTATGACTATGATGTCTCCAGAGGTGGCGGCTGACGCTGCAGAACCTCCCGAGGTAATGGCGCTCGCTGCTGTTTTCCCAGAGGCAATGATGCCCTCTGCAGCTTCTCCTGAGGTGGTGGCTGATGCTCTCCAGCTGTATTCCAGAATTTGGTCAATGATGTGTTAGGAGACATGTTAAGCAGATTTGTCTTCGTATATCTAGACGACATTCTGATTTTCTCCAAATCTGAGACCGAGCATGTACAGCACGTCAGGGCGGTACTCCAAAGACTTTTGCAAAATCAGCTGTTTGTGAAGGCTGAGAAGTGCGAATTCCATTCTAGCACTGTCTCGTTTCTTGGCTTCATTTTGTCAGCTGGTGACATCAGAATGGACCCAGAGAAGGTGGAAGCGGTTAAAGCCTGGCCTGTACCTGAAAACCGTAGACAATTACAGCGTTTTCTAGGCTTTGCCAATTTTTACCGTAAGTTCATAAAAGGCTACAGTTCGGTGGCAGCATCTTTACACCAACTCACCTCGGTAAAGCAGAAGTTTGATTGGTCCCCAACTGCTGACAAGGTTTTCTCCACCCTAAAAGAACTGTTCATTTCTGCACCTATTCTGATGCTTCCTGACACTAAGAGGCAGTTTATTGTGGAGGTGGATGCGTCCAATTCAGGGGTCGGAGCCATCCTGTCCCAGAGAGCAGAGAATGACAACAAGATCCATCTTTGTGCTTTCTTCTTGCGACGACTCTCACCTGCTGAGAGAAATTATGATATAGGCGACAGAGAGCTCCTGGCAGTAAAATTGGCGCCGGAGGAGTGGCGCCACTGGTTGGAGGGCTCTGAAAACTCATTCCTTGTTTTAACTGACCATAAGAATCTGGAGTATCTTCGTGCTGCAAAACGGCTAAACCCCCGCCAGGCTCTGTTTTTTAACAGATTTAATTTCACACTGTCCTATCGCCCTGGATCAAAGATTCAAAAAGCTGATGCCCTCTCTTGACAATTTGACACTCAGGAGGAGAAGAGTGAAGATCTTGATTTCATCTTGCCTGTCTCTGCCCGTCTTGCTGCAGCCCTCCTCGATGTTGAAGAGGAAGTAATTAACAGCCTCAGAAATTCTCCTGCTCCATCAGCCTGTCCTGACACTAAATTATATGTACCTGAGGCCCTTCACCAAGAATTCTGCAGTGGTGTCACTCCTTCACACCTGTCCTGTCATCCTGGTGCTACCCGGACCACATTTGTAGTGGAACAGCGCTTCTGGTGGCCATCCCTAAGAAAGGATGTCCGGGAATTTGTTGCTGCTTGCCTTGATTGTGCACAGTCTAAAACATCTCGGAGACCCCCTAGTGGACTTCTCCATCCACTACCCATACCAAGATGGCCTTGGTCTCACATTTCTATTGATTTCGTCACTGGTTTTCCCCCATCCTCTGGTAATACCACCGTCTTGACTGTTGTGGATCGGTTTTCTAAAATGGTTCATTTCATTCCACTCCCCAAACTGCCCTCAGCAAAGGAAACAGCTGAAATCATGATTCAACATGTTTTCCGTCTCCATGGCCTCCCCCGCAACATTGTTTCAGATCGTGGTCCACAATTTACAGCCCTTTTCTGGAAAGAATTCTGTAAACAGCTCGGCATCTCAGTAAGCCTCTCCTCAGGTTTTCACCCCCAAACAAATGGACAGACAGAACGTTTCAATCAGGAGCTCGAGACTGGACTTTGCCTCCTGTGTGCTCGGGACCCAGCCTCATGGGCCAAGAACATTGTATGGGTTGAGTATGCTCATAATTCACTACCTTCCTCTGCTACTGGCTTGACACCTTTTCAAACTGTCTATGGTTATCAACCACCTCTATTCTCATCTCAAGAATCTGAAATTACGGTTCCGTCTGCATTTGTTCTGGTGAGGCGTTGTCACCTGGCTTGGAGAAGAGCCAGGCAGGCTCTCCTCCATTCCTCTGCCAACTATAAGAAGTGGGCAGATAAACACCGCTCACCTGCACCTCAGTATCGAATGGGACAACAAGTTTGGCTGGCTTCTAAAGATCTACCCCTTCGACTGGAGAACAGAAAGTTAGCTCCTCGCTTTGTGGGACCTTTTCCCATCACTAAGGTTGTCAACCAACGGTAGCAGTGAGATTGCGACTCCCCAGACCACTTTGCATCCACCCTACCTTCCATGTTTCCTGTGTTAAGCCATTCCGACAGAGTCGACTTGTTGGTTTCACCTGTCTCACTAACTATATAAGCCAGTCTCACTCTTACCTCTCTGCCAGATTGTCTCATCAGTTCATTAGTGAACATTCCAGCCTGTTCCTGAATCTGATTCTTGAAGCCTGTGTGAACTCGATCCTGTCTGGAACCTGTTTTTTTTCTCTCTGCCTGAACCCCCATCAAGAGTCAGTAAGTTTGACTCTCTTTATCTGCTGCTCTGGAAGCTGGATTGTCAGTTCATTATGGATCGGGATTTTGGATTGTGGAATTATTGTTTTGGATTTGGGACTGGAAAAGGATAAAGGAGATTGGATTGTGTTGTCTTCGGTACTGTTTGTTCTTTACTCTTCTATTACTCCTCAGAACATCTTCTAGAACCCTCTGGTAGACTTTACTGTGTGGAACAGTGGACTGTGTCTCTGCCTGTCACGTAGACCGGGGTTCAATTCCCAAGCCGGTCACCCCATCCACCTCAAAAGACCACCTAAATCCTGTCAGCTATACTGATCCAGGCGATACCAGTAAGCCAGTTCACTCAGTTCCTGCTTGGAAGCGCTCAACTAGCTTGCTATCCTCCAGATCTTCCTCTGATCATCTTCTCCCATCACTGACCCATTGTTTACCTCACTGTCGCCACTCCCTGGCCTGGAGAATACTTGCCGGCATCCTGAGAACTTTAACATTAAGGAAACTGAAAATAAACTTTCTAAAACTTATTCACTTGTGTTTGTCTGTATTTTTGGGTCCACTATTAATCCCCTCACAGTATCCGTCATCAGTGGTTCAACCGTAATTTTACAAAGCTACGAGAATACTTTTTGTATGCAAAGAAAACAAAAATAACGACTTTATTCAACGTGTGGTGTGGCTGACACAGAACAGCATATGCTGTTTGCGTTCAGTGGATACTCTCCAAAATGGCACTACGGTGACGCGGAGGAGACGAATTGTAACAACAATTCTTTTTGTAACAACTCATCACCAGTCAGCTTGTCTTTATTAGATAATGGTGAGAAGATCACAACTCATTAATGTGAATATGTAGATCCATACATCCATAAAAAGGACTAGGCAGATTATGTTAGAGTTAGCTAGCTAGCGACATTGTACAGCATTTCCGTTCCACTAGCTTACATACCCTCGTAGTCCATTATGTAAGAGGAAACATATAGCTGAATCCCTTGTCCATTTTGGTGGCCGGAGTTTTAGATGTTAGCTAGCATATCCAATGGACATTGGTTATTTGCATCTTCGGTAGCTCCTGAAGGCTTTAAGCCCTTTCACACATACAGTCTTTTCCTGGAAAATTACCAGTAAATTGCCGTAAAGAGATCATGTGTGAACAGGACCTTTTCAAAAATACCGGTAAATTCGTTCTGGCAATTTACCGGTATGAGTAGTTGTAACATTACCAGTAAATTGCCGGAATGATGCTGTGTGTGAACGCAGAATGAAGATTACCGGTATGAGGACGTACAATTTCAGAACGCGGTGATGTAAGACGTAAGACGTGTACTCTGGGCCAATCCAGAGCCATTGAAATTCAAAAATTCAGCGGCTCTGGGCCAATCATAACATTCGGCGCATTTACTCCGCGCAGTGTGCAGTGTTGCCAGATTGGGCGGGTTCACACACGCACGCTGCAAAGAGACTGGTGCTGATGTTGACGTCGCGGCAGCACTTTTAGCCTATCACTAGGGATAAGCAGACAGACATGATGATTCATGAGTGACGGGTTTTTAGCGCGATAACGGATCTGATTTTGAATGTATAACTGTAAGTGATCATAATGCCTATATATAAGTTAGATGGTAAAGAGTGGAGAGTGTTTTAACTCTCAAAACGTGAATTACACCTGTTGAGGGAGATGCCATGAAGGCACTGCAACGCCGAAATCAGACCACAGTTAAATTATTTAATCAAAATATTTATATCTATACGATCCTGTCTTTTATCTTTTAAATGGTCCAGATTGGATCCTTTAAAGCTGATGGACTTGTTACTTTTGACTGCAAAGTTCTACATTATGTTCAATATGAACTTCACGAAAGACTTAGTTCTGTGTGAAATTATAGAGCGACAAGAAGGTAAGAGCATTATTGTTGTTGTTAATTTTTTTTATTATTGTCGGATTATCATACAGAATGACAGTTTTGACTGTCATGGTGTGTGCATGAACGAGTGTGAAATACCTATAATTACGTTGCTTATTCCGATCACTTATATTGGGCACTTTTTTGCATTTAAATTCTGTTGACACTGAAAATGATGCATGTGTTTTTCGAGGGTATCGGTTAATTTCTTGATTGCCGTTTTGACAGTGTCTGCTTGCATATTTTAATCATATTTGGTCGTTCTCTTTAATGTATTTGCCCCGATTTGATCCATGGGAAATGTATCTAGCATTATATTTATATTTTGTCATCATTATGTCATTCATTATAAGGAGTTAAAAATGGCTCTTATCAACCTTGATTTACATTATATCACATTATTTTGACAGTTAAAGTTTTGTGCGGGTTTTTGTGAGCTTTTGGGCTGGAAATCGTCCATCCAATCTGGCAACACTGACGCGCTGTGTAGTTTGCTTTGAAGTCGTGTAATGGATGGCTCTGGGCCAAAATCGCTGCGTGAATGTGAACGTTTGATACAAAAATTAAAACATCAACAAATACACTGACCATGTATACCCCTTCATGTTTACAAACACAACACCGGGAGGCACAGCCGTTAAAAGGTCGTTTCTGGTTAATGATGTCACAGAATTTACCGGTAATTTGAAACCTGTGTGTAAATGGTGCTTTTCCGGAAAAAAAGACGGAACGTTGTTACCTGTGTGAACAGCACATTTTTGAATTTACTGGTAAAGTCGTTCCGGTAATTTTATGGCAATTTACTGGTATTACTGTGTGAAAGGCCTTTTTGTGTATAAAACAACGTCATGTCAGCATAGAGTGTACAAAACTGGAAGCGATCTGCTATGGTTTGCGGAACGCGGAAGTAAGTTGCACATATACCCTATATATGTTGTCTTAAATGCTGCCATTAATGATGAGCAGTAATGAATTAATAAAAGTCTCTTAAAGTCAAGTTATTTAAAATGTCTGTTACAATGAACATTGGATTTGAATCATAGCAAATGTCAAAAAATTATACATACTTATACTTTTTTTTACGTTTTGTGAATCTAGGTGCTCAGGATGCAGCAGCTGCACGTATGCAGGAACTGGAAGCTGATGTCAGAAAACTGGAAACTGAGGTCATGCAGCTGAAAATAGACCACTCTCTGTCACAGTTTCAGAAGATCTGTGCTTCAGATGAAGACATACATTTTTACACCAGATTTACATCTGAAGAGGTCTACCAAGCATTCTGGAAGGCGATTTAGCCCTCTACGTCCATGTTGGTCTACTGGTCTAAGGCCCAGAAGAAGGGATAGTGGAAGCTTCAGTGTAGTCAGTGAAGTCATCAATGTAGCTTGCCACTGATTCATGAGTTTTTTTGGGGTTTTTTTTACTGCTGTCATGTTTCTGCAGGGCTGAAAGAGAAAGCATTGGCTAACATCTTCAAAGTAAGCATCTCCAATGTTAGCCGTGTAATCATAACTTGGGCAAATTACCTTTTTTTTTGCCATTTTTTCGCCTTTATTATGACAGGACCACTGGTGTCAAAAGTATTCACATTCATTACTCAGGTAGAAGTATAGATACTAGGGTTTAAAAAGACTTCTGTAGAAGTTGAAGTATCAACTCTTCAAGTATCAATCAGCTTTTTACTCAAGTAAAAGTGTAAAAGTACTGGTTTCAAAACTACTTAAAGTATAAAAGTAAAAGTAATGTAAGGAAAAAAATGCCATTAAGGACAAAAGCTTATGCCGCGCCACAGGGGCCTATTGTGCACTACCCCACCTCCTCAAAAAAACATTTTTCTAAAGGCCATAATGACTAATGTTATATTAAAATGTTAATGTTGAAAAATTTGGGATGCACTAGGCTACCTGTTTCAGCCGCATATATGCCCATTGAAAATGAACGCATTTTAGTACAATGCAAATACATTAAAAAACCATGTACTACTGAGCATTAACGTGTTTCATGGAGTGGAAGATATGATGACTAGTTGCTTATAAGTATTGTAATGGTGCAAAAGATCAAACTTCAGGGGCATGTCATCAATAACCTTTATTGGAATGTAAATGTACATCCAAGCTTAGCTGCAGGAATCTGTGAGAGCAACGGACAAGAAAATTGGTGTACCCAGGGCAGGCTTAGTAACAATTACCCTTGTATGGTTGTCTATATACAATAAACATTAGTGCTGTCAAAATGAATGATTAATCCAAGTGATTAATCAAAAAATAAAAATAAAAAATAACTCATAATCCTGGTTGGGACATTTCACTCGAGTTCTCTTCTTGAGTCTCTGCCACGGACATCTTCGTATTTGGCTACATACGTCTGCTATGTCCAGTGTTGGGGGTAACGAGTAACAAAGTTAGTATAGCCTACTTATCACAACATTGTCAATCGCGTTGTCAATCGCAAACGCTAATTTATTCAAACGTCTCTCTACCGAACTACCTACTGTAGCTTAATTTGCGGAGGATGAAGTGAAAGCACCCGTTTGATAAATGAGCCAGTAGTGGAGAAATAATAACTTTTAAGAAATAATCTTTTTTGAGTAACGACCCCAACACTGGCTATGTGCTTGCTGGAGTGTGACGTGATTTGTGTCATGTGCAGGTGCGATGGATCGCGTACAAACCAATAGAGTGTCGGAATGGTATATGTTTATACTTCTCATCCAACCACAATCAAATTCACTTTATCCGGATGGCGTGATTTATCTGGATAGTTTTTTTTTTTTTTTGAACGATGACAAGCCGGAATGAAAACAAGCCGAAATGAAATAGGAGTAACGAGGCTATTTTTAAAATGTAAGGAGTAGAAAGTACAGATAATTGCGTGAAAATGTAAGGAGTAGAAGTAAAAACAATCTGTGGTAGATGTTCCTTCCATTTTTCCTTTTCCTTCTCTGCCAGTGTTCTCATCATCTGGAGCAGTGTTCTGTTAAATCTCTCAGCAGGATTGCCCTGAGGGTGATATGGAGAAGTTCTTGAATGGCTCATTCCTGACAGTCGGCGCAAGGTTTTGAAGAGGTCATTCTCAAATTCTCGACCCTGGTCATGATGTAGTTTAGTTGGAAATCCGAACCGGGGAATGAAGTCATTAAAGATTCTTTCTGCTGCTGTTCTTCCAGACTTGTTATTAGTCGCATATGCCTGAGCAAATCTTGTAAAATGATCCACCAAAACTAGTATATATTCATAACCTCCCCTGCTGCGTTCCAGTTGCAGGTAGTCTATGGATACTAATTCGAATGGGGAGCTAGTACTTGTACTACCCATTGGAGTTCTCTCGTGTATCGCTGGCTTCTTCTGTTTGATGCAAGAACATTTTCGTGTAACATATGTCTCGATGTCTTTCTTCATGAATGGCCAATAGAATCAGTCCCTGGCAAGGTGTACTACTCTCTCCACTCCCACATGGCCCATGTCATCATGTAAGTGCTGGAATACTATCTGCTTGTATTGAGCTGGTAGGACAAATTGATGTCGTTGCTCAGTTCTTCTGTACAATAATCCTCCCTCCAGGTGTAGTCTTGACCATTCGTGCATTAGTTTCTTTACAGGTCCACTGGCTCTGTGCCTCATGCCATTAGTGATGCTTGCGTTGGACTCTTTCATCTTAATAATCTCACATATAACTGGGTCCAGTCTCTGTGCCTTCCACAGTTCATCATGACTTAATTTTCCTAAGACTTCACCAGCATCACTCTCCAGTTGATCTTCCTGGGCCTGGTTAAGAACAGCAACCCAAGCAACATCCTTTTGTTCTGCAGCCCTAGTGCCCTCCCATGTGGTTTTGACGATCTCACTAGACAACTCTTCTGTGCACTCTGTAATGTATTGGTTGATGTCCAATGGGCACCGGGAAAGAACGTCCGCATCCACATTCATCTTTCCAGGTCTGTACTTGATGTCAAACCTGAAGTCTGAGAGTTCTCCAACCCATCTATACCCCACAGCGTTGAGTTTGGCAGTACTCATTATGTAGGTCAGAGGGTTATTGTCTGTATAATCTGTGAAGTGCTGGGCATAAAATAGATAGTCCCGAAACTTTTCACAGATTGCCCACTTCAATGCAAGGAATTCGAGTTTCCCTGAATGGAGTCTATAATTCCGCTCTGCCGGTGTCAGTGTTCTTGACCCATATCCGATGACTCTCATTTTCCCAGCCTGCCGTTGATAAAGTACAGCTCCAAGTCCTTGTTCTGAAGCATCTGTATGAAGTGTGAAAGGCAAATCAAAATCAGGATACGCAAGGACAGGTGGAGTAGTCAAAGCTTCAACTAATCTGCACAGTATCCTTTGATGTTCTTCCTTCCACTCAATGGGTGTTCGTGATGGTAGCTGAACATTCTTCTTTCCAACTGCCCTAGGCTTTGTTTGGACAGACCCCGTCCCTTGTTTCACTTGCAAGAGATCATATATCGGCTTGGCAATGCGAGAGAAATCCTGGACATATGATCGATAGTAACTAAGAAATCCAAGCATCCTCTGGACTTCTCCAACTGTGGTAGGTTTCTTTGCTTTCCAGGCTCGTACAGCATCCAAATCTTTAGGGTCTATCCTGACTCCTTTGTCACTCACCAGTCGCCCAACGTATCGCACTTCTTTCTTGAACATCTCGCACTTGGTCGGTCTTAGCTTGACTCCATGTCGCTGTAAAGCTTGCAACACCTTCCGTAGTACTTCCACATGTTCTTCAAAAGTTTTTGCATAACACAAGATATCGTCAAGGTAAGGGATACAGCATTCATCCCGCAGGGAGTCCAGCATCTCTTCCATACTTCGTTGAAAGGCAGCAGGTGCATTAGTTAACCCAAATGGAATTCGTACCCACTCATAAAGGCCCCAAGGAGTAATGAAAGCAGTCAGATGCCGTGATCCCTCTGCAATAAAGCCTTGGTGATAAGCTTTCCCTTGATCTAAAATCGTGAACCAGCTATACCCTCCCAACGTGTCAGTGAGATCTTGAATCCGAGGAAGGGGATGCCTATCAGGGACGGTTTTCTTGTTCAGTAGTCTGTAGTCAACACAGAGTCGAAGTGTTCCATCCTTCTTTCTGACGCATACCACTGGCGCAGAGTAAGGTGACTTTGACTTCACAATCCAACCTCTGGCCAAGAGGTCTTATATGTACTCTTTCACTTCTTTATGTAGTGGCTTGGGAACTGAGGAGTATGTTCTCTGAACAGGAATGTTGTCAATCAAGTTAAGGGACATCTGTAAACTTGGGACACAACCCACATCTTCGTCATTGCGTGCAAATGCCCTAGACTCTTCATACAACATTCTCTTTGCTATCCTTTGCTGCTCCTCAGTCAAGTAACTCAGATCCACAGGCGGGTCCCAATGCTCTGTCGCTGTAATCCTGTTGCTGTTGGCTCCTTCTTGTGTCTCTGCACTGTTAACTTCCACAGGAACTGATTCTGTTATATGGTCTGTCTCCACAATTTTCTTAATGGGCTGTATGCTCCCGATTGTCGTTCGTCATGGTAAGGTAATGTCATGGCTGGTATGGTGTCCTATTGGAATGCTAATGAACAGCCTTTGTCTCCCACAGACTTCCAGCAGTCCATCTCCAACGTCAAGTTGTTCAAACTGTGGGTTGTCTACATTAGCCTCGAACAAGATGGTAGGCTCTGACAAGTCGAAATCTACAGGTATTGAACATTTGATGTGTGCCAGTTGACCCGAAAGAATAACAACATCCTGATATCCAACTTTGACAATGGTCTCAGTGTCACAGGATGGCTTTTGTCTCTGTATAAAGTTGACAATCACTTCAGCCTGATCATCTCCAATTTCCATGGCTCCCTTTAGCAGCGTAGTGATTGTTGCAAGAACACTTACACCACTCGTCTGTCCTTTGACCAACTGTTCAATGATGTTAGATCCCAGGAGGGGTCGCTCAAGGGCCATTTTACCCACCAGGAAAGGAACTTGAATGGCAAGCTGTGGATCACTGTTGCCAGGGAGGTTCACTGTTGCCTCAACCCACCCATCGAACGGTAACACATCTCCATTAACAGCCAAGACATGAAGAGGTTTGGACCCCATCAGTTCGCTCAGAGGTCGCAATTGCTGATCAGATAAATATGTTCTTTTCCAGGCTTGATCAATGATACTGACCTGAGCACCTGTGTCAAGTAGGGCAGTTACAGCATAACCATTGATGTTACACTTCAACAAGCATTTACTTCCAATTACAGTGTCCTCCACTAATATTGGCACCCTTGATAAATATGAGCAAAGGCGGCTGTGAAAATAAATCTGAGTTGTTTATCCTTTTGATCTTTCCCTAAAAAAATTTACAAAACTCTAACCTATCATTGAAGAAAAACAATTGAAAGTGGGAGAACATCTCATGATGAAATAACTGTTTTTCTCCAATGGATGTTGGCCACAATTATTGGCACCCCTAGAAATTCTTGTGAGTAAAATATCTCTGAAGTATATTCCATTCATATTTAAATTGTTTAGCACACCAGGGTGACTAGGAGCATGAAATTGTCCAGCCATGACTTCCTGTTCCACAGGATTATAAATATGAAGAACACAAAGACCAAATTCCCTTAATCATCCATCACAATGAGAAAAACCAAAGAATATATTTCTGATGTGCAGCAAAAGATAATTGAGCTTCACAAATTAGTGAAGTGGCTTTAAGAAAAGAGCTAGAGCAGTGAAAAATCCTTTCCACCATCAGGACAATAATTAAGAATTTCCAATCAACAGAAAATGTTACGAAACTGCCTGGAAGAGGACGTGTGTCTATATTGTTCTAATGCACGGTGAGGAGGAGAGTTTGAGTGGTTAAAGACTCTCCAAGGATCACAGCTGGAGAATTGCAGAATATAGTTGAGTCTCGGGGTCAGAAAACATTAGAAAAAAATGGTCAAACAGTCCCTACATCACCACATGTTGTTTGGGAGGGTTTCAAGAAAAATTCTCCTAGCTCATCCAAAAACAAACTCCAGCATATTCAGTTGTCAGACATGACTGGATCTTCAAATGGGACTGGCTTCTATGGTCAGATGAAACTAAAAAATGAGCTTTTTAGCAGCAAACACTCAAGATGGGTTTGGTGCAACAGGGATAAAAAAGTACCCCATGTGTACAATGAAATATACTGCTGTATTTTTTATGTTGTGGGCCTATTTTTCTGCTGGAGGTCCTGAACATCTTGTTTAGACACACAGCATCATGGATTCTATCAAATACCAACAGATAAAAAATCAATAAGTGACTGACCCTGTTAGAAATCTTATAATGGGCCATGTTTGGATCTTCCAACCGGACAATAATCCAAACACCTCAAAAACAACACAAAAATGGGTCACTGAGCACAAAACCAAGCTTCTGCTATGGCCATTCCCGTCCTCTGACCTGAACCCTGTAGAAAATGAGTGAGGTGAACTGAAGAGGAGAAGCACCATCATAGAGCTGTGAATCTGAAGGATCTGGAGAGATTCTGTATGAAGGAATGGTCTCTGATCTCTTATCAGGTGTTTTCCAAACTCTTCAGGCATTATAGGAGAAAACTCAGAGCTGTTACCCTGGGAAAAGGACGTTGCAATAATTGGGTGCCAATAATTGTGGCCAACATGAACTAGAGAAAGTATTTCTTACACAATGAGATTTCCCCCCATTTTCAATTGTTTTACTTCAATGATAGGTTGGAATTTTGTGAATTTTTGGAATGAAAGATAAAAAGGATAAACAATGCAGATTTATTTTCACAGCCGCCTTTGGTCATATTTATCAAGGGTGCCAATATTAGTGGAGGGCACTGTAGCTCTGCTACTCTGTTCTGTTTTGAGTTTGTCTTTCTAGACATGGAAGAGCAGGCTGCACTGTTTGCACTGGCTTCACGCGCTCTGTTCTCCAGAGAACTTCCTCCAGTTGATGATCTCAGCTTAGCAGTGTGGTGAGTATTCCTTGTACCCCTTGTTCTTTTACCACATCCAATAGCCCTGTGTCTTTCTTCTCCACAGATAAAGCAATGGCTGCATGAGCTGTTACTCTCCTCTATACACCTTGGACACCCATATGGCCCTCCTCTTCTCACTGACATTGGTCTACGTACAACATGTGAACCAGCTCCCATCTGTGTAGAGCAGTGACATGGCTCTTTAGCTTGTTTCAAAGTGTCAATTGTACTTTTTAAAGCTTCTACTTGAGCACTTAGTTCTTGTATGGTCTTTTTTTTGTTCTTTTTCTGCATTTTGGAGTTTGATTCACTCTCGTCGAACCCTGAGTCAATTTGTGCACTATGAGCTTGAGTCTGTCTTCGCTGTATGACTTGGCCTAATCTTCGTTGGCATTCACTTTCCTCACTTGAGATCTTTGTTACTTGTTTTAGCAGTGCTCCATCAGTTACTGTGTGATCTGTGAGCAAAGGTTTCAGTTCACTTCTGATGTTGCTGTACTTGGGAAGAAAACCTTGGTAAATGGTACGCAGGAACACATTCTGAACTGTTCGTGGCTCATATTCAATGTTAGTGTTCCTGTTTGGAAAAGAAAATTACTTTCTGTTTCAGTCCAATTACACGATATAGAAACTGTTGTGGAGTTTCATGTTCCCGTTGTCTTGTACTCATTAATTCCTGGAAAAGCTCACTACTGCCTCTCTCACTTAAATGTGACTGTAGAAAACTTTTGAGCTCTGGCACAGTCAGATCATCTTTATTGATGAGCATTTCCTTGAACTGTCCTGGTTTAACTATACGCAGGACAGCCTGAATAATCTCACTCTCTGAGTAATTCATCTTGATGCCTTCATCAATTTGTCTGCATAGGTTATTACAGCCGATGTCTGAAGCACTATCGCCTATCTGGCCACCATGTATCTTGAACTCTTTATGTGGTAGGTATGGAAAGTCTCTTGGACACATCATGCTTTCTCTCTGCTGTCGTGGTAAGTATTCAGGGTAAGAAGACTGTCTTGTAGTTGGTATCGTTTTATCATCTGTCTGTGTGATCTTGTACTCTGACAGCTTTTTCCCTAACTCCTCATAACTAGTAATCAGTTTCTGATACTCATTTAACTGTGTGTGTGAGAGTGTGACAGTAGAATCTGTGTGTGTGTGTGTGTGTATGTGCATCAAATTCATTTTCAATAGAGACAGATGGATCACTCACAGTATTGTTTACATGACTCCCAATCAATTCATTAATCAAGTCTCTTAAAGTTAGTAATTGTGCGAATCCTTCATCTTCCAGTTTAAGTAAAGTGTCACTCTGCATATAAGAAATTATGAAATTCATACAGCTTTCCTCATCATCCTTGGAGAAAGTGGTTGGAATCAAACCTGCAACTGGAGTGATGCTGTCAGCGATATGCACCAGTTCGTGCACAGTCAACATGTGTAGGCTCTTATTTATGTTCCAGACGAGTCTTTTCCTCTCGTCTGCCATCTTGTCCAGCTTCAGACCCTCTCACGACACTTTAGCGATGCGCTGCCTTCCTCAGCTCCGTCCCTTTTTGTCTCTCTGGACGTCAGCAGCTGTCACAAGTCGCACGCAACCCTCCTTGTTGTCGTCTCGTCGGCGTAAGGTCTGGATCCCAGCACTAGCCTCACACTCTGGATGTTTATCTCGGTGGAACCTCCATGAATCTGTTACGGGTCCCGGACATGGAACACGCAAGCAGATTAAAGATACCTGAATTATCAGGAGAAACAAAAGCACACGCAAACTTCAGTGTCTTTCCGCAGGCGCAGCTTGGTAGCATCTGAGGTAAACACAATGCGCATCACCATGGTAACCCACAGCGAGTGCTTTCTCTGGTGGCTAGAACTGTATTGATTTAAACTCAGTCTTTAGTGGTGATAATTGATAGATGACCGTGTGCACAATAAACTCTTCTTCACATAAATAAATACATTAATAAATAAATAAATATTAATAACAAAACAACCATTGCAATTGTGAATACACAATGGTGTATCACATTATGTTAGAAGCATTTTTATAGTCATACTCATTTGTTGTTTTAATATTTTGAATTGTTTTTAGCTTATGTTTTTTTTTTTTTTCATTTAAATGTTTAGTATTGAAATGTTGTTGTATGCATTTGTCAATTTTATTTAATTTCTTTATTTTCTTAAATGTGTATAAAGTATTTACAGAGTTTTGACTTTTAGTTTTGGTTACTTTTTCTTATTTGTAAGTCGCTTTGGATAAAAGCTTCTGCTAAATGACTAAAAGTAAAAGTAAAAGTAAGAAACAATAGGGGCTTCTTGACTTGCTGGAGCCAGGTGATGCTTGAATGGCTGACAAAGGATTCACTATTGAGAAGATGCTGGCAGAATGTGGGGCCAAACTCATCATACCAGCTTTTGAAACAGCAACTCAGTTCAGCAAAGAAAATGCAGAGCAAACACAAGCCATAGCTCATCTGTTGTTAAGAGAGCCATCAGAAAAGAGGAGTTTCACATCTGGGACACCACGTAACCTTTGACTTTATCTGGAACAATTAACCAGCTGTGGACTAACTGCTGCTTGAAAAGCAATTTTCAGTGACCACTGAATGATAAAGGTCACAAAGTGGTATCATAGCCATTAATGTGAATGAGTGGCTTCTTTGTAATATAATGTCAATATCAATGTTATACTTATTGTATTATATGTTTTTATTATTTCCAGTTTAATTTGCACATAATACTAGTTGTGAATTGTTAAAGTGTAAAAATTGCAGGTTCATAAACCATTTAAATAACACTATTTTAGGGACCAATTCTCACTATTAACTAGTTATTATTAGCATGCAACTAGTTATTATTTGCATGCATATTATTAGCATATTGGCTGTTTATTAGTACTTATAAAGCACATATTAATGCCTTGTTCTGCATGACCATATTTTAGATCCCTTATGTAACGAGGGAGGCGTCCTTCCTTCATATCCTCCAATTTGTCTTTCAAAGCAGTGTTCCAAGCAGAGATCTGGGGAGTAGCGGCTCATCTGTACAGCTGGCTGGTTTCGTCTGCACACACATACACACCTCACACACGCTCACATCACTTTCGCCACACACCTTCGTTGTTTCTTCATCAGTATATTGACCTTTTTTATATATTAGTTTCTATTATGAGCTGAACAGTTTACTTTATTAACCTTGTTTGAATTTATATGTATTTATTTATTTATTTTCTCTTTCCTTTGGTGTTATAACCAATGAGAACTGGACTCTTAAATCTGCCTAACTGAATGCGGGAATAGAGTGGACCAGCATCTCCCGATATTCGCAACAGTTTTTTCCCCCCTTTCTCTCTGTAGCAAGGTGTTAAGAGGTTACAGTGATGTACTGATTTTTGTTGGACAATTCTACTTTGTGTTTATGAAAATATAATGGGACTCTGAAATAAAACCCTCGTTTGCTTATGCATTTATTCTGTTCATTTATTTATTTTTGTGGTTGTGGTAAAGAGTGTAAACTTAGTTTCATTTATAACCATGTAATCGGTGGCTTTTAGAGCTTATCTGGGTTTATAAACCCTTACAGAAAAACCACATGAATTTCACATGTTTTTCACATGTGTCCTCATGTTTTCCACGTGATCACGTGTCCATATATTTTTCGCATGTGATCACATGAAGACAACATGTCACCACATGGTGCAACATAAGAGCACATGTGCATCACATGTGGAATTTTTCCATGTGTTATAATAGATTTTCACATGTGGATCACATGTGGAAAATGTTTCCTTGTGTTATAATTAGCTACATGTAACAAATACTATGCATTTTCAGCTTCACATTGTATGTTGACTTTTAGTTTGTTCCTATTTCCTGCTTCCCATTGTAGCCCCTTGTAGCTTTCTTTTTTTGTTGAAATGTACTGTAGGTGCAAATTTACTTAGGCTATATAAGCTAGTTAGCAAAATAAAAGTTAAATAAAATAAAGTTCGTACTACTGTATTACAGAAATTTTCTTATCTTAGGTCTTAACTTAAGATATGATGTGTCAAATTAGGATTTTTCACAAATTCGTATTACAGAAGCAAATCTTAACTTAATTTGGGATTCTTATCCTATCTTACAAAATCGTATCTTATCTCTAGTTAGGAAATCTTAAATGGCATTATCAAGTTCGACCATCCACTCTCAGGTCTGTTACCAAGCAACCAACACTGCGTGAGCTGCTGATGAGGTAAACAAAAGCTACTTCACTTTGAAAATCGCCTTTTGCAAAAAAAACAAAACAAAAAAACGTATTGCATTAGTCACTTGCATTACACCGTGACGCTTTTGTTGGTCACTGTAAAGGCCCTTTCACACGGGAAGTTCATTTAAGTCTAGTTAATTTTCAATGGGAGACATGTGACAAGCGGCAAAACGCGGGCGGTTTTGCTGGCGGATGTTTAGTGCACCCAAAATCCTGCTGCTTCCACGAGCACGGCGCATCGCGGCAGGAGCCGCCAAAGATAAATATATTTTTATTCAGCCGCGTCGGTTTCAACCAATCAGAGAACTGATTATTAACATTGTAACATTTCACTGAGCTGATGTAGGAGTGTTGAAAACATGATGAAGATCGCTGTAAATCCTACTGGAATTTCTGGAGTTGTGTGATCCATCAAAATCTCAGAGATAATAAAAAAATATACAAAAAATCCAGAGTGTGAGTGTACGGAGTTTGTTCATGAAAACGCTAGTAGACGCTCCCATAAAATGATAAATAGCAAATAACACCAACACAAAACTTACATTGTTTTATTTATTTAGTTTAGGAAATTCAAATGTGATTTGTTGTTTGTAACTATGGTAACATCCGCACTGAGACTGCGACGCCAGCACCGCCTCAACTGCACAAAGCCTCTCCTCTTCGAGAGAAAGCGGCAGCCGCGCGGCGATTCCACCGCTTGCCGCGTGGGACTGAAAGGGCCTTAATGCTGGTTGTGGTTGCAGTACATGTGCTAACTGTAATATCATGTTGCGCAGCAGTCTGTAATTACTTATAAGTGTTTTGTCATCAAAATGTAACACATCTTCAGGGTCCTCCAAGAGCCTTTCTACCATTAAACATCTCCGTTCTTCATTTTCAATTATTAATAAAATTAATGCCATTGTTGGACAGTGCAACTGTAAGCAGTTTTTCAGTTAGCTTTCAAATAATTTTGAAGTTAGGACAGCTGTGGGGTTGTCCTAAAGTTAAGACAGTTTTTAGTATTTTTTGTCAAGTTAGGAGGTTTCTGTAATACCCCTTTCCTATCTGTAGTTAAGATAGGATAACGCACTTAGGAAATGCTGTTCTGTAATAGCTTTTGTCCTAAATGTGGTCCTAACTGAAATTACCATGGTTACTAAACAGATAAGATAAGATTTTAAAGTTAGGATCTTTCTGTAATACGCCTCTGATATATCATTTATCAATTATACGTTACATACCAATTAGTAAGTGCTCATTTATGATGATACACCTTGTTATTAGCTTGTACCTGTAATTGTTGATCATCAGGTTACATAATAACTAATACACACACACAATATATATTATAATATGTATTATATATATTATCAACTTCACCTAATTTTTTTTTTTTTTTATTGAGGAACATTACAAAAAATGTTTAATACAATTAAAATGAATAACATTAGAATAATATAATTAATAAATTCTTCTTCTTTTAATATGAATAATAATAATCACAAGATGCAAAATATAGATACATAATATTTTTCAATAGATGTACCCCCCTCCCAATAAATAAATAAATAAAATAAAATAAAATAAAAAACTCATTACAGAAAAGGAGGATTTTGAATTTGCGCGCGTGGTGATGACGTAATTTCCCCTCATCCAACGGCTGTTGCTGACCGCCACAATGATGCCGGGGAAGAAATGATCGGAAATAAAACATCCATTCGAGACCGTGTATTTAAAAATGGTAAATACTTGGTCGAAATCATATTCATAATGCCAAATAGTCTTTAATGACGCTTATTCCATTTTGACTGAAGATGTCGGGAGTTCTGCGCGTGCGCATCATTCGGCCCAACGGTCATCTACCACTGTACGCTGAGGAAAAGGTTAGCAAAAATGTATTTAATTAGTAGCGTTTCCACATTCAATGTTGCATTTCAGTTTTTATAGCTGTAATGTGTTATATTTTAAAACATTTCATACTTTTCTGCGTCATACGTTTGTAACTTAGCGTCCTGTTTGTGCACAATAATGTGCGGTCATTTAGACTGGAAATAAGCTGGTTAAGACGCGTCACAGTCACCGTTGGTCAGCAAATTTTCACGCGAATGTCCCACTTTGACCGTGGGATAAATCTGTTTGGGATAATGAGTAAAACGTTTGCATTGCAAGAGGCAGCTGTCAGTCGGTCAGCCACCACTGTATACGCGTATCTGGCGATCCGTTACCATTGAATGAATGAATCAGCTGTTTGATTACTCGCTCGTGAAGACGGTAAATTGCCGCCACATACTGGCCATTTTACACTATTTAATGTAGAATTTCCTTTTTTAACGATGTTATGTAGCTATTTTCAAAACGTTGTATTTAGGACAATGTTTAAAGGGGTGGTTGATTGTGATTTCACTTTTTTAACATTAGTTAGTGTGTAATGTTGCTGTTTGAGCATAAACAATATCTGCAGAGTTACGACGCTGAAAGTTCAATGCAAACGGAGATATCGTCTTTTAAAATTCTGGCAGTTTAATGCCTACAAAAACGACAGGTAAGGGACTACAACGAGTTACTTCCCGGGTCTGATACATCACAGACCCAGATAAACCCTGCCCCCAGGAACACGCAGCAAAGGGGGCGAGGCCATGCTGCACTGCTTTAGAGAAGAGGAAGAGAAAACTAGGGGTGCACGTAAAAATCTATTCATATGAATCACGATTCTGTCTTCTAACGATTCTAATGGATTCTCAAGTTTCAAAATCATTAAAGCAGCGGTTCTTAATACTGTTACTCTGTCGCCCTGCTCTGCATCTCTCTCTCTCTCTCATTCAGATCTTCAAATAAGCTCCAACAAACTGTTCCAATTATAGACTTATTTTCACACAGCAATGAGAAGCATTATAAATGGACACGCGTGCGGTTGCTGTGCTGTATTAAAGCTTTAATCAGGATAAAACCGTATATTAAAAGCTAACAGAAGCAGTAGCACTTACAAATAGTAGCGTATTTAAAAGTATGAGACAACAACAACCAAACATACCATTAAGAGCCGAGCTTGCACAGGTTCTGCGTGATCCTCTTAACTAATATCCTCTGCGTCTCAATCGGGCTCAAATTGATAAGCATTATAGACAATGCCACTGTTTACAATTCAACCGTAGCGCATGGCTGAGGAGAGGGGCGGGACGTTCAGACGTTTAGCCAATCACAACACACTGAGCCAGCTAACCAATCTCAGCCCATCGAGGGAGGGGTTTCATAAACCAGAAAATAAACCGAGGCGTTTGTCAGAGAAGGGACAGAGAGGTGTGGAATAAAGGTAAATTATGTGAAAAATAATGCGTTTTAAAAAAAAATAAGCATGAACACATGCTAGACTGCACCCCATAAACACAATCAAGCCTAGAAAAAAAACAATCAACCACCCCTTTAAGTATTATGCAATTATAACTATGTGAATAAACTCAGCAAGTAGATAAGTTAGATCACTCTGCATAAATCCACCAGGCCTCTGTAACTATTTTAACACTTTAAATGTCATACATATATATTGTCAAATCTAGCTAGTCAATGCAATAATGCTACAATAATTTACCAGGTTATTCATTTAACTTATAGTTTTTCTTTTAGGCTCTTGCTCGCTCAAGTCATTGAGACTATATGCTACATAAATAATTAGCAACTAATTGTTTTGAAGCAATATTGACAAGATCGTTTAAAAGATAAAATGACTCACTGTGGAAATACAGTCAGTACTGTGTTCTTGATGTCTTTCTATTTACATTTAGGGATAAGCATTTCAACAGAGCCACATCACTGAATTGTAAAGACTTTTTCCAAAATTACACATTCTGTCACTGAAAGTAGTAGACTTTGCTTATGTTTTGCTCTTTTGTCTTGTGCTATTTTTCTATTCTGGTTGCATTAAAGATGTGAACACGTTATTTGTGATTGGAATATTTCTGACTGGAATATTTAAAATCATGTTTGTTGAGGTAACTTCACTGTCAACAGTATACTCTTCAATTTTTTAGTTTTATAGGTATTACACACCGGGCCATTCCACTGTCCTTCCTGTGTGTGGCTTTTTCAGAACCTGCACGGTGAGTCTCCTTGAATAACTGACAGGACAACTCTGTATTTCATCAAAATACAAAAGTGTTTTTACTCATACTGTTGTTTAGTCAGTTCATCAACATTTGATTGGTTTTACTACATCTGTGTTACTATATCTGTGTTGTTTTGTTCAAACTAATTTGCCATTTATTTGAAAGGGACAGCTCACCCAAAAACTAAAATTCAGTCACATGCGACTCATATGGCTCCTAGAAAATTTTGCACATACTTTATATTCTGAGGTGAATATATTTGTTGTTTTCTGCCCGTCAGAACAACAAATCAAGTTCTTGCATTGTTTTGGTCTGGAGATCTTCACCTCATAAAAGACAATACATGATTAATACTTTACTTGGTGAGCTGAAGTGAAATGTTGAGCAAATATACAACAGAATTTTTTTAATTAAAATTTGTTTGATTTTTCACCATTTTTTAATTTCCCCTTTTGTGGTATCAAAAAGAAAGGCCATATGGCATAAGAGTAAATAATGACTGAATTTTCATTTTTGGGTGACCTCTAGCTTGGCATCAGTCTTTGTGAGATTATTTGTCAAAAACAATTTTAAATTTAAAAAAATAATAATAATTTATGGTTACATTTTTTTATTTAATTGAACATACTATTTGTTTGTGATTTGAATCTCTCTTTCACTCATTCATTTAGGACAAGTCTGATGAGTTTAGAGATGTTGCCGTGGCCCTCTTTACAGACGATACAAAGTTCATTACCAACCTGTGAAAATCTCATGTCATCATGGAAATATGACTCAAGTTGTTATAGGTCTAAATACAACACAGTCACAAAAGAGACTAATAAATATTGTGTTAATTGTACTTAATAGTGCCTCTCGGTGTACAGGTCAGGTTCTATGAACTTCATGCCATGGGAACTGTGATTGAGTAACTTTTTTTTTATTTTTTTTTATTTATGAACAAATCTGAAATGGCAAATTCCCAGTTATTATAGAGATAGTTCACTCAAAATGAAAATTCTGTCATTAATTACTCACCCTCATGTTGTTCAAAACCCATAAGATCTTCGTTCATCTTTGGAACACAAAATAAGACATTTTTGATGAATGAAATGTTCAAAAATATCTTAACTTGTGTTCCGAAGATGAACGAAGATCTTACGGATTTGGAACAACATGAGGGTGAGTAATTAATGACAGAATTTTCATTTTTGGACGAACTATCCCTTTAAGATTTATATAAATGCTTTAGACTGTAGTAATCTTTTTAAATTCTTCATAATATGAATAGTGTATAAGGATTGCATAATAAAACGTAATGGAATTTTACTATACAATTGAGGTCTTTAACATGATTAAATATTTTTTGAGTGTATATTGTGCATGAGTTAAATATTGACTAGAGTTTTTAAAGTCATTTCACAATCACATTGCAACACAAGTAGGTTTATAATATACATTTCACATGGGATTCACAAGTTTCACATGGGAATATACCATGGGTTTCACATGGGAATTTACATGTATTTCACATGTGATCTCTTGGGTTTCACATAGGAAAGTACCATGGGTTTCACATGGGAATATACTTGTGTTTCACATGGGAATATACTTGTGTTTCACATGTGAACTCATGTGTTTGACATGTGGTCACATGGGTTTAACATGGAAATTCACATGAAAATGTTCCAAAAACACACATTCCCCATGTGCAAAGCACACGCTTCACATGTGATTTTCACATGATTTCACACGTGAAATTTCACATGTGCAGAATCACATGTATATGTGGCCACATGTGACCACATGTGCTTTTGCACATATGAAATTCATGTGGTTTTTCTGTAAGGGTATTTAAATATTGACAGGCCTACTCCTGTCTGGCGCCCGAACACTTTAATGTAGTTATTTAAGTAATGATTTAAACTGTTTCTGGGGCCCACCACCGTTACAAGACAAAGGGATGTAGTTCTGTCGTATTCTGCCATGCCAAACCATGCACGCAGCAGCCTATGCTAGCTTTTCTGTTAAAAATAACAGTGAACATTGGTTTGTGAATGTTGATGCTTAGCCTAAATAATTTTATCAGGAGCATTAATGTGAGCGCTGCTGAGGTCTTAGGCCTACCCTAAATGCTAGTGATGTTACGGTCGTGAACGACTCGTTCTTTTTGAACGAATCTTTTAGGTGGACGAATCGTTCTCGTTCACGTAATCCATTGACTCATATATCTCGTTCACTGAAATTCCTCCCTTCAGAGCAGCATGGCGCTGTTAGCTCTAGTCTGTGGACCGTTTCATCCTGTCAAAGACTGACTAAACCTCGAGCCAATAGCATTCGAGTATGAGATGTGACAGAGCATGTGATTTGTTGAATGTATTGAACGAATACGCCCTTCACTGACCGAGTTGCTCTGAACGAGAGAGAGATCTCGTTCGTGAACTAGTTGAATGAACTGGTACATCTCGTTCGTGAACGTAAGAACGAGTTGTTGAACGATAATGATGGCACACAGGTTGAGCTCGGCTCGTGTAGTTTGGCATATTTGCAGCAAAGAAAGAAATTTACATTTTACCATTGTAATGAAAACTGACCCACTACTGTGTTTTAGACTTAGTTTTGTGGTATGTAGCTGCCCTTTGGCATCAATCAACGAGACACAGAGAGTTTCTGACGGGTGCTTCTTTATTTCTCCCGTGAAGAGCGCCATTAAACTTTCGCTGCGTATGTTAGCACCGTGAAACTACACAAAGAAACAACAAAACCAATAAATACAACTCATAAACAGAAACATACAATAAATAAAGTACACATTTACGGAGAAACAGAAGAAAAAATAACGATGAAATGAATAGACAGTTTGAAACAACTAACTAACAAGCAGAGCTCATAAAACCTTCAATGAAACAACAAACGTAATGTATATCAACTTCACATACCTCACTCCGCTTTACCAAAGGGTACTAAATTGAAATTAAGTAGAATCAAGGCACCATTCACAGTAAAACGCCACTTTATCTTCATGTTCTGTGGAGGAACATGAATCCTCGCTCCTCTCTGCTGATCTGACTACCTTACGTTTTTTACACCCCTAACTGCGTAATCACGTAACATGCTCAGAACAAATTTAAAGTGACAAGACCATTTTGCGGTCACTTACACTCCCACCAATCATGGTATGATAAATCAAAAGAACAACTGAAAATTAATCAGAACATGATTTTGAACCTTAATATGATCGCCTTTCAGTTTCATGAATGTCTGTCTAGAAAGCATTTCAGAAATAATTACTTGGTCTGATGTGAGGGTATCACCCAAGCTATTAACAGTCACTCTTCTTCAAGAAGCACCACCAATTTCTGGATGGGCCTTTCAATGATTGTGGGCTTGGAGGGTTGATTACGTTTGCTAACGGATTTTTGTTCTCCTACTTGTACCTTCACTCGCCTAACAAATCCATCACTCTCTTTGACAGTTTCAACCACTCTGCCTAACTTCCATTGACTTCTTGGGAGCATATCCTCTTTGATGATTACGACATCATTTACTCTGAGGTTTCGCCGAGGAGTATGCCACTTTTGGCGTGTTGAAATGTTAAGAAGATACTCCTTCTTCCAGCGACTCCAAAACTGCTCGACCAAGTATTGGACTCTACGCCATCGTTTCGTAGCGTACATGTCTTCTTTGACAAACTTTCCTGGAGGTGGCAGTGCAACATCAGACTTCATCAGTATTAAATGGTTTGGGGTCAGAGGTTCGAGTGAATTTGGATCATTAATGCCATCTACCGTTAGTGGACGGCTATTAACTATAGCCATTGCTTCATAGAACAGCGTTCTAAGTGAAGCATCGTCCAGCCTGCCTGGGCACTGAGCAAGTGTGACATTAAGTACATTTCGCACAGTTCGTATTTGACGCTCCCAGATGCCTCCAGCGTGACTTGCAGAAGGAGCATTAAAGACAAATTCGCATTGTTTCTCAGAGAGAAATACTTCCAGAGCTTTGATATCAACTTGTTTCAGTGATTCTTTAAATTCATTCCTGGCTCCCACAAAGTTGGTACCGTGGTCACACTGAAGTTTGCGAACTGCTCCTCTGAGGCTGATAAAACACCTCAATGCATTGATGAAGGCATCCGTAGACAAATCTTCAATCATCTCAATATGAACTGCGCGAGACGATAGACAAGTGAATATTAGGCCATATCTCTTGTACTCCTTGCGTGCTCTCTTTATGACAAATGGCCCAAAACAGTCCATGCCACAGAATGTGAAGGGAGCGGATACTTCAACACGCTCTTTGGGAAGTTCTGCCATTCGTTGTTCTTCTGTCGGTCGTCTAAGTTTCCGACATTGCACACACTTGTGTATCAGCTTGGCGACTGACTTGCTGCCTCCAATGATCCAAAATCCATTCGTTCTAAGCTCCATTTGAGTTTGATTTCGACCCTGATGACAAACCTTGGCGTGGTAATGTGAGAGAATTAGCTTTGTGATGTAACTATCTTTTGAGAGAATCACAGGATGTTTTAGTTCTTGACTGAGTGATGACCTTTTCAGTCTTCCGCCAACACGAAGAAGACCTTTGTCCAAAACAGGGTCTAGGTAGTACAACGCACTAGAACTTGGAAGAGCGTTCCCCTTCTCGATCATTCTTATTTCTTTGGAGAACGCTTCCTGCTGGACAAGCTTGATCACTACTTCAGCAGCCCTCTGACGCTCCTCAACGGTCACATGATCACTGGGGTATTTCTGTTTTGATCCTAGTCTTTTTATCCTAGCAACAACCTTTAGAAGCATTGACCAAGAAGAAAATCGACTGAAACGACTGAGAATGTCTGTACTGTCACTGACCGTGGTCGTGAATGTTTGGACTGATTTAACTTCAGGGTCACCAACAAGCAGGTTGGCAGAGGTGAATGGTGTTGGACTTATTTCTTGTTCCCACAGAAATTTGGGTCCCGATAACCAGATCGATGAAGGGATGTCAGAGGCGTGAAGCCCTCTAGAGGCGTGATCAGCGGGGTTTTCTGTTGTATTAACGTAATACTACTGACTCTGGTCCGTAATGTCCCTTATCAGCTGCACACGGTTAGCAACGAATACATGAAACCTTTGTGCTTCGTTGTTAATATATGCCAGAAAGACCTGTGAATCTGTCCAGAAGAATTCTTGGTCAATCTTCATTTCAAGCTCTGTTTTCAGCATGACACTCATTTTCGCAGATAAGACAGCCGCCTGGAGTTCCAATCTTGGTATGCTTGTGACTTTTGTAGGTGCAACTCTGGCCTTTGCCATCACCAAACTGCAATGCACTTTACTCTTGTCACCTTTGAAACGGAGATAAGAGCAAGTTCCATATCCAGTATTACTTGCATCGGAGAAGTGGTGTAGCTCCATTCTGATGATTTCATTGAAAGCATTTGGGTGATAACATCTTGGTATGGCGACTTCCTTAAGCTTCTGAAGACCACCTTTCCAATCCTCCCACCGTGAACATAATTCATTTGGAAGCTGATCATCCCATCCTATGCCTCTTCGGCACAGTTCTTGCAGGATACACTTTCCCTGTAAAATGAATGGTGCAACAAATCCGAGTGGGTCATACAGGGAAGCGATGACAGACAAGATACCACGGCGAGTTGATGGTTGATCCTTAAAGCTGATGTTGAAGCTGAAAGTGTCATCTTGTGTTGACCACTGAATACCAAGTACACGTCCTGTCGGCGTTGCTTCAAGGTTTAAGTCAAGGGGCTTAGACGTGATATCCCTTTCTGATGGGTCTATACAGCAGAGAACATCCTCCTCATTTGAGTTGAATTTATGAAGCCTTAATCCTCCGCGTTTACATAGCGCTTGAGCATCAACAATCAGTTCTTTGGCTTCATCGACTGAGCGAACACTGGTTAACCCATCGTCTACATAGAAGTTCCTTTCAACAAACTCTGAAGCTGATGGGTGATTAACCTTTTGCTGCTGCGCCAGGTACTTCAGGCCGAAATTAGCACACCCAGGAGACGATGTAGCGCCGAAGAGATGGACTGCCATACGATAGTCTTGAGGCTCTTTCTCCCAGTCTCCACCCTCCCACCATAAAAACCTTAGGTAATTGCGTTCATCTGGAGGGACAAGGAACTGGTGAAACATCTTTTCTATGTCGCAGGTGACTGCGACAAGTTCTTTTCTGAAGCAACAGAGTACTCCGACTAATGAGTTGATTAGGTCAGGCCCAGTCAGAAGAGTGTCGTTTAAAGATATACTGCAAAACTTAGCTGAACAATCGAAAACGACCCTCAGCTTATCTGGTTTCTGAGGGTGGTACACCCCATGGTGTGGAATGTACCATACAGTCTCTCCTTCAGGCATCACTGGGGCTGGTTCAGCATTACCTTTGTTAATGATCTCCTCCATGAAGGCCTTGTAGTGATCAGAATATTGCTTGTTAGACTTGAGCCTTTTCTTCAAATGCTGCAAGCGGGCAGCTGCTAGCCTTTTGTTATTTGGCAGTGAGGGTCGGCCGCTACACTTGAAAGGGAGAGGAAGTTCATAATGTCCATTATCCTTCTGTTTGATATTGGCACAGAGATGCTGTATGAAACGAACATCCTCTTGAGACACACTTTTATCCTCATAGCCTCTTTCATTGAAATCTGACTAGAATCTTCAAGACATCGTTGGGTGATGAGACAGGTATTTCTTTAACTGCAACTCTATGGACGAAGCTCTGATTTCCCTGTCTGTCTAGGTGTGGATTGGAGAGGCCTATAATACTCCAGCCAAGCTCAGTTCTTTGCGCAAATGGTTCATTTTCACCACCTATTATGACTTCGAGGGGAGCTAGAGCTGATGGGCAGTCAAATCCGATTAACAGTCCGACCTCACAGTTCTGAAGAGGTGGCAATTGATTGGCCAGATGTTTGAGGTGAGGCCACTGCAGTGCTGTCCTCTTGCTTGGGATATAGGACTTATCAACAGGAATGAAGTCTCTGGTATATGCTTGCTGTAGTCGAATAGAATTTGTTGTTTGAAGTCCTCGAACTTGCAGACCATGAACCCTTTTACTTGCAGTGATGGTGTCAACAGCTGTCATGGTGCTGAGTCTAAGTTGCACTGGTTGAGTGATCACATTTAAGTCATCAAGAAGATCTTCCAAAATGAACGTTGAGTCGCTCTGTGTGTCCAGTAGAGCATAAGTGAGTACTTCTCTTTTTGGTTCTTCCACTGTAGAAATGATAACTGGCACGATACTGGAAGTAGCAGAAGAACTTTGTTTGAGTACATGGGCCGTGACTTTGTGAACTTCCTGACTTGCTTGAACTTCTACGGAAGTTTTCTTTAATGCTTTCAGAGGCACTTTATCTCTTTCTTCATGCAAGCAGGTAGGGTGATTGCGGCCACATGTTCCACATTTATGTCGTCTTTTACAATCTTTAACGATATGCCCTTTCTTGAGACACCCGAAGTGTAGGACATTGAGCAATGCTGTGTTTTTCATCTTTACAGACGAAGCATGATGCATTTGACTTAGAGCTGGTTGTTTCAAGCCTTTTACAGCTGAAATCTTTCATGTCAGCCTTTGTAATGAGAGCCTTAGCTCACTTGGGAAACCTTTCAAATGAATTTTTCAGATTCATGAAAAGTGGGGAAGTGATGGGGTTGCATGCTATTCTGGTTTCCTTCTGCATGAATTCTGTAAAGCGTTTGAAACTTGGATAGTCACCTGATGCGTCTAGCTCTTCCACCACAATTCGATTCCACTTGCGCACAATCCATTCAGGAAGTTTCTTAAGTAGCTTGTGGTTTTCTTCACAATCATTTAGAATGGCTAGTCCTTTAACATGAGGAATCGCCTCGACACATCCTTGCAGGAAGTCTGTAAAGTCTCGTAGGGCAAGAGGGTCATTTACCCCAATTTTGGGCCATCTCGTCAGCTTGTCACGAAAAGCCTTCTGCAGTATGAATGAATTCCCGTACCTATCTTGCAAGACATTCCAGGCACCTTGGTATGCGTCCTCTGAATTTCTGTAGAAATATCCCTCCACCGCTTTGCGAGCTTCTCCAATGAGGTAATTCTTAAGATAGAACATCTTCTCACCAGGTGGGAGGGGTTTTCGATCAATAAGGGCCATGAAGGACATCTTCCAGTCTATGAATTTCAAGGGATCGCCAGTGAAGATTGTGGGTTCAGGAACAGGCAGTCGATGTGTGCTTAGCGAGTCTGCTATGGCTTGAGCTAGAGCAACATTATCCTGAGATGGCTGAGCTTTATGCTCTTCACAGAATATTTGCTGAGGCAAGAACGATCCAGCTTCTGGATTTAGTCGAAATGTAGGCTCTGTCCTTTGACAGCCACTGTGAGTGCTAGAGTCTATTTCTTCATCACCGCATTGAATGACACCGTCAAGATCGCTATACACTTTGACACGAGCAGCTGCTACTTTTACTTCTTTTTCTACTTGCAGCTGATGTAACCGTTTTCTTTCCTCTTCTAGCCTTTGCTGCATTTCGATCTCCCTTTGCTTTATTTCTGCAAGCATTTTAGCTTCACAAAGCTTCCAGTCACTCTCCATTTTATTAAGCTTTGCTTGTTGATCATGGATTCCTTGCATAGCTTTAGCTTGCTCTTGCTTGGCTGCAAGTTCAGCCTCTGCATCAGCTCGTTTACTTGAAATCTTGGAAGAGGTCTTTGACTGATTACCTGATCCCTGCGATGACTCTGAAATGACTGTGTTTGTTATTGTGCATCCAAAGATGGATCCATACTCATCCTTATTCAGCACTTGTCTCACTCTTTCCTTCACAAGCTCTTCGTTGTAATTTGCATCTATTGTTTCCAGCCGTTTACTCACAAGATCACTGATCTCAGCAGTCAGTGCAGCACAAGCGTCCATACGATTGACAATGTCTGGAGAAGTAGCGTGGTTACGTAATATTGGTTCATAGTGCTGATAAACTGAATTATGTTGGCTTTGGATGTCTTGCTGTATTTTTTCAAGATTCTCACGTGAACAGAACATTTTCAGTCTTGATCTAGTCTCTTTTGCGGTCTCCTTCCAGCTGTTATAAGCTTTATAGAAAGCTTTCTCTTGTTTCTTGGCTTCCTGTTCACGCATCTCTAGACCCTTTTCTGTAAAGCTTCTTTCACGTGTGCTTGATCTGATCTGCTGCACAGGTGGGTTGCTTATTTCTACTGCTGGGAGTGACATCTCATTTACTTGTTTGACTATGTGCTCAACAGTATCTTCTTCCACAGCCTCCTCTGCATTCACAACTTCCATAATCAGGGAGGAACTTCAGCAGTAAATGATACCACTCTCACCAGACCTCTAGTATGTAAGCACCCAAGCGATATTAGCAAGCAAGATCAATGCAAATACATACAGCAATATATGTATAACATTCAAAGATTAGCTTGTAACAGAAATGACCAGAAAATTCCAGTTTTCACAAAAGTATAGTCAACATTAACACTGATTATAACTCTTTAAATGCTCAATAGATTAGAAGTTTCTTTAAGCAATACTCAAATTTCACTCAGAATAATGTATTTCAGTTTTAAACTATGAAATAGATTATTGCATAGCATTAATTATTTCCTACAACTTAAAGTCCTTTGTAATTTTAACCTTTCAATTCAAATGTCCATGAAATATTCGCTTTTCCTTTTGAGCATTTCAACTTACAAAGTTCAGAGGTGAGCTGGATGGAGATTATGTAGAAATATGATGATTTTAAACTCTCTTGTCACTCAAAGTCTCACTCTGCATCTGCAACGTAGAACGACAGTACAACACCGCCACCTTCCGACCTTGCTCTTTAAGCCTCTGCGATGACGTCACAACCCCTGCTGCTTGCCAACGTAGAAATGGCCATGCTGTAGCTTTGCGATCCTCGAAGAAGACGACCGCGATGTAATAGATGCATGTGTTTCCTTTAAGCGATGAGTTTCACTGTAGCTGCCCTTTGGCATCCATCAACGAGACACAGAGAGTTTCTGACGGGTGCTTCTTTATTTCTCCCGTGAAGAGCGCCATTAAACTTTCGCTGCGTATGTTAGCACCGTGAAACTACACAAAGAAACAACAAAACCAATAAATACAACTCATAAACAGAAACATACAATAAATAAAGTACACATTTACGGAGAAACAGAAGAAAAATAACGATGAAATGAATAGACAGTTTGAAACAAACTAACTAACAAGCAGAGCTCATAAAACCTTCAATGAAACAACAAACGTAATGTATATCAACTTCACATACCTCACTCCGCTTTACCAAAGGGTACTAAATTGAAATTAAGTAGAATCAAGGCACCATTCACAGTAAAACGCCACTTTATCTTCATGTTCTGTGGAGGAACATGAATCCTCGCTCCTCTCTGCTGATCTGACTACCTTACGTTTTTTACACCCCTAACTGCGTAATCACGTAACATGCTCAGAACAAATTTAAAGTGACAAGACCATTTTGCGGTCACTTACATGGTATATTTTGCACTTTGAACAATTTACCTGTTTTTATTTACAATTTACTTACAGTTTACTGTACAGAGTACTGAACGAGTAACGAGAGAGATCTTGAGAGAATTGTTCAAAGTGCAAATACCACAAAACTAAGTCTAAAACACCTAGTGGGTCAGTTTTCATTACAATGGTAAAGTGTAAAGTGTAAATTTCTTTCTTTGCTGCAAATATGCCAAACTACACGAGCCGAGCTCGCCATATCGTTCAACAACTGGTTCTTTTCATTCACGAACGGTCGTTACTGAACGAACACGCCATCACTGACCGAGGTGCTGTTTTGAGTCTGAACGAGAGAGATCTCATTCGTGAACGAATAAACGAACTGTACATGTCATTTGGTCGGTCATTTGAGTCAGTCTCGTTCTGCAATCCAGAAAGCGGATGCAAAGCAAGTTACTGTGCACATACAGTTTATATTCATATTTAACATACAGAACATAACTCCACGACACATTTAACATCCCAGATTTATGAATGTGTTAACGTCTGACCAAAAATATTAAAAATGTTTATTATGCATTGTATGCATTATTAAGATGTTTTGGTCATCTGAACCATTTATTTAG